>JBBYHO010000008.1:3680268-3852417 GCA_038382025.1 Adansonia gregorii | reverse complement strand
GGCAGAACTCCAGACCGGAGGAACTCACTTCCCATATTTGATAAAAGACCTGCACTATTTCTTGAAATCGAACATAAAATTTTTGTGAAAACATCCATCTCTGCTGCCTGCAATCAAGAGAGTTGAGGGAAATCCTAATGCTTCTATATTACTTTCTGAACATGATTGTTTGATGGTTGATGAGATCTCTAGCCTTCACTGTGACTAATCCGATACACTGTGTGTTGCAGTTACATGTCGAGTATGATTTTCCATCAAATCCAAAGTACTTCGACATCAGCAGCTAAAATGCCTCCCCCAATAAGGTTCTCTTCTCTTCCCAAAATTTCTTGTTAAGATTTCTGTACATATCTGTAAATATAGTCTCTTTAATTTAGCCTTTGATGGTGGCAATAAAGCCCATTTATTTGTTCATAAATGATTCAGTAATCAGACAGTTTCATTTTTTGATCATCTTGTTCCTTGTTTACCACTCTTTTTTGTTTACACTCCTGAATAGATCAAAGCCAGAAAATTTAACAGTAAATATCATTTACTACTGTCAAAGTGCCAGGCTTTTCCCCTTCAAAAGGACTTCCTTCCCTGTGATACTGGGAGAGAGCATAATGATTTCACAAGTGTAGCTACCCACCTCTGTTTCAAGTACAGCTATAGCATGCGTTACTGGAATGCCATAGCGCCAAGTACTCTGAAAATGTAGGGACACTGTGCATCCTTGAAATGATAAGCATCTTTTGACTAACCTAATCTCCTCAGTCCCTCGTGCCTTATTACAGGAATATTCTCCTGTTTAATGACTTCGTAAATAAAATCCCAGAATCACATACGTTTTCAGACAGGTGTATGCTGGTTCTTACCATTTTGACAACGACTTTAAACCACTCTTCATTAGTTTTCAGGAACAGCTGTTTGAAACGAAAACGATCTTTTTGTTTTTATGGGGGTTTGGTAGAAGGTGGAGCTGATGATTTCAATCTTAAACTTTTCAAACGAAGGTACCAATTACTTGGTCGAATTTACACGATTCGAAAGTCCACTTTTAAACTAAAAGTTCTTGCATTCAAGAGGATGAATGTTTCGAATTGTTAGGTGAGTCACGTTCTTCCAACCTGAATCTAATTCATAATATAAATTTTGGGCAAAAAATTGAATGCTATGCCTATACAGGTGTCCCATTCTACAGTAAAACTATTTCCTCCTTTCCCTTTTTTTAAATGTTATTACCAAGATCTGACATTTTGGGTTTTTAAAAGGTTATCTTCTATATTATTTTAGACATTTTGGTGGGACGAGAGCATGTCCACGTGTTTGCTTTTTTTTTTAGTACTTTTATGATTTGGGGTTTCTTTTAACTTAGAAAAGAAGTAAAATAAAAAAAAGGTAAAATACGGGTTGAATTGTTTAGAGTATTTTACTTTTTGAGTTATTCTTTTATTTGTATTGTTTCAATTTCAAGTTATTTTAGGTTTGGTTATTTCAGTTATATGTTTTTTTTATATTTAGATTATTTTAGAGTTTAAGTTTATTAGGTTTAACACTCAAGTTAATTGGGTTCGGATTGAGATTCAAATTAATCAAATTTAACACTCTAATTAATCAGATGAAAGGGGCATTTATGTGTCACATGCTCTGTTCTAACTTTTTTATTTTAATTTTATTATTTTGGTTTTCTTTAGCTAGGGAAAAAAATAAAATGAAAAATATGTGAAACTAGAGTTGAATCATTTTAGGTATTTAACTTTTCTAGTCATTTTCAAGTTTGCATCGTTTCAACTTTTGGTCACTTTAGATTTGGGTCATTTTGGATTCAGGTCATTTCGGTGTCTATTAATTTCGAGTTCGAGCCAATTGGTTTAAATACTCAAGTTAATAGCGTTTTGATCATTTTAGATTTAAGCTATTTTGGGTTCAGGTCAAACAAGTTTAAAACTCGGATTAATTGATTTTGGTCAATTGGGTTTAACATTTGGCCTTATTGAATTTGGTCATTTTTTCTTTTGGACACTTGGGATTAATTTTTCAGATCAATTAAAGTTCGAATCAATTCGGACTCAAGCCATTTCGAGTTAGTTCATTATGGATTTGGGTTATTTACGGGTTTAGATTGATCGATTTTAAGTTATTGATTTTTTTAAGCTGAATCGAGTTAAGTCAAATTCAAGATGAAGTGAGTTGATCTTTTTTGGGGGTTTTGGTCGAACTTGACGTATATTAATCAAAAAGATTCATCAATGTGCCGCGTTTATAAAACAAATTTCGAATATTTTTTTGAATGGAATAGGTTTCCATGTGTCATTTTTTTGGACCATTGGCTTGCTTTAATAGTTATTGTATGTGTGACCCGTCCCACTTAAACCTTTTTTACAATGTTTTGGGGCCATTGACCTGTTTTAATTTTTGTGGTGTGCGTCTCACACCATACTTAAACCTAATACCCGTTAATTATTATATATTAATTATATTAATATGATTATTAAAATATTATTTTATATTTTTTAATAGTAATATTGATATAAATATTAATTATTAAAATTTTAAAAACTATTTATCATTAAACTAATAATTTATAATATTAATATTTCAAATAGTAATATTTTAATGACAATATTTAACGTTAAAATATTTAATATTAATAAATACGTAAAATAATACTATTTATTATTAAAATATTATTATATAAAAATTTAAAATATTATAATTATTAGTAAAATATTATTTCAATTAATATAATAATTATTAAAATATTATTTTTACAATTTTTAAATAGAAAATTATTGTAATATTAAATAATATTTTACTAAAATGTTACAATTTATCATTAAAATAATAAATTATATTAATATTTTATTAATTATTATTAAAAATAATATTTAGCTATTTTTAAGAAATTGTCTTCTCTCTTGAAAAAGAAAAGATAATTTTTAAAAATATATATTTTATTTTTCGTTAATCAGCTAAGTCATTTTCTATTGACCAAACTATTTTTCATCCAACAAACATAAAAAATGAAAGAAACATTTTTCAAAAATTATTTTTTGCGAAACAAACAGGCATTTGTTATGTACTTGCCCCATCTATCATTCTCTGCTTTTTTTCTTTTTTACCATTTTTTCCCTTTTGCCTTCCTTGACTCCTTATACTTGCCTCTCTTTCCTTGTCTCCTTAAAATTTTCCATTCATCTTCTTCCTTCTTCTCTTGCCTTTTTTTCTCGTTACCCCGTCCTCTCAAAGATTTTTTAAAAGATTTTATTTTCGTACATAATAGATTTATAATCTATGTATTTTTATTTGCATAGATTCTCAATTAAAAAATTCGATATGACATAAAGTATGAAAAATTAAAATTTCAATGTGCTGAATAAAAAAGGTTTTTAAAAGCTTGGTTCAATTTACATTATTTCTTCAAGTTTTCATTTGGTTATTCAAATTAATTAAAATTTAAACTAACATCTATATTAACAACCAATATAAAATCTATTAAAATAAGAAGAAAAAACTGCCCACAGCATATCATCAATGTGGATGCTAGTTTACATAAAAAAGCAATTAAAGCTTTAAGCCATGAAGTCAAAAGAGTCCGTTTAGATCTATCAATTTTGATTCAAATTTAAAAAATTTGATCAAATTATTTGAATCCAAATTTAACTCTATTCAATTTGATTAGAATAAAGTCAAAAACCCAAACTGACCTTTTCGGACACGAGTTAATCTTAACAAAAAATGATCAAATCTGATAAATCTTAATGTTAGATCTAATTGATCTGAAATCGATTAATTTGAATATTAAATCTACTTGACTTTAAGCTTGAAATGATCTGAACCGAATTAACCTAAATATTAAACTTGATTAACATAAAATTAAAATAATTTAAATTTAAAATAACATAAAATTAAAAATATTTAAATTTAAAAATTTAAAAAAATTTAATATGAATTAATCCAGTATACTCTATTAACAGGTCTAAAGTCCGCCAGAACTCGTACTTGCCCCTTCCCTATGGGAAAAGGAATGATGTCAGTAGCAAATGTCCCTTTGTAATTAAACTTTACATCTACTCCATTTGGGATCTACGAAGTTTCAGTTTTGTAGGCAAAGGAAACTCGGCCGAGCCTGCAATCCAATTTTTTGAAGGGTTAGAGTTGGTCTCTCTTTTCTAAGTATGAATCTATATCATATTAATATATTTTATTATATTATAATTTATTTTTATTTATATAAAATATAATATATTTATAATTTTTATTATATAAAATTTAATGTATTAATATATTTATATTATATATATTATTTTTTATTATATTATGTCATATTGTATATAATTTTTTTATATCTTATTCAAATTACGTAAACACGTCGTATTTAAATTCCCATTACCAAGTTCCGATCGAAGCCTCACTTTTTCAGGATTTTCATTGTTCTTGGAAGTGGGTGGGCTTGTGAATGAATCAAGATATTTAAATATGAACTCGTTAAATTTATGTGATATTTAAATTCATTTATTATTTATTTATTTTTTAAATATTATTATTTTAATTTGCCATCCAATATAGCTAGATAATAATATTCGTTAAATATTTGAATGCATAAAATATTTAAATTTATTAAATTAATTATTTAAAAATAAAAATATAAAATTAAACAATAAATAAATAAATAAATATCAAGTTTGAATATCCTTATTTGTTATTAATAAAAGTAAGATTAAATTCACATAGTAAATTTGGATATCTAACGATATTAAAACTATAAATTAAAGTAAATTTGAATATCAAATATTCAAAAATTTTAAATTTATTATAAATGATAAATCTAATACTTGAATCCAAACATTATCCGTGTTTATTTAATCTTTTCCTATCTGTAGCCATCTCGAACGGTATTGAACAATAATCCTATTATAACGTTTCCACATGGTGTAGGACGGCATTGGCATTTGGCACATTCCTTTAATTTAATCCAATAATAATAATAATAATAAAATCGACAAAACCTAAATTGCTCCATCCTTCACCTCTAAGTTTGAACAGCTAAGCATGCTTTCTGAATTATTTTCTTCCCCCACTTTCGGTATGGTAAAATTTTATAGTATTTCTTATTCAACACGATTTCAATATAAAATAATAATAACAATATAATCTTCCACGTACATATATATATATATATATATATAGAAAGACCAACCAACAGGTCAGCAGCTCCTTTGAGTCTGACCTGGCTTTGAATTATATTTTATAAGTCGAATTAATTACTATTTATATAATAAAAAATAATTTTTATATAAATTTAATTTAATAATATATAAATATTAATATAAAAATAATATTTTAATATTTATTTTAAATGATAATCCAGGCCACTAAACCAGGTCAAGTCAAGAGATTTAAAAAAAAAAATTAAAACCATAACCTAACCTATAAGTAAATCTACCCATATCATGTTCGTATTATTTTTTAATTTTTTTTATATTAATATAAATTTTGATATATTAGTATACCCTAATTGTGTTACTTTTGTATATCATAATATGTTTTTAGTTATTCTTCGAGTCTTATAATCATGCCACGTCAAAAATTTTCAGTCAAATAAAAATACATCAATAAATGAGCTTAGGGCTATGTGAATTTAGAGACAAGTTTACGTAACGGCAAGCAGAAAGATTGAGAAATAGGCAAAATAACAAACAACAAATGCACATGGTCAAGAACAACTCAACAGGTTTATAGACCCGCCAGTATTTGGAATTATATCAGCAACCAGTCATCATCTGTAGAACTAAACAAAAACTATTTCACCAGAATAATTGTGATGATAATCTACTTTAGTAGTTATATACATGAATTGAACGAGAAAAGATCAATAATGATCGAGTCAGATCGTCTCGGGGCCCCAGACTATTGACTGCAGAAGGTTTAGAGGAGCTGGACAGAGGATGTGCTTATCTGTTTAACAAGACTATTTCACAAAAAATAGTTTTGATGATCTAGTTTACCAGTTATATGCAGGAATTGAATGAGAACGATTAATAATGATCAAGTTAGATCCTTCTAGGACCCCGGAATTTCCATTGCAGAAGGTTAGAAGAGCTGGAAAGAGGCAGTGCTTGCCTGCTTAGACAAGGTTGCAATGACTGGAGAACATGGAGACAGACTAGACATAAGAACAAATGCAGAAAGACTCTTGCAATTGAATCGCAATCATAAATCATCATCGTCAATTGTTATCAAACTACCAAAACAATACTATTATCATTTTTTTGGTAGTTAGGGTTTAGGAAGAGTTAAAGGGAAAAGCTTAAATTAACAAGAAAACTACAAAATGAATAACCCAAAAATGGTTTTTTGGTGCCTAAGATTGAATGTTGGATCTCCATTGAATGGTAGTATTGAATGTTGCGTATAAGGTTTCACCAAACTCACTGCAAAACAAATAAATTGACCAGCAACCACGTTACTCCTACTCTTCATTTTTGTTGAAGTACCTGTATCTGGCACATTTTCGTACAAAGATATGCTGATTTGACCCTCCAAATACATAAAAGAAAACTTAAGAAAATTTTGAATATACCCATGTAGAACACAGACCTGTATCCAAACATTCACATTAGAATCTGAGTAACAAGAGACTAGCAAGGATTAGCAGTTAATAAGGTCCATGCCTAGCAGTGAAAACAAGCTACCGAATATCGAATAAAAAACATAATATCCATTCCCTTGAAACCAATTCTTATTGAAATTTCTGAGCATCCAACATGGGTAGAAAATGGTTAGATTGTGCACCAAATGCCCAAGAAATAAGAAAAGAAAGTGACGCAAGCAAGCAGAGTCGATATAATATAAACTTGACTCAGTTAGGACGTAGCTCTCAGCAACAACTCCTTGGTAAAAGTCAATAAGTGGCTCAAGAAAATTGTAAAAGCAAAATCTTTAGTTCATACATATAATTATTAGGTCACCAAACCAAAGATTAAGTCCCTAGAAACTACAAAGTTTTTTGCCCTGAGCAATTACACTAAACATTTAATCAACTCTAAGCAAATCAAAACAAGTATGAACAAAGTAAAAATAGTAAGTATTGTACATAGTACATACAGCTCAATGAGCCCATTCTGATGATATCTTCCATTGCTATGGTCTGGCAAAAACACCCCAAATCTTACCTTTACCGAGACTCTCTGACAGCTTCTTAGCCCCTTCGACATTCATCTCAACGAGTTTTGGCAAGTGCACACAAGCACCAGCAGCGACTATTTGCTTCCTGCATTTCTTAGAATGTACAAGCTCTGACAATATCAAAACGGGGTATTTTTTATCCAAATTCTGTATCAAAGGATCTAATAACTGCACAGTGTTTATTATCCCTCTTTCATCTTTTTCGAAAACCTTTCTGTTACCGGCGTAGAACATGAGCATCAACAATGCCATTGCAGCTGCTTCTTTTTCTTCAACAGCCTTCCCATCCAACATTTTAATCAATGCTGCAATGCATCCACATTCACCCATTTCTTTCCTTGTTTTCGAGTTAAAACAGAGCTCATAAAGAGCTCTAGCAGCTGCAATTCTTACTCCTAAAACCGCACTGTTCAAAGCAGCCACGAGCCGGGCAATGAAACCATCAGCAACCAGAGCTTCTGCAATAGAGGCAAGAGAAGCTAATTGCCTAACTAACTCAACAGCAACTTCAAGACTTTTCGGATTCGGAGATGAATCCCAGAAATTCTTCAAACATTCAATCCCACCTTCCTTAACAGTCAAAAGCTTCAAATTTTCATCATCAGAGACTAAATTACATAAACACGCAATCGAATTTTCTTGTGCTAAGGCAGTCCCAGAAGCGGCAAGCCCGATTAAAACGAAAACAGCGTTTTCTTCAATAAAATTCTCTCTAATTTCATCAAAAGAAGCTAAATTTTTCAAAACCCCGGCGGCAAAAGCTTGAGAACCGGGAGTCCCAGCTTGGCAAATCTCTAAAAGAGACGAAATCCCACCTCTGGAACCAATTGCTCTGGCGTTTTCTTTTGAATGACTTAAAGCTTGTAAAGCAATGCAAGCTTTTTCCTTTGCGAAACCGCTTCCGGAATCAAGAACTCGAAGCAGATGGTTCAAAAGCAACAAACCTTCAGCGATCAACGCGTCTTTGCTTGATTCCACCGTTGATACCCTCGAAATGGCGGCGACCGTCTTTTCTTTCATTTCTAAAGAGCTCGAATCCAGTAAGCGCACGAGCACTGGAACCAACCCGTGCTCCACAGCTACCATCACGTTTTTGTCGTCCTCTTGGAGTAAGCCTAAAAGGGAGTCCAACGCTGAGGTCTTCGACTCGACGGTTCCGATTTGTAACCGAGTTATCAAGTTCCTCGACTCGAGTCCTAGTGCTTCTTTCTTCGATGAAGAAGTTGAGACGGCGCCATCTTCGAGAACTCCACTCCGAATCAAAATTTCGCTATCTTTGATATGTTGATCCAATTTAGCCAAAACAGCGTCGATGTCACTCTGGGTCTTGAGCTTTCCCTCGGTCAAATCGGCGCGTTGACACTTCTGGCAAAGCGACACGGCGTCGTTCAAGGTCTGTGAGATGGAACGAAGGAGGTCGACGGCGAGAGGGTTGAAGGAAGAAGCGGGAAAGTCAGATAAGTCGAAGAGTTGACTCTGGAGAACGGAAACCTTGGATTTGATTAAAGCCCATTTCCCTCTGAAATTGTTGATGTTTCGGATTTGTTCCAAAAGGCAAATCAAAAGACGATTCGAAACTGAAATTGGGTCGTCGTCTTCAGGCGCTTTCATGGCTGCTCGGCACCGATTTTTCCCGCTTTTTTTTCCCTTTCCCTTTCCCCTTTTTGCTGATTTTTGGAAAGTTTGTGCCGCAAGAGAGAGAGAGAGAGAGAGAGAGAGAGAGAGAGAGAAAAAGAAAAAGCAAGAGTGAAGGGGAAACGACGGAGCAGTGAACTGGCTTTAGCCTCGAGATATAACGTGAGATACGGGCGGCGTTGTTAAATATCTGACGCACCTCATCAGGTTGAAATACACGCGCTATTGACTTTGCACAAGTGCATAATTACAGTTCTAGCCTGCAATTAAATTAAATTCCCTATGCTTTCATTATTTTGGTACATAGGCTAAATAAACATATAAATAATGATAATAATTAGATATTAGAAAGAAATTATTAAATTTATATGGTTTTTATTAGCAATTTTCTTAGGTATGTACTCCACAAGGGATTAAAGTTCTTTCAATTATTTTTACAAAAAAATATTAATTAGTTTCACGACATTAGTTAAGATGATGCATATATATATATATATATACAAGTATATAATTAATGCATTATTTTTTAAGTTAATAAAAATAATATATTAAATGTAAAAAAAAACTTTTTTAAAATAGTAAATAGCACTTAAGCAATTTTTTTATTTGTTTGGATACAAAAATTTATCAATTATTATATTTAATATAGCGTTATTTACTATAAATAAAGCATTGTGTCATCTTAAAAAGTATCCAAATAACATTTGGTTAGTTACCCATTTATCCAATTTGATAATCTTTTACAAAATTGTTCTTAATTCACCCATTAAGCAGACCTTAATTTTTTTTATATATTTTAAAAATAATAAATTATAAATATTTAAATTTAAATTTAAATTTTTTAAGGGTGAATTTGCAAAACCCCATTATTCTAGCAAAGAGAAATGCAGTAGTAGAACTTTATTGTAAGCACGAGGCTGAGGAGGTACAATGATTAAGGAATGATATGGTATAATAATATGCCTAAAAGCTGGCCTATTACTTACTTTTTCCTTTTTTGGTTCGACTTTGGAGCAGTTTGTGACCTGGAAAAATAAAAAAAGGGCCAATAAATGTTTCCCAATTGGACCGACTAAAACCGCCAATTTTGATAGATGAAAAGAGCATCCATGCATACTGCATATAAAACAGATGCACCCTAACCGGTTTTGGGTTTAAATAAAGGTCAGAGAATGATCTATGTTTGACAAATCCCATTGCAGAACCCTATGTAAGTTCCTATTTCAATTTCTTTTAGGTATTTGCATCGAATACATTTTTAAACATAAATATAAAATTATAATCTTTTAAATATATAAAAAAATTTAAAAAAAATTAATATATTTGAGTTGAACACGTAATCTTATTACGAGTAACAAAAATAGTAACAGCAAGATCATACTGGCAAAGAAATCAGCATAGAAGAACAATAAACAGACTAGTTTGGACTTGAAAGGAAAAGGCAAAGTCCAGGAATAATTCACACAAACATACCCTAGCCGGAAAGAAGTTTCAGAAAACAAATTTGGGTTTTCCTTCACAGTTTCCACTTTTCTTCTGACCCTAAGGAGGATAGTTTAAAACCCGATTCCTTAATATTCGGCACATAATCACAATTCACAAGACCATATAGATTAAATTTTCAAAGGTTACTCTTCTCTTCCTTGATAGTATGAAAAATGATAACCTACCTTAAGTAATGAAAGGGATTCTACGGAATGCAAAACATATGTTTGGACCGACTCGAGAAGTACATTACATGGCTACAATCTTTTTCATACTGTCACTGTTTCACAAGCACATTTATTACCAAAGTGTGCGAGGAAAAGAGAGAAGAAAAAAATTCTAAAGATTAAATTAGAACCCAACATCCATGCCGTAGAATTTAAGCTACAGAAAGTTATGGTGTCCTATGGAATTTTAGGCTATCGAAAGTATTGATGTCTTATGCATATTCAACACAAGATACTCCATGAAAAAAGCCTAAACCCTTCAAGAATGCTCAGAAAATGGGAACTTCTATGAACCCAGAGCTTAAATTAGTTAGTTCATGTAGCCAATTGGCACTAATAAGTCTGGAGTTCAAATCCCAGAATCTGCAACCCTTCATGGCCTCCTTCGTACGCACACACAATAAAAAATGAATGGGAACTTATGCCTGATGCGAGTAGCGATAGTTGTCTACTTGCCAATCAAAGATTTTAGATAACCATGTTAAAACAAGGCAATTCCAAACATAATTATTGATCCTAACAACACAGTGTGAGGGAGTTCTAGATTAGGTTAATGTACTTACGGTGAGATGGGAATACATGTATTCACGAGGAACTTATGCCCGAGGTGAGTAGCAGTATTTGTCTACCTGCCAACTAAAGATTTACATAACCATGTTAAAACAAGGCAATTCAGGCAAATAGAAATTCAAATAAATTTGTCGATCCTAACAACATGGTGAGAGGGAGCCCTAGATTAGGTTAAAGAAATTACAATGAGACGGGAATACATATATTCATGACGAGAGCCCAAGAGGCACGAAATCTACAGACAGCGAGCAAAGATCAATAGCCAGTAGCCAGTAGTAAATTCAAAATAAACAAGTTCTTAAATACAGAATCTTCAACAGTTAAGAGTAAATAAACACCATGGAATGATTGCTTCATTCCTTGATATCAACCTCCAGTACGAATAAGCCACGAAAATGGAGTACTTCTCTAATGTCTTAGTTGTAAAAATGTATTCCATTACATAACAATAAAAAGAATGAGAAAACCATAAGAATATGATTGAAATTGCCTTAATTTGTCAAGCACTTTCCGTTAACCAAAAGAAAAGCTAATTATCTTTCATTGAATCATTGTTTTTCCATTAAAGTTCTCAAGAATAGTTACCACTACCTTAACAAAAGCAGCCATAAGCACAATGCAGAGCAAAAAATTTGCATCAGATTAGAATTCATACAGAGCTAAAATAAACCCTACTGAAGGTAAATATAACAATGGTAATTAGGCTCAAATTCTTACACTGCTATGACCGATAAATGTCATGAAAAGCCTTTACCGAGTTTCTGGATTGCAGAAAACATTTTCCTCCTAGAACCAACTGCATTTATTCCCATATCCTTCAAATCTTCCAATGTCAACAATGGCAGAACCTCATCATCTACTTCATGGATCTCGAAAACAGGGGCGTACCTTCCTAACCCCAAACTATTCAACCATATCCTAAACCCATCTTCCTCGCACCGCCTCATGTCGGTATCTGAAGGACCAGATAACTCCAACCCATCTGAAATCCTAGTCCGGATTGGCCGCCTTTGGTTGTTTCCATGGTAAAGAACTTCCCTTTCATTTCCATCCGTACACAAATTATCCAAAGAATGAATTGGACTCTGCTCTTTCATGGGACTTTCCGAGTTCTCCATGTGGAAATCATCGTTGTCTTCGCCGCCACTGTATTTGTCCTCTGTTTCCACATTGCTGTTGGTAGTGTTGTTATTGTTGCCGTTGATGTTGATGTTTCCGCCACCGGAATCGTCGATTTTGGAAACCCAATTGGATCGGACCCGTTTCGTGGCGGGTGCCCGTTTCGTGAAATCTTTGACTCTCCAGCTACCAATTGAGACACCATCTAAATTGTTATTATTGTTCAGAGCTTCTCTTTCGTCATCGAGGGTCTCGTTGTTGGCGTTGAAGTCAGCACTGAGATTGGTTAGGGCGCGAGTTTTGGACGATTTAATACTCGCAGAGGTGACTGAGGGATTTAAGGAAAGGTGGGATTGGTTTTTCCATTGCTTGGAAGCGGCTGCAGATGCCGCAGCGGCGGAAGATAAGGGGGGTCTTCGGGTATGAGAATCGTAGGGTTGCTCACCGCCGATATCCCCTAACCGAACGCTTGGACGTCTCTGGCGTTTCGATCCAACGGTCTCAGATGACGCCACCGCGACGGGTCCTTCGACACCGTTTACCGGGCCACCGTCCGACTGCTGTATGTCCGCCATGATTATTTTACTTTTATTCCCAGTTCTCTTTTCTTTCTGAGTTTGTTTGATTTGCGAGGTGAGTAAGAAAGAAAAAGTACTGCTATGAAGAAGAAGAAGAAGAAGAAGAAGAAAGGTTACTTAGGCTTTGGACAGAGAGAAAGACAAGGAAAGTGATAGAAAGTGAAATATATGAAGTGAGTTGAGTTGCAGAGACTGTAAAAATGAGATATTGGGTTACTTACATGTGTCCTCCATTTTCCTGCCGAAAGCGATATCATTTTTTTTTTCAAATTATAGAATACATAAGAGATTAATAATAATCAGTTTTCAAATTATTTTAATTAATGAGATGGGTTTTCTTCATACTATAATTGAAATATATTTAAGAATCGACAGCTTTCGTTATAATATCACTTTTGAAATCTTTAGTTCATTTTTTATCATAAAAAACATGAAAAGAAGTATATAAAAAAATCAAAATTTATTATTTAATTAATTTATAAAATTATTTTTAATATATGATATTTAAATTTAACGTATAAATATTATTATCTAAGATTTATTCTTCTATTTTCAGCTATTTGATTAATAAAAATATATTACCATTATGTAAGTATATCCGTCAAAAGGATAAGCTCTGAACCCCAAAAAAATTTTCAAATTCAGGCAAGCTCGACAAGCTTTGCTAAGGACAAGAACTCATGCCCTTGTCGGGATTTTTTTATCCAAATTCCATCGGAAAGTTCGTCCAGAGACAATCTAAGGAAAATAATGGGCTCGTGCCTGGAATCTCAAGCCCTTGCATTTCAACACATTTATTAAACAGTTATGGGCTATGGCTGAACTATAAATGAAATAAGAAGATGTCCCGCATTTTGACCAGCAGCTAACCACATACATAAACCGCTAATTATTATTATTATTATTATTATTGTTGTTGTTGTTTTACATTCTCACGAAGAGTCTGAAGTTCCAAAAATGTGAATCTTTTGTCAACGATGAATGCTTTAACACTTTGGCTTCGTTTGACTTTCGTGGAATTTGCTTTATAAAACCGAAGTGTACATTGCTAGTAAAACCATGGCTTATTGGGGAGAGAAGACTTGTAGAACACCGTGATTTTTTTTTTTTTTTTTTTACGAAGGAGGCTTCAATTTGAGGAAAGGAGAAGAGGTTTTAGATGTTAGTATTCGAAACTCCAAAAACATTAATTACCATTTTAAAAAAGTGATTATATGAATCAATTAAATTAGGTATCGGATTTTATTACTTGCTTTTTAACATTAATGGTATGTTTGGTTCATTGAAATGAAATAACTACTGCTATTTTATGCGAATGGAATAGAGCATGAATAGAACAGAATAGTTATAACAATAGTTTGGTTTAGCGAAATATAACAGTTGAGATTTGAATCCTTGATAAAAGAAATTTGAATTTTTTAAAATAATTTTTTATTTTACCAAAGATCGGAATAGCTATTAGGAGGAGATGAATGGCTATTTAATGATTTACTCAATGAGGCTATAATCAGTTATTCAATAGAATAACAATATTATGAATCAAACAATCGCATTATTATAATTTACTAAATATGATTGTAATGAAATTTTTATTCCTGCAAATCATACATATTGTAAGGGATGTAGATGAGCTAAAGGCTAAGGCTACTAAAAAACCCCAACTATAACATCCTTATTTAGATGGAGCTTTTAGGGAGGATCAATGGAAAAAAAGTATGAATTTCCAAAGTTTATGTTGTTGATGGAGTGTGGATGAGACCGATCAAGTCCTCGCAACAAAAAAATTTGCAAAGCGAATAAAGTCAGAGCGACGTTAGAGTTTACCTTTTTCGATGAAACAAAACTAGGGGCCCAAAAGAAATTTGAGTCAGTGTTGGGTTCTTGATCCATTGTTCAACGCCCATTCTTGAATAATTGCAGAACTGGGAAAAAATTTCATAGCTTGGACTACTTAAATAGAGAAGCCCATTTAGTAAAATGGGCTTAATTTAATGCATTCCCTTTTCAGCTGTGGCAAGTAGCCTAAAGTTCTTTAATAATAAAATTGGACTTAATTTAGATTAAACCTGTCTAAGGGTAAGTCGGCTTAAACTTCAACTCGAATTTTTTTTATTTTCGCTTGATTTAAGTTCCGACTGACTTCAAAATTCATATTATTATCCAAAATAATATTAAAATATATTTTTATAGTTAATTTTAAATTTAAATATTTTAAATTAATAAATACGATTTTAGGTGAAACCAACCCAAAATAAAAAAAACTCTATACGGGTGGGTAGATAGATAACTTAACCCTTAAATAAATTCCTTCCTATTTAATCAAAATTATTTTTATTATTATTTTAAATAGTATCAAGATTATTTATGCTTTAATAATCAAGCTGAATCTCAGATAAAGCTCTGAAAATGCCAACTGAATTTAGCTTACCTTGAACCATGAACAAATATGTGTTTACCTCTCTACTCAAAAGTTTTGGTTCGAATTCATTTTTCACTCAAATCAAAAATAAAACAAAATGCTAGGCAATGTGGTTAGGTTAATAGGCTATTAGCATATTAGGTAAAACTTCTATTGAAATTTATGCATTATAGAGTGGGTCAAAGTTTTTTTTTTTTTTTTTCCTCTTCTACAAGATAAGAAGCGTAAAGAGATGATTCATTTTCAATTGAACCATCTAAAAGAAGTGAGTGCAAAGCAACTTAAGCAAAGGTCAACATCACTATGTCATGTTCTAAAAATATATTGTAGGTGTTGTTGATGATAATTTTTGGGATAATTAAATGGTCCAGCCCATGATATCATGGTGTCGGACCTGCAAGTAAAGAAGATGGTCAGACGGCATCGGAGAGTGTCACAAAAAAGCCATCAACGGGTGTAGTCTCCATCATGGGGGGATCGGAGCACAAGGTAAAACCCTAGGGAGCAACTACTACGCTTTCATTGCTCAAGCTTAACTCTCCTTCGCAATTAATCTGATATATACCAACCAAACCCTAATTTCAATGCCATTGTAATAAATAAATAAGCATTAGGGTTTGCAAAAATATCACAAGAAAATAAACATGCCATTGTTGGGTTTCCATTGTGCTTTTCATTGTTCAACTTCATGAAAAAAATGTAATTTGTTTTTCTTTCGGATTTCTATAATCTAATTTTATTTTGATGATCAAAACTAAAAGTCAAGCAATTTATCAACGGATCAAAATTTTTGGTTTTTTATGATAAAAATTATATAAATACTCAATGGAATTTCCCGAACGAAGATGGAAAGTGTTACATTTTATGCAACTTCTTCACAAAAATTAAAATCACTTGAATCAATTTTCGTGCCAACATATAACAAAATGTTACATTAATCTTATTAACTTTATAAACTATTCTTATGTATTTAGACTTCGGTATAAGTGTCGGATTTAGGTATTTATTCGATACATACATATTTAATTTTTTTTAAAAATTTATCCATGCATTTAGAGATTCCTTAAAGGTTCGTATTCTCGTACCTATGTATAAATATGTGTTGCATTCGGTTGTCAAACATTGAATGCTTGAAGGAAAATTAAAAAAAAAAAAAAAAAGAATATCTTAGAACAGTTCTATGTATAATTTACATTTGAGTCAATCTTCTTTCAGTACATGGTATAGGAATAATTGAGATAATTCACTACTGGACCCCCGATCGTCGTCGAAAAAACTGACTACAAGGTCGTCATTGATCGATTTCATGTGCTTTGCATGTGTTGTCTCTCGGAGTCATGGGCATCAATCGGGCAGCACAAAAGAAGGCGAAAGTTTGGATGCGCTCAGGGTTACGTCTACTTCGCAATTAATCCATTAGCAGTCAATTCTTTTCCAGCCCCATTGTTCTGCCTACGTACATTGAATGTTCCAAGCAAATCAGCCTGGTTTAAACAGTTCTAGAACCAATTGCAGCCCGAGCATAGACCGGCCAATTACAGTCGGTAAAAGTTTCTGACTTAATGAACCTAGGATTTAGTTCAAGTAGTTATGTAGTCACTAATAAAAATGGCATCTAGGATGTCTAGAATTATGAGTCTTAGCATATGTAATCACTTTCTTTACCGTAGACTGTGATCTATTTTGTACGAAAAAAAAAAAAAAGTTTCTGATGTGTGAAGGGGACCATGATGTTATTCTCCAGGAAGCTTGCAGAGAAAAAAAAATGTTTTCTTCCTGGAGTGGTTCAATGGTTACAAATTAAACACTCCATGATACTCACATGCTTTAACAAATACGTTTCTTCTGGTCTGAAACCAGACATCCCATGAGACTCCAAGGCTAACAATTGCTTAGATTATGGTCCCAAGTTTACTTGTATTGTTTCAAGTAGCAAAAGAAAGAAATCGACCAGTTTATTTCCCCATTCAATGTTGGGTTCCTGGAGTTCTAAGGATTAAGGGAAGGTAGTTGGCCATAAGGTTGCTGATTGGTTTTGCTTCAAATCAATCCAAATACATTCAGGAAGTTAAACAAGACAAAAAACTGCCGATATGTTGTCTAATTACTAGGAATTTCGCTTCGAATTCCATACTTATGTTTGGACAAATTGGCAAGTCGAACACGTATGCGTAAATTACATAACAAAGGCAAAAAATTGTCAAGTGTTCATTGGGGTTGTTTAAGTATTCTCGCAAATGAAGTTAGTAAGTCCAAAAGAGCTGTTAAAAAAAGCTTTGGAGTTCATAATTTAAGACATACTCTGATGCTTTAAGTCAACAAAAATTTTTAAATGTTCTTTGAGGAGGCACAAAGAAATTAAAAGAGAATATCTGAATATTTGAAATATATATACATATATATATATGCTTGAATCAATGTTTATCTATCTTTTATATAATATCGTGTACATTTATGAGTTCAAAATGTGTAAACTAAGTGTAATTTGAAATAAGGATGCCGGATCTCATACATGTATCAATTTGCTCTTGAGGTCGACCTAATTCGATTCGAATAAAAAGTTCACTTGTAATTTATTTAATTCATATTTTCGGTATGTATTTTTAACATTGATACGAGTAGTTAGAAAAAGATGAAATATAACTAATAGTAAGATCTAAATGTTTCATTTATTGTCTGGTGTTTAATTATTTGACAGATATATAACAGCGGAAGGGACAAAAAAAATCAAAGAAAATGAAAAGAAAAGGAGATGAAAAGACATATTTATTAAGAGTTAAGGCATGATTTTGGATAAATAAACGTAACAAAATAGTATTATTTATTATCTCGAAATTTAGTGCAGTTAATTTATGTAATAATTTTTAAGAGATAATATTATATAGATTATTTTTAAATTAGGATCTCTTTTATGCCGAAAAAATAAGATTTTTTAATTACCCGGGCAATTTTAATTCATCAAAAATTATATATTTCAATTTTCTCTGCATCTCAAATTTATTAGTGCTATTCGAAACCACAAATTTCGCTTCGACCCATAAAAATGTCCAAACTTTTTCAAAACTAATCTTCACGTTGGTTAAATATAAGAATGATCCCAATTCATTATTACGACAGCCCACCCCCCGCCACGCCTCGCACCTTCCAATATTAAATCAATGGCGCCTTCCATCTTTTTCTATCTCTCTCTGCACAGACGTTACGTTACCCAACTCTTTTTTCCTTAAAAAAAAAATTTACATGTGTTTAACATGTAGTTAAATATAAATATAGATACGGTTCTTCATTTATATAAACAAAAAATAATTAAGTTAATATTATCGAACATACACTCATATTTAATATTTATACATAAATTCTAATAATATGATTCATATATATATATATATATATAATGAGTAGACAAAAGAAACAAGTCAATTCGATGGTAAAGGGACCATGCCATGCAAGTTTGCTCCTCTTCTACAATATTAACAAGTGAAACCGGCAAGCTGGTGGACCCCTGGCCCCATTTGGCGGCAACCAGAGGCAGCACCGTCCCAACTTTCACAACCATCGCTACCTTTTAAGCTGGTCCCTCCCCTTAACTTTCCCTCCGAAAGGTGGTCCAGTTAGTACTACTGCCCATAAGGATTAAGGGGTTGATATAATGAATATATAATAAATCCTCGTTCTTATCTTCTACCTAACAAAAAGAAAGAAATCGAAATGGCAAACGATTTTTTTATTTTCAATCTATTTCCTTCGGTACTTAGGTTTCTTTGTTTTTATTGTGAATTCCGACAAAAACAGGAGAGACATGTCCCCGAAGTGTTTTCCCGTCGTCTCTCTGATGTTTCCCAGAAGGAGAGGTTGATTTTCAACTTCATATATTCATTTGCCGAAATCAACTAACATTATTCCGGCTCACGGATTTATATAACATAATATTACGAATGTTATTTTGTAATTTTGACTTCTCTCTTTATTTTATAATTGTGAATAATGCAATAAAAAATTATATCTATAAATCGTAATTTAAATCTTTGATTTCACTTTAACATTTCTTTCCGAGGGTTTTAAACATATACATAAATAATTATCACTTTTTATATCCACCCAGCTTCATCATCCAATATCATTTTTTTAATGCTTTAGGGTTTTCTTTCTCCATGATCCCTATATTGATTTGGATCTTTCTCATGAATTCAATGCATGTGCTCGTATACGATATTAGAGTCCTAACATGAAGTACGAAATTTTCTCGAGAAAATTTTTCTTCGTAAGTTGTCATCAGCATGAACAGAATAGAATATTATTGTATAGTTTAATTCACAGCTAAGCTTCAAGTAGGCATGATTTAACAGCAGAGTTGACAATGTCCTTCAGCATTCACTTTATAATCTGATGTGTATGTACTATACATATGTATGGTAGGAAAAGTACGTTTGCTCACATAAATTGAGTATAATAAATTGAAAAAGTAAAAAATTATCTACCAAAATTAGATCGAGTTAATTTGAATTGCAAAAATTAAATTAAATTAAATTAAATTATAAAATTTTTATTTTGAATTCAATTCGATTCACATTGAGATATAAAGTTAACCGAATAATTCAAGTTATGGACAAATAATCGATGATAATTAAGAGTTCTTAGTCGGCCAAAGGACAAGCTTATACAAACATTCAAGTGACCATTAACATTTATGTTTTTCTGTTAGCCAACATTGTAGACATGAAAATTATAATTAAGCTTAAACAGATACCAAATTTTTTATATTTCATCCCCATTGACATTGATTTATTAACTTATTTATTTATGTTGCCAAGGATAGTGAATTGAATTGAGTTTAAAATAATATTTTAAATTTGAAATGGTTTGAATTTATTTGGATTTTAATTTAATAAATAAAAAATTATTTTTTATTTTTTATTATAATATATTTATATAAAATATTTTTTAATACATTAATATGTATATAAAATTTTTATTTTTACTACTCAAACTTGATTCGATCTTGCGATAAATAATTGTAGTTCTTACATCAAGAAACATACATTGAGAGAAACTTAGCTAAATCGTACAACGTTACAGATATCATTTATAATTTCATCAAAAGGAAATAAAAATAATAAATTAACCAAAAAAATATTCTGTTTTTTCGTCTTTACTCAATTATCTTAATTCGTTTTATAATTTGAGATTAATTTTGTTTGAGAATCCACGATTGTCCCTCTCTAAAAGTAGATTTACTTGGACTCGAACTTTGATTTTTAATTAATAGTAATATATGCTAATATACTATAATAAATATCTTATGAATATTTTATTATGTTATAAAATAAGATACAACGAATTAAGCACATAAATATTCTCCAAAGTTTCTGCAACTTTAGCCATACGAATCTAATCATATACTTTTTTTTATTCAAAGTCATAAGATAAGTATTGAAGAATATATTAAAGAAATTAAAAACTAAGGGTGCCATAAGGAGAGATTGAAAGGTTCTTTGGGTCCATAGCCACTAAGCATCTTCATAAATTACGAATCATATATGATTTTCAGTTGACATTCGTGCAAAATATAAAAATAATGATTTTTATATTTGAGACCATTACGGATTGAATTTTCGTCATAATAAAATTTTAAAATAATAGGTTTGTAGGTACGAGATAAAAAATGATAAATTTTTATTTTATTTTTAATTTAACAGTATTTAGAATAAATATAGTCTTAATTTAATAATATTAAAGAGGAATATCGTTAAAAAACTTTTCAAATATACAGTTTTAAAATATAACTGTTAGAGATAAAATTTTCTTCCGTAAAACTTTGAGGATGATTTTTCATCTTTTGGGGACAAATTGATATTAGGTTTAATTCCTCTAAATTTTACAGTGACATCGTAAAGAACTTGTTTTGATACTGATTAACCTAATTAATAATTATAATCAAAAAATTTAAAATTTAATTCAATAGATTCATGCAACATCATTAAAAAATGTTATTCAATAAATCTAAACTTTGAATCCAAGTATATGCAAACTTTCCTCTTCCTCGACTCAGGCCTCCTTTAATAACGAGGGTTTATCGGGATTTATAGCTTATACGTTGAAGCTAACTACCCAGTCAAGCAAAGTATTAATAGTACCATAGCAGGAATCTGGAAGAAATCAATTAATTAAAGCTTGGAAACTTAGTTGCTTGCGACAATTCCAGTGTCTTAGGAAAAGGACATTGCCAAGGTTTTATTTTATTTTATTATCATTATTATGATTAATCAGAAAAAGGGACCCAAAATTAAAACTTAACAAAGAAATAAATGGGAAAACATGAGGGACCCTGAAAGCAAAATTGATCAGTTGGTGAGCTTACATACTTGAAAAGCATTTACTGGAATTTATGCTTATAAACACCTCTTTATCCATATGACAACTCCTCAACTAGACACACTAATCAGCTTTGATTTGAGGAAACATTTGATTTTACGAACCCGAAGCTAAGTTTAGTTATTCCTTTAGAGGTAGGATTCGAATTTCAATATTTGCATTAGTTTTTTAAATCTCCAAGCAATGGCTTCCTTTATAGAAAAAAAAAAATTGATGTAAATATCAAATATGAGTATGTATCCACAAGTATAGTTAATTTTTTTAAAAAAAATTAATATAAGGTTCATATTATCATATTTAAATTGAATATATATACAAATACAAATATTTTAAAAAAAATCAAACATGAATATGAAACTTTAAGTTTATGCATTAAAAAGGCCAATTGGCAAATATGTGAGGGTCCATCCAGCTTTTGGAAAGAAGATTAAAATATTTAGTGGGCTATCCTATTCGCATTGATTAGTAACCAGCCATTTTAAGAATTGAATCTTCGTCATTAGCATGATGTAAATGATATATATATATATATATTCTCACAAATATGCCTTTGCTTTGCTTTTCTTTTAATTGCAATGAAAGAATAGAAAAAGATGGTGTTATTAGAGGGATAAATACAGAAGAAAATGAAATTGAAAGTGTTTAAAAAAACAAAGAGATATGAAGCAAGTTGGCTGTAGAGCTGAGAATTGTCATTTCACCCTTTCCTCTTTTCCTTTCTTTTTTTTTTTTTGGCAGATGGGACTTGAAATGCTGAAGAAAGATCAAATTTTGTTCTTTGTTTCCTAATTGCAGCATTTAGAAAAGTTGAGTCACTCATGCAAGAAATGAGGCTTGTGGGTCAGTGTTAAAAACTGTTGGAACACTTACAACCACATGGTCCTATCAAAGGCAGAATTATGATCTAAAATTTTTTTAATATTTTTTTATTTAAATTTGATTTGAATCAGATTCGAATTAATTATAAAATTCATTTCATTATTTATAAGATTAAAATTTATTGTTATATTAATATATATTTTATAATTAAATTTAAATAAAAATATTTTATTAATAAATAATAATTCATATTGAATTAAATTGATCGTCGTAGAAAAATTTTCGTCCAAACTCTACCCGATACAAGCTAAACCAATCGAGCGGGATGAGCGACAGGTCTAATCTGCATCAATGTTAAAAGAATAAAGAAAAAATATCTCTTACATCATTGGTAATTTTTTTAGATTTTATTAATTGTTTTAAGATTTCATCATATATATTTAATAGAATATATTCAAAAATAATAAAAAATTAATATAAATAAAAATAATCATATAAATTTTTTACTAACTTTTATATTTATAAAAAGGAATTGAAAAACAAACTAAAAAGGCTGATTATTAAGGCTTAATTTGGGTGCTTTAATCAAATTACTTTTTAGTCATTTTGAAGCTCATGTTGTTTCGTAGGAGGGGCCAGAAGTTTTATATTTTGTGGCTTAATTGCTTGCTTTAATCAAATCATAATCCAATCATTAGTTTAATGATAAGGATGTAATCAAGTGATCTTTGCTAAGTTTACATGTAATAGAAAGAATATTAAGAAATGTTTAAAGTTAGCCAAGTGGCAAGTCCCCAAGACTTCCCATCATAATAAAAATTAAGATTTCAATTAGGGTTAAAAAATAAGATCAAAAGTTAAATCAATTATATTTTTGATTTTTGGTCTAATTAGTTTAATTAGTTAGGTTAACTGATTTGATTAAGTTTTTAATATTTACAAATAGTATTAATATTAAATAAATATTAAATATAGATTGTAATTAATAAAATACGTATTTAGTTTAATAGTATGATCTTTAATATAAAATTAAAATTTAAAATTTAAAATCAATCTATTACTGACAAAATTTAAAAAAATAATTTTTTTATCGGTTAAACAGATTCTATACCAATTCAAAGATTTCACCAAATCAATATGCTATACTAAATAAGATTACTTGCTAATTTTCAATTCAATTAGTTCGATCCATGATCCGATCTGATTTTTCTACATGCTTGTTCAATTTTTGTAATGAAATTCTCCAAAAATCATTTTATATATTATTGTTTTTCAAAAAGCAATGCTTGTGGATTGAGGTATATAGCAAAATTAAATCATAATCACCCCTTTTTCTAATTCCATTGCCATTATAACTTTGACTGTCTAACTTCCTTTGCTTCCTAATATTCATTGTTCCTCAACCTTAAAAATAAAAAATAAAAACCCTATGATCATCTAAATGCCCCCCCCCTAATATTCTCTGCTTCCATCATTAACCAAAACTAGATTTAATAATTTATATATACTATCATGTCTAAATTTTTTTAATATTAATTGTGTTAGAATAAACGTAACAAAAATTATCAGATGTGTCAAAAATTTAAATAAGAATATAATATGTGTATGAAATGAGTTTAATTGATCGTATTTAAATATATCATGTAATATTTATTATATTATTTTTGAATTTATTAAAGTGTCATGATCGTATTTTAAGTTATCAATAAAATTGTTCATTAGTTAGGTTAGGCTACGACCTAAAATTTTTAAATCCCATATCCAAGTCTAGCCCATAAATCCATTTTATCATTAAAAAATTATTAAAATATTAAAAACTGTATATTAATGTTTATATATTTTACTTATTAATTAAGTAGTGATTTTAATTCAACCAAATCGGTTCAACTAAAAAAATCTTACTCGAACTAAATTTTATTCGAGCCGAACTTATCGGACTGCTGGATTATAGAAAGGTCTAATTGTCAGCTCCAACTAAAACCAAACATATCTACTAAAACAAACAAGTTGCAGGCCTGAAAATATGACACCCCATCCCGTGGAATCGAAGCAGTTTAACAAAAATCACCAAAAATGAAGATGCGATTAACCCAAAAATACAAAAAATAAATAAATAAATAAAAAGAATAGAACAGAAAAAGATTTTTTAGATCATTAAATCTATGGCCATCACTCAATGAAGTGAAATTCCTATGCTTTCGACAGCAAAAACATGCTGTTGATCCGCATTATCTAGACATGCTTCGGCTATATTTGGGCATTATAAGTGAAAAATCCCTGTTACTCGAATTAAAATATAAATTAAACATAAATATATTTATTATTTATAAATTTTATCATATATTTAAAAAATATTTATATATTTATATTTATATTTAATTATAAATATTTTTTAAAAAATAAAAATTAGTTACAACGTGTAAAAATATTTGCTCGTATAAAGTTTTTGCTTCAAAGCAATTATTAACTGACACTGTCTGGGATGTTCAACTTGTAAGAGAAAGAACCAATCAAATAGCTAACAGATGTAACCAATCGATTTTTTTGGCCAAAATGTAACCAATTGATCAATTTATTTAAACAACATTTTAAATATTTCAAAAATAATTTTAGGTTTAGATAAATATTATATGTAATAAATAATTAAAAACAAATATATTTTGTTTGGTAGTATAATTTTTATATAATTTTAAAAAGTTATAACTTAAATTTTTTATTTACAAAAAAATATATATAACAATTAAAATAATTTTTTTGTTTCTTTTTATTTTTTTACTTGTTGAACTTCTTATTTATATAACATCGGATTGTATAAGCTTTTGATTTTTAATTTTTTATCATCAGTAAAAAAAGAATCCTATTCATACTTAGATACTTTTCTTAAATTATTCGAATTTGAAGATAAATATCTGATGTAATGATCTATTTAATATAAATATATTTAATTTTTATTATATTATTTAAAAAATTATAATTTAATATTTATATTGACATATATATATATATGTTATAGAGTCAATTATCTAACATAAATTCTTGACTGGAATGGTTACAAAAAAGTGGGTGAAGGGCGAAATCATCCCATAAATAAACATGAGTCAGGCCCCCCATAAATGCTCTAAAGCACAAGAAGATACCACCTTGAATTAAACCCAAACAGTTGCAGAAACTGGTCACATCAACCATGGCAGCTGCAGAAGAACCTGCCTTGCTTTTACCTAGTTTACTGTACAATTTATTGAATTTAAATAGCAAAAGTGACGCCATTTAATAATTTTTATTTTTACGATTTTGATTTATTGTAAGTATCAGTCATAATTTATATTTTTAACCCCAACACTATTTCATGTATTAGTTTATAGCAATTTCGATTATCAAGATTTAGTTTATGATAATATGAAATATCAATACATATATGCATGTGACAGCAGCAGTACAAATTAACTGCAGATACAGAATAACTGTAACAACACGAAAGGGGCTTTATAAGGTGGATTTTCATAGTACGATAACTTTTTGCTACATAAAAAAATTAAGGGTTGTTCGTTTTCGAAGCTAAAACAGCGTAGGATTCTGGGAATTTGTACATGGGGAAACGCAGGGTGAGTCAAAATGAACAGGAACAAAGGATCTAACAAAAGATCCGGTCTTATTTGGTCGCATATATATAGATATATGTTCTTTTGGGTTCTTTCAAGTTCCACCATTGATGTTGCTTGCTGCCCTTTATTCATGTTCAGATGCTGTTGAACTTCGAACTCTAGTTTGGGAGAATCCCCTCCTCCCCCCACTTTGTGCTGATACTCAGAAAATGATGTTGAGTAAGTCCAAGATGGGAATTGAATTCGGTATTTGATAGCTAGTATTTTATTGCATGAAAAACAGGACACTGGGGGATTACAATCAGTTGTTTGTAGGGCAGCTATCTGCATTAAAATATTAATGGAAAGAACCCAAGTTGTTGTCGTTCATCTCAGAAGAATTGAAAATTTTTTGTCTTTGGTCCTCCATATCCCATAATAGACTGCCATTATCCTGAAAAAAGATGTGATGTCAAATAGTTAGAAATAATATTTATGTTCTTGTTTAAGTCTTTTCACATAGTATTTTATTATATGTAATATTCTTCCTACACAATTAGTAAAGTGTATATGAATATATATACATATACATATATATGCGTATACCTGAGGGTGTGAGAAGACATTGGGTCTGTGCCCCGGGTGAAGGAAAAATGCAGCTGAAACATCCAGAAGAGGATAGTTATGAGCTGAGGTGGTGGTGGCGGTGGCAGCGGTGGTGGTTGTATCAGCATAAGCTGTAGGTTGAGTAGGGTTGCAATGTTGCAGAGATGGCAACTGTGGTGATGTCACAGACAGTTTTCATCAGCTTTTGTAATGAATAATGGCTATAATTAGAACCTATAAATAATCTATAATACTCCAAATTTTTTTTAAGTATCCGACATCCGTTTAATTTTTTTTCTTACCTCTGGTTTCACCATCAATGCTTCCAGGTCCACTCCAAAGTCATAGAAAATGGGATTCACAGAAGCAAGCTTCATTGACAAAAACTACAAAAAAAAAAAAAAGGCAAAGACAAAATTACATTATTGGTTAATGAATTAATCTAGTTGGATAATTAGAAATGTAAATTAAACAGTTTCGTTAATTGTAATACCTCAACTTGATTTTGTAGGGACTGAACATAATTGATAATTTCATCCAACATGAGGGCCTTTCCGGTTACCTATTTTACATGCATAACCACATGAAAGCTTGTCAGAAAATGAAGTAAAGAAGGAACAAAAGTTAAGACCAAATGAAAACTGAGTTCCACCTTGTCACACCCTGGAACCAGACATTGCAATATCTTCATCCTTTCACTGATTTTTTCCCTTCTCACCTGCAATATCCATTTTGGAGAAATAACCAATAAGAAATTGATAAATAATAGATCGGCATGATAAAATAATACTACTTGAATATTAATCTCCAGTCCCACAAGCTTTTAATGTCAATTTCTTCCCAGATTTTCAAGTATTTTATAAATTTAAAAATTTATATTTCATATTTATATTTAAATATATATTAAATATCAAACATAGATATTTAAAAAAAATAAAAATGTCATACGATTCACCCGCTCTCCTAAAACCATATGGGATCATTTGACCCGGCAAAGGCCGAGGGTTGAGCCCAGCTCCTGCAAAAGCCTGGGATTCGAACCCCTAAAAATTGACTAGCCAGAAAAAGAGAGGTGTATATGAATTTATTATTATGATAAAAATATATATATATATATATGATATAAATAATTTATATTACCCTTTCTGCGAGACTGTGGCTGTCTGTTGCTTGACCCCGCCTGGCTCTTACATGAATGTAGCCTTTTGGAGGCTCTTCAGCAGATTTCTTTTGATCTTTCTTATCTTCTTTAGAGCTAGACTCTCTCTTTTCATTTTTCAGGGCATCATTGCACTTCTTTTGCTTCTTGTAATTTTTCCCTTCTTTTGCATGATCCTAATGGAAACGAAGAATGAAAAATTGGATCCATATCTAGATTAATTGGAAAACCCATCATTGAAAAGCTGAAAAATGTTTTTAAAAAAACCAACATGATAAACATGGATTTTAAAAGCAGTTTGTACCATAGCTTTAGCAGAATTCAAGGTGATCCCATTTCTGATCCTTCTTTTCCTGTCAGTTAGAGTGACACCCTGAATAACTTGCTCACCATTTTCAAGCTTATCAACCACAGTTGAGTCGTCATCAGTGGTCTGTTTTTTATCCACCGAAGGCTCATTATCACTAAGAGCAACCTTTGAGCTGTGATCAAATTCAAGACAGCTGCTTTCATGGAACTTAGGGTCAAGAGGAGGAACAGGGTGATGTTGGTAAATTTGAGAGGCGGAAACTTTGGTGGGAGCCATGTTTGGCAAGAAAATCATGGAGTCAAGAAGAAAAGGGTGATGAGGTTGGTACGAAAAGGCTGCCATATGGGGAATTGAGAAAAAAGGAGGAAATTAATGGAAGTTTTTCAAAGAAAAGTGATGGGAGAGACAGAGGCTGAGAGAGAAAGCTGATAATATTAGTTGAAGCAGGCAGGCAGGCAGAAAGAGCAGTGAAGAATAGTGGGTCTATCACAAATGAAGATGCCATTGCCAAGGTTTATATAAACATCCGTAGAGAGAGAGAGAGAGAAAGGGGGGAGGATAGGACAGGCTCCATAAAAATTAAAGTAAAACTCATTCTCATACAAACAAAAGTATCTGTATATTTGACTGGTCTTATCTCTGTAGCCACTCTCTCTTTCCCTTAGACCTCGTTTTTCCCCGATAATTCAATCGATTCTGATATAAATTAAATTTAAGTAAAAAAATTTATAATTTTAATTGATTTTTAGTGAATTATTATTTAAATAATATAAATTTTATTTTATTTAAATTTAATTATAAATATAAAAATAATTTTATATTTTAAATATTATTTTAAATAATAAAATAAATTTTTTAATAATTTAATTTAAAATTAATTAAAAAATAAAAAATTCAAATCACAATCATTTTTAGCTTATAAGCACCTTTGTTTTCTTTTCAATACCTAGATGGAAAGAATTAAAATAAGATAATATAAGATTAAATTTATGAATATATTAAAATTTATATAATATAAATTATTAATAATATATTAAATATTTATAAAAAATATATAATATTTTAAATATTATCGAAACATTAATAAAATGAATAAAGTCCCATAAAAGTAAAAAAAAAAATGAATTGAATTTGTTAGTACATGTACAATGCACAACAAAATCAGAGAACAGAATTGCCACACATTGAAAACTATACACTAATTTTTTTATATATAATATTCAAATTTTATTTGAATTTTATATTTTTTTAAGATAATATATTTTTTATATCAACTTAATACATTTAAATTTTATTTTAAAAAATATTTTTACAAAAGTCGAATCTATAAAAGAATCCTATATGTTATCTATTGTGATTACATCTTCTAAGTTGTAACACCACCTGATTGTACATTCAGGATAATAAAATCAAAACCTTATCACATCTAACTCTTAAAAGTATAAAATAAGAAATATATATATATATATATATTGTTTTTCTTTCGTTTTGTAGTATTAGTAGTTTATTTATTTTAATATGTCAGTATTTCAGTATTTAATGCAGACTATACCTATACTTTTCCGCTGAATAATAATAGTCCTTGACAGTGATTTGACACACTTTCTTTTAAAAATAAAATATTTATCCTTTTTTATTTAAATTATTATTGTTTATATATTTATATTTAATATATATTTAAATATAAATATAAAATATAATTATTTTATATATGTGTAGAAAATTTTTTAAAAAATTTAATATGTTTTTATCAACACTCGTTCAAATAATATAAATGCTTACTTACAGTTCAATCTAATAAAAAAATATTAAAAAGAGGTGATTCGATTTACGTCTAAGCTCACTGATGATTAAGATTCAATGGATTTGTTAATTTTTGAAGGAAAATGTTAGTCGGTATAGGGTTTAATAAAAGTGATATATATTAAAAAATTATAATTAAAACATTTTTTATAAAAATTTATTAAAATTAATATATTAAATAAAAAATTTTAAAAAATAAATAATCTTTAATCAATATTTATAAATATTTAATTAAATAAATATTTTTTATTATTCACGTATATATAAATTTTATTCATTAACAGTAAGATTTATATTTATAGATGATTATTAAAAATGTAGTACAAAATATGATGAAAAAGAAGAGTCGAACCCATAATTGCCACCATCAACCTCACCCTGACACGAATCGGGTTTTCAAAGCCCAAAGTTGATCAATCCTGCAGAGCATGAATTCATCCTTGGCCCATCTTTATTTATATATATATATATATATATTTATGAAAACTATGTATCGTGTATTTTTCATGAGTTGTATTTTGAGTTATAGCAAATTCCCACCGCACTATATATATATAATATTGAAGTTTTTGACTATATATTTATATCATACTCCATCTATTTTTTATATTTTATAATTAATTTTTAAATATTATATATTTATATAAATTTTAATATTTTAATATTTTATATTATATAAATTTTGATATATTTATATATTTTTATTATTTTTTTATTATTTTTTATATCATAATTTCATATCATATATCAAGTTGGCTGCCCTTGCCGAGCTAGATCGTCATCGTCACACGTAAAAGCACCTGAATGCTGGAAAGAAAGACAAATGGAGGAGATAAATTTGACGATCGTATTCTCTGCTCTTGCTATTTATATCATTTCTAGCTCTTCAATTTTTTTGAAGCGTTTACATTTAGCATATATTCAGATGTAAATATCAAATATAATTTTTAAAATATATAAAAATGATTGTGCAAAATAAATATAATAAAATAAAAAAATTAAAGCAAAAAAAATACATAAAATTTATATTGTTCGATCAAAATAACTTACGTCTACCGACAAGGAGAGATTTTTTATTTTTTTAGGAACTAGTATAATGTTACAAGAAAGGCTTTAGAGCTTCATAAATACAATCACAAAAACAGTTCAAGTTGCTTCAATTACAAACAAAACCCTAAAGCCTTCTGTTTTCATCATAAACTTTCATTTTTTTTTTAAGCCGAGTTTTTATAATTTTGAATTGAATTATAATTCAAAACGAATTACAAAATAACGTAAGCTCATCAAAATTATTTTAAAAATTATATATATTCATATTAAACGAGAACGTATTCACATCTGGCTATCAAAGCAACACAGTTTGCTGTTATTACTTGCACCCATGCAGATTGTTTTACTGATCAAAACCCTTTTTTGACTCAGTAGAGAGAGAGAGAGAGAGAGAGAGAGAAGCTGATAAATGTATGCCAAACTTAGGATCTATCATTTCAGGGTAAAAAAATGAAGCAGGTAGCCATTGTTGCAGTCGAGCTATCATCCCAAATTCAGGTCCCTAGTGCATGCTGACAAAATTGAAGCCCTTCAGAGTGGTCAATTTCTGTATCAAATACAAAAGCATATATATATATATATATATATATCTTAGCAAAGCCCCCCCTTTTCAGAACAATATTGTAAGCCATGAATGCTCACACTCAGAGTGCTCTTGACCTGTTTAATTAACATGCATGACTACGGAATGCATGGACTGAAAATTTCTCGACGTGGTCATGTTAGATCCATATTATTCAGCTTCACATGTAAATATCAAGTAAAAAATATATATTTAATATATTTATATTAAAAAAATTATAAAAATTATAATATAATATAATATAATATTTTATTAATATTTATTATATTTATAATTTTAATAAATATAATATAATCAAAAATAAATTTACGATTTCAATTTGGAGTCTCACTACCAAACGTCCTTTAATTGCAGAGGTACCTAATTAGCAGTCTGATCAATGGAAGTAAACTATAAAGTCGATAGACTTTGATTCAGGGGCCCCATTCCTGAATCCTCCCGCGTCCAATACTTTCTTTTTCCATCTTTATCTCTCTGAGCTTGGATACCAGTGCCTGGAAAACGTTGCACGAATCAAGCAATTTACTGATTCGAATTTGAGCGTCTAATAAAAATAAATATTCAACATCATTATATTAAATATTTTTTAAAAATATTATATTTAAATATATATTAAATATCAACTACTGAAATTGTTGACACCACCATGGAAGAGAAAAAGAGGGTTTGGCAGAAGAGCAGCATCGATGCATAGAATTAATTGTAATGTGTGTGCCGTAACCTTAGGTACGCAAAGCACAGTCTCGAATCGAGTCTCAAGCAAGAGTTTCAGTTTCAGGGCATTTCAGCTTTCAGTAAATTTATCTTCCGTTGATTGAAAAGTACAATAACTTAATTCAAAAATTTATACGTTCGTATTATAATTATATTTATTATATTTATATAAATTTTTATTTTATAAATTTAAATATATTTATTTTGTATTGTAATTATTTTTTTATATTTTAATAATTATATTTAATATATTTCAAATATGCTGTAGAATACATAGATCATATTTTACTGTTGACCTTGTCTCTGTTAGTACATTAATGAAAGTGGTACATTAAACAAGAAAAAGAAAGTTTAAATGAAAGTGGTAATAATTTATGTTTTTATTTCAAAATTAAAAAGTGGTTTGTTCGTTTGCATTCTTCAATTTTCTTTAAAATAATTTCCTTATATCACCAAATAACTCTTTTATAATGATGTTCAAAGGTCAAGTCGGGTTTTAAAAGTTTTTTTAATTTCTTTTTTTTTTTTGAATTTGATATTGCTCGACCTAATCCATAAACTTGAATAATTGTTAAAAATATTAAAATATTAAAAAAATATTTTTAATTAATATCATATATCTTATAATTAAATTTAAATAAAAGATTATCTTTACGGCCATTGAACAAGTCTACGCCCACCTAGAATATTACTCACTTTTTTAATTTTATACTATTGTTCCATCCACCTATATATAATTTATATTTTATATATTGATAGTGGATTAATGTATACATTGTAAATGAATTATATAATATCACCTATCAAAAAACTATTATTTTTATGTCTTTTTAAAATTTTATGTTTTTCATTAACAAATTGATATTATGTGATTTACTAATAATATATAAATTTATACATTAATAATATATTAAAAGTTCAAAATATAAACCTCATATATATATATATATATATTGAAAAGTAAAAAAGGAAAATCAGGTTCTCCATAATCTAACGAAATTGCAACCTTCCTATCAATGTCCATTGCACAGCATCACAATTTTTTTTTTGGGTTGTATAAAGGTCACGGTTCGAAATAAGAGATAAAGTTACGTATATTAAAATTTAATTTTAAATTTATTAAATATCATTAATTAAAAAATAATTATATAAATCAATCGAACCAATCAAGTTTTGATATATTTATATCAAGTCTATTTATATCAAGTGAGAAGACTATGTCCCATTAGGAACCCTACTCAATGGTCAACGCCACGATCGATCAAATACATATTTCCATGACTCCATCATCAATAGTTTAAGCCTGTCTGGCAGTTTAAAAGCTTTCCCATTTCCCGACATATAAATAGCAATTTTTAATGGAAACTTGTCTTCGTGATCAATGTATATATTGATAGCAATTAATGGCGTTTGAGCACATTTTTTTTTCCCCTTCTGATATCTTAGAGGGCAGGCAAATAGTCAAAAAAATTCTTCTTAAACTTAAAATTTAGCTCAATTAATTTATTTAATCTCTCGGCTTTCAATATATTTAAAATTCAAATTTTAATATTTATAATATTTTTTTATCTTTAAATTATGATTTTTTTTATATAAAAACAAATCTTTCCCGGAAACATTCAAGCTATGATAACAAAGATGATCATACATATGATAATATTTAACTTTATAAAAATAATAAAAAATTAAATACATATATATATGTGTGTGTGTGTGTGAGTATGGCTTTAATTAATAAATTAAAATAAAAAATAAAAAATGGTATTTGTTCAACAAAGGAAGACAAGTTTTTTAATTGCATGCATGAATCTGACGTAGATTTTTATTGTTTTCAAGATACAATTAATTAAACAATGTTTTTTTTTAATTAAAAAAAAAGGTAAATAAGAGGCTACAAGCAATGTTTCAAAAAATGCTTCTGAGTTAAATTTTTTCCTGGGACACAAACAAAAATGCTCCTTTAATGATAAATAACAGGCTTGCTTCCCGGCCATAGACGTTCTTTTCTCTCAGCTGAAAATGCTTCTTTTGTTAAAAAAATTTTCCTGGGAAACAAACAAAAATGTTCCTTTAATGATATCGGACGTATGTCTGACTAGCTATAGCAACTTGATAATATATATATATATATATATATATACACATACACACACACACACACACATACATTGCTGCAAAAAATGCTTGGGAAAAGATTTTCCATGGAAACAAACAAACAACGTGGCTTTAATGAATTTGGGACGTGTCAAATGAAACAGTAAGGACCACTGCAAAACTCTCTGGTGCAAGCGCAATACACTGACAAAATGGGCACTATGCTTTGAGAAGACAAAATGGTTTTGGTCTTTATTTATCAAGACATATTTTTATACATTGGAGATTTTACAAATTTTTTTCGGTATAACTCATAATATATAAATACACAAATATTGTTGCATAATATAAACCTTAATTAATTAAGGGTCACATATATATATATATATACACATACATTTGCCTGCATGCATGAATGAATGAACATGTTTATGAAACCCCAGTTTAGATAGAATATGGGCAGGTTGAGTTGGTACTACTGGTAAGGTTTTGGTTCAGTTTTTATTGCTAGCAATTTTTTACTTTTATGATTATCCCTAAATCTAATACAAATCTTAATTGAAATATGTGGTATGCTCTAATCTTGAAATGTGGCAGCCTACCATCACTCCTCTTTTTTGACCATTATTTTTTCCCCTTTTAGTTTCTGAAAAATATTAAAAAAAAAGAATACATGGTGATGTCTGAGTACAGTCAAAAAGTTATTCCACGAAGTTGCCTGCAAATTCCATTGCATGTGTTTTCAAATTGAATCGCTATCAAAGCTAAATTACATTATATTATATCTTCGTATATATATTTAAATATATATTTAATAAAAAAATAAAAATTTAAAAATTTAAATATAATAAAAAATTTTGATAATATAATTATCGAGTGGTGTGTCCTTTCATGTCAAAGCATGAAAAAAAACATCCACGAAAATGTATTTATTTATTTATTTATTTTTGATAATGTGAAATCTAGGTTTATTTGTTTGGATTGAGAAATTTCTCTGGGTTTTGACATTGGGGGGACCCTAACAAAAATGTTTTTATATTTTATAAGTACTTCGTATGGTACCAACCTGTATTTAATCCATAGCGATAAATACATAAATATGGAAATTATAAAAAAAATAAAAAGCCAAAAACGGCCACGTTTATAGCTTTTTTGCCCTTTATCCTTTGTACTTGCTAGGTACATGGTTTGTCTATTTGGTTTCATAATCAAAAAGGGATCAAAGTACATAGCAAACTGCCAAGTTTTTTGGTTTTTTTTTTTTTTGTCTTGGACCGGGCTTATCTCTTGATGGTTCATAGTTAATTAAGTTTCGTTTTGAAATTTAAATTTAAAAATTTATGTAATAAAATATATAAATATAATATTTATTAATTTATTAAAAAAATTTTAATAATAAATTGAAAAAATATATAAATGGTTATAAATTTAAAATTTATATTTTTATATTTTTTAAATATATAGTTATATCGAATTTTAATTATTTTATATACAAACTATGTTATTTCGTAGTGGATTCTGTGCAGCTTTAAGGAATCTGCAGGGACTCAATACGTTCCTGCTGGCACTTCATCGGAAGCTAGATGGATAGCTTGTTACTTCAATTTTTAACTATTCTGTTCGTGTTACTTTCAAACCAAAATCTCTGCACCCTTATTTACCAGCAGATTCAAAAACAGCTTGGCTGTTATCCCGTTTCGTAAAAAAAAATCATACATGGACGACATTTTCCTTATTACTGCAAGCAGATCAAGACTGGGAAATGGCGGTTTATGATTATTTTTAGAGTCCATTAATCATTCTGTCCATTCAATGATTTTGTTAGGTGCAAATATCAGGGTCTGAGAGTTCAACCGTGCCAACCATGCTCATTCGGTGATTTGGCTAGCGCTAATGTCTCCGTCCATGAGTTTAGGTGCAAATACCACGGTCCAAGAGTTGGACTGTGCCCGAAAACTGCCAACCGTGTTCATTCAATGATTTAGCTAGATGCAAATGTGTTCATTCCGAGAGTTTAGAGTTAAAGACTATGCTCGAGAGTGCCAACCATGTTCGTTGAATGAGTAGACTATCTGCAAACGTGTTCATTACGAGATTTTAGCTGCAAATGTCACGGTCAGGAAGTTAAACCATGTCCGAGACTACAACGAAGCGGAAATGCCAGGTTCTAAATACAGGCAGCGGAAATAGACCATAATCATCGCATTAGAATGTATTCCCATCTAATTCAAACAATATATATATACACACACACATATATACATCCATACATTTTATTAACTGCCAACCTAACACTAGCAGCATCCTCTTTGCCCCTTCCAATGCATATGTGATTAAGTGTTAAGACATACAGCTTCGATGACCACTGGCAAGCAATCAATGACTTCCAATTCTACAACCAAGCAGTCCTTTGCAAGAAACCAGACTACAACTAGTATTAGCCAGTTCAAGCAAACGGAGAAGGTACAACCAACATTATCTGAAAAGGCTATTTTGGTTACACAACTGGAATTGGATCGGTCAAAGACTCTGGAGCATCGCTGCAACCATTGAGAACCGTAACATTTCCATCGGAGTCAACATCCACGATTACTGAATCACCCTCCTTAATTTCCCTGGCGAGCATCTTCTCAGCCATGCTGTCCTCAAGAAGTCTCATAATGGCTCTTCTCAAAGGCCTTGCTCCATAGCTCGGGTTGTATCCTTCCTCCACCACCCTCTCTCTAAACCTTTCAGTCACTTGAAGCTCGATCTCTTTGGCTTTAAGTCTGTCAAACACTTCCCTAAGCATTATATCAGCAATCTCCTTCACCTCCAGCTTGGTGAGCTGCCTGAAAACAATCATCTCATCCAATCTATTCAAGAACTCGGGCCTGAAATACTGCTTCAGTTCTTCCGTCACCAGGCTCTTTATTCTATTGTAACTGCTGTCTTTCTCATCATAGTCAAGATCAAATCCTATCCGCCGGCCACCCTTCTCAATTACACTGCTTCCAACATTAGATGTCATTATCAGAAGGGTGTTCTTGAAATCCACAGTTCTTCCTTTGCTGTCCGTCAGCCTTCCATCCTCGAGTATCTGAAGCATCATGTTAAAGACATCGGGATGGGCCTTCTCAATCTCATCGAAAAGTACTACAGTGTATGGTCGTCTTCTAACAGCCTCAGTTAGCTGGCCACCCTCGGTGTAACCAACATACCCAGGAGGTGAACCAATGAGCTTTGACACTGTGTGCCTTTCCATGAACTCACTCATATCAAGTCGGATCATAGCATCTTCAGAGCCAAAGTAGTAAGCAGCTAGAGCCTTTGCTAATTCCGACTTTCCTACACCAGTTGGTCCAGAAAAGATGAAGCTAGCAATGGGCCGATTGGGGTTCTTAAGACCAACACGAGCGCGTCGAATAGCACGGCTAATGGCTATGACAGCTTCATCCTGACCAACGACTCGCTTATGAAGAGTCTCTTCCATCTTAAGGAGACGATCGGATTCATCAGTTGATACTTTGTCAACAGGAATACCAGTCCATGAGGAGACTATATGCTGAATATCCACTTCTGTCACAACAGGACCTCCATCCCCTACCTCTGCCTCAGCTTTATTCATCTCCTTGTCTTTCTCTTGGATTGCAGTGATCTGAGCCCTAAGCTCAATTTCTCGATCACGTAATTCCCCAGCCTGTTTATAAGAATGTATTATGGTATGAATTGAGCTTAAACCAAAAGTTGTCAAAACCAAAAATGAAAAACAATGGTTGACCACTTAACAGCTTTGTAAGAAAACACATCTATCCAATACAAGACCCATAGACGGACCATTAGAATATTTTAATCCAGCCCACCCCCTAAAAGATTTTGACATAAAATGGCCCCATGAAACTCTGAACGCTTTTGTACCTTCTCAAAGTCCTGGCTGCGAACTGCTTCATTCTTCGACTTTGTGATCTGCCTGAGCTCTTTTTCAAGCTCTCTAGCTTCCTCAGGAAGCTGCACCAACAAAAATGTCATCAAATCAACTTGAGAAAGGCGAATAAGAGTCACTCATGATTAGATTGCAACAAAAGCACACCTGTGCATGACGAAGGCGAACACGAGAACCAGCTTCATCAATCAAGTCAATCGCTTTGTCAGGAAGAAAACGGTCACTGAAGTATACAGAAGTCAAGGTGAGGAACAAGAAAGCAGTTCAGATTTGATGAGTAAGCAAGTTACGAAAACACTTGATGAAGATAAGATGACCACATGCCTGATGTACTGGTACGACAGCTGTGCAGCAGAAACTAAGGCTTCATCTGTGTACCGAAGCTTGTGGTGAATCTCATAACGTTCTCGCAAACCTTTCAAAATCTGTATAGTTTCATCCACAGATGGTTCAGGCACTTTGACAGGCTGGAATCTTCTTTCCAAAGCCGGGTCCTTCTCAATATGCTTTCTATATTCATCGAGTGTTGTAGCTCCAATACACTGCATGAATTCAAATAAAAGATATTGGCGACATAAATATACAGTGGAATCCCCCACTGTAAGAACAAAATTTTACCTGCAATTCACCTCTTGCAAGAGCTGGCTTCAAGATATTGGCAGCATCAATGGCACCTTCTGCAGCTCCGGCTCCAATTAAGGTGTGAACCTCATCAATAAACAATATTATCTCATCGCTTTGCTTGATTTCCTCCATTAGCTTCTTCAATCTTTCCTCAAATTCTCCACGATATTTAGTTCCAGCAACAAGAAGACCCATGTCAAGTGTTATAACCTAATAAGAAAACAGCTGTAAGTGCGCACTTCTCACTGAAAAAATAATAAAAACAATTACAAAAAAAGGCTTTAACTTTAAAAGCTTGGGAAAAGGAAGGAGAAGAACGAGGTCAAAAGGAAAGTTGAAAGAATCAAGCACCTTACTTGTCATTTTTTTGACTGGCTTTGGGCAAGACACTTACAGTACTGAATATCCCAAATTTGAATAGTAACCAATTATTTCATGTCATGTACATTAATACAATAAAAAACCAGGGAAAAATTACCCATAATGGACATGAATGTTATAGGTGCATTACACATCATTTTAATATGCAACTTGTGCAAAATGGACGTAAGTTTGAGGCAGTTCTAAATGGGAACACGCAAAAGAAATACGAGATTTGCCTGTCAGAATTAAGGCACAAATCCAAAATATTTTTTTAAAAAAATCAGCACCAACTTTTTTAATTCCTGTGCTAAGATAAAATGGTTTTAACGATAAAAGATATGAACGCACCTTCTTTCCCTCAATTGTATCAGGTGCATCACCACTAGCAATACGTTGAGCAAGGCCTTCTGCAATTGCTGTTTTTCCAACACCAGGTTCTCCAATAAGACATGGGTTATTTTTGGTCCGTCTACCCAATATTTGGACAACACGTTCTATTTGAGCCTGCCTCCCAACAACAGGGTCCAATTTACCCTGAAAGTGGGAAAAAAACTGCTTAGAAATGAGCACATAAAATTAGTTGGATGATAAAACAGATAAACAAATTGCTTGCCTCTTCAGCTAGCTTAGTCAAATTGGTTCCATATTCCTCAAGCGTCGGCATTTTTGTGTTGCCGGTTGATCCTCCAGGAACTACACCAACTTCGTTGCCCTCACCAACCATACGAATAACCTAGTCAATGAAATGGATAACTAACCTTATTAGGCTTTTATATTGAAAAAAAAAACCACAAATTTGAAACAAAATCAGTTAATAAATGCATTTCTTACCTGTGTGCGGATATTACTTGGGTCAGCACCTAAATTCTCAAGAACACGGGCTGCTACACCTTCACCTTCACGAAGCAACCCAAGAAGAAGATGCTCTGATCCAATATAATTATGGCCTGAAATTCTCATAAAATAAGATTTACCAGTCAATCAAAGTAAATTTGCCAAGTCCAGGGAGCATGCGTCATAAACAAAATGAAGAAAGGAGTAAGTCTGGATGGCGTTCAGAGATTCAGCCAGACAAGCTAAGAGCATACACATAAACTTCATGGTCATTTAAAAATGAAAAAATAGGCTCCCCACCACAAGAACACTATTTTTTCCCCTCTTCCATCAAGTGAATTTTTCTATAGGTTAAGTAAGTCAAATGGCAATTTGATTCACGTCATTTTGCACAAAATAAATAAATTCTAGTATGACTGCATGTGATTAAGTCAAATGGCAATTTGATTCACATCATTTTGCACAAAATAAATAAATTCTAGTAAGACTGCATGTAATTAAGTGAATCGTCCAATGAATAACCAACACAAATAAAATGAAAGCGAAGTGAAGTTTAATGATGTGGTTGGGTAACTCTCCATGCTAGCTAAATTATCAGTTTAAAAGCTGCCGTAAAATAATTAAAATCGAAAGGAGAAACTAAACATAGAGATACCAAGCTGGCGGGCTTCCTCCAATGAGAGTTCCAGAACACGTTTAGCACGAGGAGTAAACGGAATCTCCACAGCGACAAACCCACTGCCCCTTCCAATTATCTTCTCCACTTCTACACGTGCATCTTTAAGGTTGATTCCCATGGATTTAAGAACTTTTGCAGCAATGCCAGTACCTTCACCGATAAGGCCCAATAATATTTGCTCTGTACCAACAAAATTATGGCCAAGCCGTCTAGCTTCCTCTTGAGCAAGCATAATTACTTTAATTGCTTTCTCCGTGAAGCGCTCGAACATGGCTTTAGGTACACATCGGCTGCCCCTTCCTCGTCGGGAAGAGATAGAAATTGCAACCTTAGAACGGAAATCTTGGCCAAATCTGACCACATTATCTAAAGAATTTGAACCACGCAACCCAGAGAAACTCCTTATCCTCAACCCAGGTGTTTGCAAACTGCAAATCATTTTGCCAGAACTTTTTGATTTTCCAGATTCTTTGGACGAACCATGACTTTGACAAGTAACTAGAGCAGGAACAATAGCTGACTGTGCCAGAACCTTAGCCATAACTGTTAAGCAATCTACATTTCATAAGGAAACAAGTCACCAGGAATGAACAACCCAAATGGGGCAATTTTTTTTTTAAAAAAAAAAATTGCATTATTCGAAAAATCACCAGACACATAAATAAAGGTTATAAATCATTAATGAACAATCATAGCTTTCGAGGAACATAGTCGAAGAAGAAAGAAAACACCATATAATTACAAAGCCACAGCTAAAAGTGAGAAAAAAAATTACCAGGTGCCCCTCCATAGATAATTTTTTTTACCATATTTATAGCAGTTCATCAACAAAAAAACAAATTCATAGCATTTCGTCGAGAAAAATATAAACCAAATACATTCAACTTACGCCAATGCTACATAAGTTCAGCAAACAAAGTTATCAGCACAAGTATTGATCATTGATAAAGCTAAGGTGCAATAATTAGAATTAAAACAAATGAAACTTTTGAATTTAACAACTGAAATGCAGTGAACCAAGAACTTAAATTACAAAAAGCTTCGCATTTCCAATTAACATAATTTACTTAATTTAATTAAGCATGGGTTACTCACCTTATCCATAAGCAATCATCACAGAGAACAAAATAAAAAACCCAAAGGTGAAACGATTTATTATCCAAAAACAATAATCAAGAAATAAAGAAACACCAATTAAAACCCAACCCAACCAATACCCTAAAACCAAAGTAATTCCAAACTTTCAAAAAGCCCAGGCACGCACAAGAAAGCATCAAAATTAAAGCTCAATAAAAACCCAGAAAAAAAAAATCAATAACTCACCTCAACAAAAAGAAAGAGTCGGAGAAGAACAAGAAAAAACAGACAAGCTAAAATAGAGAACAAATTAAATTAAAAAAAACAAGGGTCTTTTATCTTAGAAGTTGCAGAGCAGAAGTGACCCTTTTCTTTATCTACTAGAGATGGTCGGCCAAAGAGAAAACGCACAGAGACTTACGTATGTGGTTTACATTAAAATGGCGAAGATTTTTTTTTAATTTTTTTTATAATATTTATGTAATTTTAGTTATTTTTAATTACATTTAAAATATTATATTTATATAATTTTTAATAAATTAATAATTTATATAAGATAATTTATTCATATCTTATTAATATATTATTTTTTATATTATATTTATTTTTATAGTAAAATTGTCAATTTTTTAATATGTCGCTGTAGCATAGTGCAATACGAGACCATGGAATTTGGTATTCTGCTTTTGTCTCTTACTAAACCAAATACATTACAAAAACAAATGGTAAATGTTATGATTAGATTTTTTTTTTTAATTGTATTTTTAGTGTTATGTATTTGCAAAAAAAAATATAATATGTTAATAATTTTTTTAAGTAAATTTTTATATATTTATAAATTTGTTTTATTTTTAATAATATTTTATATTTTATATTGAAATGTAATTATTTTTTCAAATTATAGTTTCAAAATTATTTATTCATTATTTTATAAAAGCTTTTTTCATTTATTTTATTGTTTTATTAAATTAAAAAATTACATCAAATTTTTTATATAGCATTTTAACCGATATAAGATATTACTTAATATTTTCTTTATTTGTTTATTATATTTGTGTGTTGTGTAATTTCGTCCTTTAAAATTACTTTTGCATTTTAGTAACACATACAAAAATACTTTTACATGGACTTTAACTTTTGTTTTTTTCCGCAAATATGAATATGCTTTACTACTCATGCGACACTGGCTTATATCGATTGGATCAATTTTATTACTATTATTTCTTTTTATTTCCTCTTTTTCATTCTTTTAATTCTTCTTACATGATTGTTTTTCCCTCTTTTTCTTCTTACAAACATATTATAAAGTCCTAATATTCTATCTTGAAATTATACAATTATTCACAAAAACTTCATTTGCTACAAAATTACTAATCAATGGATCTCTTGGTTTATTTTCTACAAAAATGACTTATTTTTCATTCATCGATAATGAAATTTTTTTAATTTTATAAACGTCACTAAAAACCATCACGAATTTCATAAACTTCATTTTATTAGAATTTTAAAAATAATTTTAAATTATGTATATCGAATAATCCGACGATGAATGAAATAATTTTTTTTAAGTTACTTTTATTATTGTAATTTTTTTAATTTAATTAAAGTGCATGTGCTTTTTATTAATGGTCTATTTGCTTTTATAGTTAGAAGTTGGTATTTGATGGTTGAAGGGAAAAGGTAAGAAGGTGATGGACATTATAAGTGAGAGATCTCCAATGATGTTAGAGAATTTCTTTTATTATTATTTAAATTTCTCAAGAATTGAATTATTATAATTATTAAAAGCAAAGGTTAACATTATATTCACATATTAAATTATTATTGATATTATTGGAGGTTTAAATATGTGTAAATAAACACAATATAATACGAATATGATATGTTTAACAAAAATTAAAGTTAATATAATAAAAATAAGATGATATATTTAAACACGATTAATGGTACGTGTAATACTCTATCATATTTATATTTAGATTTTAATGGTTTTAATAATTTATAATATATTTATACTCACATGGTCAAGAAAAAAAAACATACACAAATGTTAATAGATGGTAAAAGTTCACTACAAGTCTTTGTACTATAATGAATAGAGTATTTTAGTCTCCAACTATTAAATTTAATATTTTAATATCTATACTTTTGAAATTATAGCAAATAAAAAAATAGTTAATAGTATTAAAAAAATCATTTAACTATTGATAAAATACCGACGTGTCATGTAACGTGAAATTTTAAATTTTTTTAAAAAGTTAAGTTTGGTGTTAGGGTCTAGGATAGATTTTTTTTATATAAAATTTAAAATTCGATCTTGCATTAGTATTTTATCGACATTCACATAGTTTTTTAACACCGTTGATCTTTTTTTTTATTTATTATAATTTTAAAAATATAAAAATTAAAATACTAATTTAATAATATAATAATTAAAATATTTTTTTATTTTAATAATAAGATTTCTAATGAACTTTTGCCGTTCTTAGATCTATTTGTATAATTTCATGAAAGCTGGTCAAATAGTCCCATTGGGCTAATTCATGCGCATGGTAATGTCTTATCCACCCCACTCTGGGACTAAAAGAAACTGGGCCAAACTGTTTCAAACTTTCAACCCAAGTTCACTCTAGCAAACTACAAATTACAATAGCAAGCGTGAAATTTTATCTGTCAATTTATGCTTTTTATATTTTTTTTATTTGCATTAAAAGTATATGATTTGACATTTATATTTAAAATATATTTAAACGTAAATATACAAATATAATTTTATAAAATATATTAAAAAATTATAAATATTTGAGTTCAACACAATATAACACCATATAATTTTATTAAATATATAAAGTCATCATTTGTCAAGTTATCTGCAGATTTATATATGAGTCGAATAACTTATCTAATTTAATTCTTATTGGATTAGATATGAATATAAATTTTTATACTTCGGTTCATCTCGAATCATTGATCATTTGATAAAAATATTTTTAAATAAGAATAGACTTATAAATTAAATCAAACCTAAATAAAGGATTTAAAAAAAAAAAAAAAGGGATGACGGCCATGAACAGTTATATGCAAAAGCTAATATCATTTTTTTTTCATTTTTGTGTTCTTATAAGATATAGGAAAAGTAACCCAAATTGAAAGGGCAATTTCATTTCCAATGTCCCCCAAAGTTCACGGGGTTACTCAAGAAATATTAAAGACACTCTCAATTTCCAGGCTTTCATTCATTCACCAACCAAAGCCAGCCAGCCTCGCCTGCAACCTTTATTTAGGAATTTTTGCACTCCCTCCTTCAATTAGATCTAATAATTTATATATCCATATTAAATTTATATATTTTATCATATAATAATTATATTTAAAATACTTATATTAATATAAAATTTAATATATTAATAATTTATATCATATCTTCTATTACAGCCTCTCTCTTACATTATTCAGCCTTTATTACACATAAATGTGGTCCATTTTTCTCATTTGGCTGGGGATTGTCTTGTAGATTTCGTAGGCCCAAGTGACTTACTTACAGATTTTATTAAATTTTCATTTTTCTAAAAATATTTATATTTAATATATGAATCTCACGTATATTTAAATATAGTATTAAAATAAAATATTTTAATTATTTAAAAAATTAAAAAATAAATATATTTATATTAAATATATATTTATATCATGTAGCCTATTTTTACACGAACTTTTAATTATCGTGATGGTAAAATTATAATTTTTGAACATTGACCCAATTCGTCTAAAAGGGATTAAATGTAATCTCATATATTTTTTATTTTTAAATTACAAAAATTATCTCATATACTATTAATAGAATTTTTATTCATTAACAATGTTAAAGGGCTATCATGTAATAATTTTTAACCCCATTAATAAAATTTCAAAAAAAAATTAGTACAAAAAATGTTACAATTTTAAAATAAAAAAATTATAAAAATAAATATTTAATTTAAATTTATTTAAATTTTATTTTTTAAAATATAATAAATAAATTAATTGAATTAAATAGTAAGTATATACATTTTTTTGAATAAATGAACTCTGATTTTTATCCGGAGCTTTCTTTATTTGTGTTGTTCTAGGTTCGTATAGCTTGGAATCATTTACATTAATACTGGAGAGTTTTGGTGGTAAAAGAAACAAATAGAAAAAGTTAGACGGTGACGAGACAAGTGTCAAGGAGGCGTAAATTTAAATTATGATCGAATATGTATTTTTAATCATATTTATTATTATTATAAAAATAATAAATATTATTATAATTAATTATAATAAATATTAATATTATAAAAAATAAAAATTATTAAATAATAAACGAACATAACATTATTTTATTCTTTATTTAAATCTTTTGAAAGAAGTAACCGTCGAGCAACTTGATTGTGAAAAAGGCCCAAAAAAAAAAATAAAGTGGGAGAGTAGGGGTTAAAGCTTTGATTGGGCAGCGGATGCGGTGGAAACTGACGAAAAATGAAAGTAATCACGAGACACTTGGGATCCTTTCCTATTTATCTTCCCTTTCTCTAGCTAAGCAAGCGACATTAGACGTAAAAAAATTGACCAAAGAAAACCAATTAAAATATAATATAAATATAAAAATTAATAAAAATATATATTTTAAAATATAATTATATAAAAAATACGCTGATAGCAAGATATGTAACAGTCCTTTTTCCAGACTTCAAGTCAAGCAAATTATTTCTATCAATATTTTTTTATGTTAATAATATAACATAAATACAATATAAATTATAAAACGATCATAATTATTAAATGTTTCACGTTCGTTTTTTATTTAAAATTATTAAATCTAATTTCAAAAAATTAGATAAAAACTTCTTAATATTTATTATTTTATTCAAAAGTATCAAATATAAATCTTTTACCCAGACCAACATTTACCTTTCTTGCTATACTTGATTATTGTGCTCATGCATGCTTGATAAATGTAAGATAAATATGGGTTTAAAATAAGGACGTTAGATGTTCTACATGTAAAAGATTCGATAACAATAACTATTAAATCTATTTATGGGTGGTGAACAAGTCTATTCGATATGATAATGAGCAAATGAATTTATTTATTTCTCAAATTACAAGGCACATGGTACTTAGATCGGTGAAAATCATACTTCATAGAAATATGCATGGATTTTCAAATAATTCGGCATAGATTTTTTTAACTATAAAAAAAACATCTTTTCCATTTTATATTCTTCTTCAAAAAATGGTGATATATATATATATATATATACACACACACACATAGATAGATAGAGTTCTTGCCTTCTTCCATGATCTAAACTCTATGATGACAAGTATATAAGCAACAACTTTTTAATTCTATATTTGATTAAACCCTAAACTAATTTCTTCCAATTTTTGGATGCCAATTACAAAAGGTGAAAAGCCCTATCTCACCTTTCTCCATTTGGCAAGAATTTCACAATTAAAGAGCGTTTGTTGGGCAGCGCTAGTAACAGGCTAGCTTTAATAAATTGAAAAATGTTAATCGATATCTAATACCACCCATTAAAATTATAGATTAGTGTTTAATATAATAATGGTAAAAAAATTTTAATTCTAAAAATAATTTTATTTTTAATTATTTTTAATTAACCGGTTAAAAGTTTATCACGTATTTCACTTTATTTTTAATTAGTTTTTATTATATTTAAAGGATATATATTGTCATTTAATACTATTTGTAAAATCTAAAAACTTTTGATGGTGTATAACATAATTTTTTTAAAATAATATATATGCAGAAATAAAATTATAATTAATATATTATTTTTTTAAATTAATAAAAATAATGTATTAAATATAAAAAAATTAAAATGGTAAAGAAACCTACTTAGCTTTTCTTACCATACATTCCAAATATTTACCGTTACCAAACAAAACCTCCTTAAATCCATAATAATGATGTTTGTTAAATGTTTCTTTCACCTTTTATAAAGTAAAATTATTGTACTCCGCCTTTTATACTTCGATAATACAATTTTTTTAAATTTCATTTAATTAACATATGTTTTATTTTTTTAAAATTAATTTTTTTACGTATATTTTAAAATATATATATAACATTGGATTTATAAAATTTAAAAATTATTTTAAAAATAAATGAAATAATTTGCGTTAATTGTTGTATAGTTATTTTTAATCTCTCCTTTAACCTTTGATGGTAGTTTCTTTGTTTGTTTGTTTGTTTGTTTTCTGGTCACGAAGGCATCAAACAAGGGCTGAATTTGGCCTAATGCACCAAAGAAAAGAGCAAAGCAAGACATGGAAACACTTGGGACCACGACTTAAATACATTATTAAATCCAATTTCGTTATTTTATTTTCGCTCAATGTGAAAACCGTTACTATGGTTTTGTTCTTTTTACATGAGGAAAAAAAATAGAGAAGATGAAATATCATTGTCATATTTATAATAATCCGAAACTTAACGTAATTAGGTTATATATTTATTTTTTAAAAAAATATTTAATAAATTTAAAATTTAAATATCGAGAGTTGTAATCTTTTTCTCCATTTTTAAACCATCATCGACAAAATAAAAAAATTTAATTACACCAGCTGAAAATTGGAAAAAAAAATAAGGAACACTGAGCTGCAAAACGGTTGTAACAGAAGAAAGGTTGCTTTTCAAGTTAATAAAGCTTATAACTCAATGTTATCTTATTCATTGAATTATTTTTAAAATATAATATTTAATAAATTTAAATTTAAATTTTAATAAATATTTAATAATTTATTTGTTTTTTAAAGTAAGATCGAATCTTTAAATTACGTATCATTGTCATATTGATAAAAAATAATAAATAAATTATTTTAATAGGTTGATTATTGAATAATTTGTATGTATTTTGTATATACGAGTAATTTTTTAGGAAATTATTGTTTTTAGGAAAAAATTAATAAATTTTTTAAGATAAAAATTATATTAAAAATTTGAAAAGACATTGATACTCTTGCCATGTTATTTGATATAATAATATATTTATTTTTTAATATTTTTTAATTAAATTGATGTCAAATTATTTTCAGAGAATACTGTTTATTTTTTATTTTTTTAAATTAATTTATTTTTGTTAATTATTAAAATAAAATATTTTAAAATATATTTTTGTTAAATTTTATTTTTAAATAATCTAAAATACATATTGAATAACAAATTTTAATAAATATCAAAATTAAATATCAAAATTCACTAAAAAATCAAAATTTAATCAAATAAAAATAAAATTATAAATTTACCTACAATTAAAAGTAAAATAAAAATTTAAATATAAACTCAAAAATAATATTTAAATATAAATCGAAATAAAATAATCGACATATTTTTATTTGTTTTGTTTTTGTATTTGCGGTTCCAATCGAAAAACTTTTGCCCTTCTCGTTTCCCCTCTCTCTCTTCAATGTTTTCTTCACGGTCTCTCTCTTCTTTCTCTTTCTGTACGTCGCTTTCAAAGCTGCCTCTTTTTTCCCACTGTATTTTTAGTCCATAACCGCTCAAACAAAAACAAGCTCAGTTTTTGGTTCTCTCACTTTCCAAAGAAAAAAGAAAGAAAAACCAAGTTTTTCAATTCAAGAGGTTGCCCGAAAAGCCATGCTTTCAAGAGTTAATAATGGCGGTGTTGTTTGGATGGAAGATAAAGAAGATGAGGATTCAGCTTCATGGAACAGAACCAACCACAACAACAATAATAATAGCAGTAGTGTTTTAATGGAGGATAAAGAAGTGATGGGTTCTTTATCAACTATCAAATCCATGTTGGAAGATGAATGGTACGTAGGAAACAACAGTATTTCAAGCCATCAAGATATTAGAGACCTTTCATTTTCGGCAAATCTTGGTGACCATCATCAAGATAATCTTTTGCATCATCATCATCATCATCATCATCACCATCATTATCCAGTGGATTCTTCATCTTCATGTTCACCATCTTCCTCTGTTTTCAACAATCTTGACCCATCTCAGGTGCAGTATTATTTGCAACCAAAACCAAACTTAGCTTCGATTCTTAATTTTGTTTCTAATAACCCTTTAGACCATGGTTTTGATTTGAGTGAGATTGGGTTCCTTGACAACCAAGCAACAAATGCTACTACTTTGTTGAGCAGGGGAAATGCTGGGGTTTTGGGTAGTTTCGCTGATTTAAGCCATGGTAATCAGTTAGACACTAGTAATTTGTGTCCTGACACTCAGTTTTCGAGTTCTCGGATGGTTCAGCTACCGGAAAATGGTGCTGGGTTCTCCGGCTTTCAAGGGTTTGATGAAAACACTGGAAATGCTTTGTTTTTAAAGAGGTCTAAGTTGTTAAGGCCACTAGAAAGTTTCCCTTCAGTCGGAGCACAACCTACTCTGTTCCAAAAAAGAGCTGCTTTGAGGAAGAATTCAGCTGATAATGGACCGAATTTCGGGTTGATAGGCGGAGGAAAGGCTAATGTTTCGAGCGGAATTGAGGGAGATAAAGGGAAGAAAGATATGGGTGAAGAGAATGAGAAGAGGAAAATTGACGGTAGAGATGATCTAGAAGATGCGAGCATCGATGGGTCAGCTTTAAATTACGATTCAGATGAGTTTACTGAGAACACCAAGGTGGATGAAACTGTTAAAAATGCTGGGAATACCTCAAATGCAAACAGCACTGTTACTGGAGGAGCTGATCCGAAGGGTAAAAAGAAAGGGCTTCCTGCTAAGAATTTGATGGCCGAAAGGCGCCGTCGAAAGAAACTCAATGATAGGCTTTACATGTTGCGGTCCGTTGTTCCAAAGATTAGCAAAGTAAGAATTTTTCCTTTTTTCTTTCGTGTTTTCTTTTCAGTATATTATCTCGTGAATTCGAGTACCATGAATGAACTAATTGTGTTGTTTTAGATCCTCAGAAACATCAAATATTCTAGCTTTTTCTTTGATTTTTTTTGTTTTCTTGGCGGCAATTTTTGGATTATGTGAATGACTGGCATCTTTTGTTTTTATATGTTCTCTCAAAAGCATTAATTTCCCTCACATGGAGGTCTGGTAGGGGTGTTTTAAATTTCACCATATTTCTTTGGACCACATTTCAGGAAGTAATTTTCTTTTATGTCATCCAAATGTAAAAGTTCGATCTTTTCTTATCCTGTCCTTTTACTCTTCTATCGAAGAGCAGCAAAATAGTAACATCATAGCCTCAGATTCATTTCCTAGGCGGGTTCGGGTCTGGTTTCGGTTTCGGTTTCGGTTTCCCTTCTCTAGTCTTTAATGGTTAACTCCTGTTTTGCCCCATCTTTTCTACCCTTTTCATTTACACTGCTTGTTCTTTCACTTCGCCGGATCTATTTGTCTTTTATTCTCCTTGCTTTTGTCATTCTTCCGCATTGGAGTTTTTCGGGGGTGTTTTATGGTTTTCAGCAGTGCTTGGTTGGTTTAAATTCGTGATATTAGTGTTGAAAATGTATGGCCATAGACAGAGACAATGGATGATCCTAAATTTTTGCTGTTCATTGATTAATGAAAGGGGATTATAAACATCGTTTCTCTTTCAAATGAACCTATAGAATCTGTGATAAGTGTGTTCTTTTGTGTTTTACATAATTGACTTTGCAATTTTAACTTCTAATCTGGCCCGACATGAACATAAAAACATGTTACTTTTATTTGCAAAGAAAGGGTTTTGAAGGTTCATATTTTTTTCGATTTTGCTTCTTAGAAATAGTATGATTTACATTATCCTTCTACTAATAGATGGATAGAGCTTCGATTCTTGGTGATGCAATTGAGTACCTGAAAGAACTTCTGCAAAGGATCAATGACCTCCACAATGAATTGGAATCGAACCCTCCTAGCTCTTCCCTGACACCTACAACCAGCTTCCATCCTTTGACGCCTACTCCGGCTACCTTGCCCAATCGTATCAAGGATGAACTTTGCCCCAGTTCATTACCAAGTCCAAATGGGCAGCCAGCGAGGGTAAGCTCGTATATTATTAAATTAATGTTTGTTTTGAGCATACTTAATATTGTTTCTGCCACAATATACTTAAGTCTTTCTGAATCTTAGCAAGATCAGTATTTAACTAGTCATGAATTGGTAGGCTTATCCTGTAACACCTGTGATCAGTCAATAGGTGCATAATGGAGAATGTGGGTCACAGATTTTTCTCTCTCCATCGTGCTTTATAGGGTTGCATGTCGTATCATTAGATTTTAGTCACATTGTAAATTTTTATCCGGATTGTGATACTAACTGATATAGCTGTTGTGATTTAGAACTTCGAATGATTCGGTTGTTAAAATTTGATGTATGTAAAGGTTGAAGTAAGGCTGAGAGAAGGAAAAGCTGTAAATATCCACATGTTTTGTGGCCGCCGACCAGGTCTTTTGCTGTCAACAATGAGGGCTTTGGACAACCTTGGGCTTGACATCCAGCAAGCAGTCATTAGCTGTTTCAATGGTTTTTCGATGGATATCTTTCGAGCTGAGGTACATTTTTCCAACCATCATAAAGTTTCCCATTTGCTTATATAATCCAAAACTTCGAACCAGATGTTTAAAGCAGTGGTGATGGTGTGTCTTGTTAAACTCACCTGCTTCCATAAAGCGACAAATGAAAAAGCTTGAACCATGTAATTGCTTCAACCTGGTCATTTGAATGTCTAAAGATAATTTAGGACTAAAGTAGTATAAGATGCATGACACTTTGATCCATTTAAATCCCGTAAAGGAGCTAAAGACCTAGCACTTTTGGATCAATACAATTACACAACACGAACCCAACACATAAAACATAACTAAAACATGAAACAAAAAACTGTCATAGAACACAACAAGAATATATGAACTTGTCAAAACCTATATACGAAGAGGGTATCATTTTAGTGTTTTTTTTTTTTTTTCAAGAATTAATTGTTTGCTTTCAACATTGCATTGGTGTGTTTCGATTTTTCAGCAATGCAAGGAGGGGCAAGACCTCCATCCTGAGCAGGTCAAAGCTGTACTTTTGGATTCAGCTGGCTTCCATAACATGATATAAGCTTTCTTAAGTAACTGTAACTTAATTATAAACAGATTTGCATCTCTCAGAGGTAAGAAGTAGCAAGCAATTGCATTGTGTTTCAAAGTGTTTACGAGTCTTATTCTGCCACCAGATCAAATTATAGTCGTAAGGAACCTGGAAGCTTTAAATTAGTTTGAACATGTGAAACTCATCGTTGACTAAGCTTTTGGAAGAACTGAAAGTCTGTAATCCTCAAATCTTTTTTCACCTATTTATGATAAACTTCTGCTTTTATATTTCTTATTCTTTGTTTCCATTTCTGGCCATTTACTTAGTATAAGCCTCTCATGAGTGATGCATTTGGAATATATATCATTTGAACAAACTCATTTCTCCTGTAGCCAGCAGGGTGCTTGGTGCTGGTGGACAAAACTTATCTGGATTTGTCATTTTGCTTAAAGTATATGAGTTAAACACTTATGTTTGACACATTTTCTGCGCAAGTGTTAGATATGAATATGATCTTCCGAATATATGAAAAAGTTGAGTATATACATGACGGATATAGCTTCTGAAAGTTGAAGATTCGGTCGGTTGGTATAACTGTGGCTCGTTTAAGTGAGGGAATTATTATGGGACTTACTTAACAAAGCCAACTATCTACGTTGCATGAAATTTTCTACATTTGTCTCAAATTTGACGTTTGATTAAAGACTTAAAAACTTAGTAAACATGTAAAGTAACCTTTTGCCAAAGCAAAAACATGTGATGCTCCCTTAACATAAATGGATAAGCCCTGAAAATAACTACAATGTCCCAGTTGAAGTAAGCAAGGCAAGTATCTGTCCAATGGATGGGGCCGCCCTGATGTAATTTGCTCCGACATGGGACTCCGAAAGAACTGGGTTTTTTTCTTTTTAATGTGTCATTTGATTCATATGTACTATTCGAAGTTTCATGTTACACTTTATTTCATTGAAAAGCAAAAGATTTCATGCCTAATTTAGCTTCGTCTCTATGTCACGAATTCAAAAATCCAGCCCAAGGTATATCAATTGGACGAGGAAGACCTTTGTTTATATGTCCGAAACCCATCCCATCATTCTTTTCGGAGGATTAGTGAGTTCATGGGTCAAACCATCCATGTAGATTCAAGTTCAGATGTGAAAATTTTTTTAATTCAGTTTAATTTAGTTTAAATTACTATTTAAATAATAAAAATTATTTTTATTTAAATTTAATTAATATAAAAATAATTTTTATTTTTTAATACTATTTTGAAGTGAAATGGGCTCCTCCCCTAACTCGAGTCTTGAAAATAAAATAAAAAATTTTTCGATCTATGGCTTGGCCCGGTCATGAACACCTTTATTCACGAGATTATGATATTCTTTTTTTTTAAAAAAAAATCTTTAAAAAAGGAAGAAAGAGTAAAGCAATGGACTAACTGTTTCTTTTTGATTTGGAGAAAAAAAACTCAAATTTAACTCTTAAAGTAAAAAATTATAAGAAGATTAAACATCAATTACTAATCAAATGCTTGGTGGTTGTGGTGAACTATAACCTTATGACCCACTTTATTAAAAGGGCAAAACTTTGAGCTTGATTGAATTCATGGGTATTTGCATCATCTTAGCCCAAAATTATGGGCCATAACACCAGAAATTTGATGCTCAAAGCCGACCGAAGTGTTTTTCTAAACGTTCTCCTTCCTCTCTGTTTATTTTCCTTCTCTCGCAAAGCGGTCTTGCGTTTTGTTTTTTTTGGAGAAAAAAATAGGAGTTCCTTACTGAAAATTCGCCATTTTGTTTTTCCACTTCGAAAACCATTCGAAACAATGCCATTATCTTCAAAACGAAGGCTTTGTTGTTTAACAAAAGCGAGAATCTCTCGTCTCAAATCGGCCTCTCTTTTTACCTCAGCTCCAAAGGACGCCGAAGCCGTGGAAATCGCTTCGATCCTCACGAAGAATGACTGGAAACGCCTTCTTGAAACATCTTCAGAATTGAAAAGCAAGCTAAACCCAGAAATGGTTCACTCTGTTCTTCTCCAAAACTCGGTTCGTGATCCCAAACGCCTCCTTAATTTCTTCAACTGGGCAAGTCACCAATTCCCGAACCCTCAAAAGTTGGATTCATTTTCGTTTCTAGCAGTTACTTTATGTAATTCAAAGCTGTTTCGTGATGCCAATATGGTTTTAGACAAGATGGTTAGGACTAGGAGGCCTGTTCAGGCCATTTTGGGTTCAATTATAAGTTGTTATAATGAGTATGAAGGGTATGATGTAGGGATTTTGGAGATTTTGATTGATTGTTATAAGAAAATGGGTTCTTGGGACGACGCTGTTTATGTTTTTTTGGGTGCTAAAGACGGTGGGATTTTGCCTGGTTTGGTTTGTTGTAATAATTTTTTAGGCGATTTGCTGAAGTTAAATAGGTTGGATTTGTTTTGGAAGGTTTTTAATGGGATGATAGATGCTAAATTGGTGCCTGATGTTTATACTTTTACCAATGTGATTAATGCTTATTGTCGAGTTGGGGATATCGAGAAAGCGAAAAGGGTGCTTATCGAGATGGAGGAGAAGGGATGTAGTCCTGGTTTGGTTACTTATAATGTTATGATTGGTGGATTGTGTAAAGCCGGCTCCATTGATGAAGCATTGAAGTTGATGAAGTCCATGCCTGAAAAGGGTTTCAACCCTGATGCTTATACTTACAATATGGTTATTGATGGGTTTTGTAGGGAGAATAGATTTCGGGAAGCAAAATTGATGATGACAGAAATGTGTTGTGCTGGTTTAAATCCTAACCATTTTGCTTACACGGCTTTGATCGACGGGTTCATGAAACGAGGGAGTGTGGCTGAGGCTTTCCGAGTCAAGGATGAGATGGTTGCTTGTGGGATTAAATTGAACGTGTTCACATATAATGCACTTATTAGCGGTGTTTGTAAGGCTGGTGACTTGGAGAAGGGAAAAGCTCTGTTCAATGAGATGGTTTTGACAGGCCCCGCACCTGATGCACAAACATTTAGTATTTTGATTGAGAGTTATTGTCGGCAACAAAATTTTCTCAAGGCCTATGAACTGTTTGAAGAGATGAAAAAGAGCAACTTGACACCCACAGTCTACACTTATAATGGGATAATTAGTGGCCTTTGCCATTGTGGAGATCTTGAACGAGCTAATTATGTTTTGGAGGCAATGATTAAGGAAGGATTGAAGCCCAATGTTGTTATGTATACGAATCTGATGAAGGGTCATATCCAGAAAAGTAGATTTGAAGAAGCAAGGAGGATTCTAGACAGAATGATGGAGAAAGGGGTAATGCCGGATATCTTTTGTTGCAATACTCTCATAAGTGGCTTATGTAAGGCCCAAAAGATGGACGAAGCAAGGAGATTCTTAGTTGAAATGGTCAACAGGGGATTGACACCTAATGAACATACGTATGGGGCTTTCATCCATGGTTATGCTAAGGCAGGGGAAATGGAGGCTGTAGAAAGGTGTTTCCAAGAGATGCAAGGTTACGGTATAGCTCCAAATAATGCTATATATTCGGCATTGATTAACAGCCTTTGCAAGGTGGGAAACATAACAGAGGCTCTTTCCACATTTAAGTGCATGTCTGAAAAAGGTTTGCTCCCTGATGTGAAGACTTACACTGTGCTCATCCATGGCCTTGCAACAAATGGTAGAATTAATGATGCAATGGATCTTTTCTCTCAACTTGATTATAAGGGTATAGTGCCTGATGTATTCACTTATACTTCTCTCATTTCCGTCTTTTCTAAGCTGGGTGATATGGAGGCAGCTCTCAATCTTTATAATAAGATGTGTCAAAAAGGCATTGCTCCTAATATTGTCACATATAACACGATGATCGATGGTCTTTGTAAGGCAGGTGACACTGAGCAAGCGAGGAAGATGTTTAATGAAATCTCACAGAAGGGCTTGGCACCTAATACCAAGAGTTACTCTATGATTATAGATGGATATTGCAAATCCGGAGATTTAAGTCAGGCATTTCTGTTATTGGATGAAATGCCCTTGAGGGGTGTTCCACTGGATAATTTTGCTTATTGTGCCCTTGTCAATGGATGCTGTAAAGAAGGTGAATTGGACAAGGCTCTCTCTTTATTTTCCGAAATGGTGCAGAAGGGCTTTGCTTCCACCTCTTCTTTCAATGCATTGATTGATGGATTATGCAAGTCAGGGAAACCAAATGAAGCTAGCAGGCTGTTAGAAGACATGGTTGATAAGTGTATCACACCGAATCATATAACCTATACGATCCTGATTGACCATCACTGCAAGGCAGGAGAGATGAAAGAAGCCGAAAATCTCTTTCTGGAGATGCAAATGAGGAATCTGGTTCCGAATGTTGTAACTTACAACTTGCTTTTACATGGTTACAGCAGATTAGGGAGGAGGGCTGAGATGTTTGCTCTTTTTGAGGCAATGGCTGCAAATGGGGTAGAACCTGATGAAATAATCTATGGTCTTATTTCTCATGCATACTTGAAAGAAAATAATTTGATTGGAATATTGAAGCTGTTGGATGAAATATTATTGAAGGATGCTCTCTTCGATAAAGAACCGTCTTTTATGCTGCTGGATGCTGTATGCAAAAGAGAGGACTTCTCTGAAGTTTTAAAGTCACTTGAAGAAACGGCAGAGCAAGGCCTTAAGCTCAGTGCAATTACATGTCACAAGCTAGTTCGTGGTTTTCACGATAAAGGAAGTCCGGAAAAAGCAGAAAGGATTCTGGAGAGTTTGGTCCAGTTTGGATGGGTTCCATACTCCACCACTGTAGATAGTTTAATCGATAAAGATCACGATGATGCAAACTTAGTGAGCCATGGCAACTCCCTCAAGCAAGCGACATGCGGAGCTGCTTGTCAAGTGTAACCATGATTACCAGAGAAGAAAACTAGGGCATCCGGTCTTTCTTCACCCTTCAGATAAAACTTCACAGAATCAACCAAGGGAGATGGCTCATGCTGTGCTACAGTAGACTCAGCCAGGCTTAGAAATTGTGCTGTATTCGAATTGCAGCCATTTGGAAACTAGTCATTTCTGGATGCTTCCTATCAAAGTGGAAGCTTCAGCCAATCAGCACACTCAGAGAAAGGTCAATGATGGTTACTAACTTAAATTTAAAGTTGAATAAGCAAGTTTTTGTTACATTGTTAACACCTCAAGGGTAAGTATTAATATCGATGATGCAAGGATTATTGGAGGTTTAAAGACCGTCTTCATGGTTTTCTGAAATCCAAGTAAGAGAAAGGTGACTCTTGCTTTCTGGAGCCATGGTCCAATGCTTGATAAATCAATTTTGGATCATTTTTGCTCTCGACAAGTATTAGTTTTCATTCTTGTGTGCCGGCATTCTTTTTGGATGCTTGGGCTTAGGTTTCTGTTAGATAAATGGTCCTTGAGAAATAACATGCTTTTTCTACTAGCATCTGGGGAGGCGGTATGTACCTTTTTGTATTTTTTTTTTGCATTTGCTAATTTATATTTCTGGGTGTAAATGGATAAACTGTTAAATTCTTCACTAATGTTGCAGGTGGTTATGAATCCTAACCCGATATCTTAAGCCCCGTTTGGCATGGCGCAACGGCCGGGTAATCTGTTGGCATGTATGCATGAGTAAACATGTTATACGGTCACATGATACCAATATAGTTCGATTCAATTTTGGAAAAAATTATAGATATTTAGTATTTTGGTTTTTTAAAATCCGAAACTTAAAAATTACATCTTAGATGCTTGACTTGGTTTTAAAAAGAAACAAATGCTTAAATTGTCTTGAAGACTTAAATCTATCATAAAAGAAACAAAATATTAGAGTACTTTTATACTTTAATTATCAATTTCCCTCTAAATAAAAAAAAAAAATCATTTTCTCTCATGACTACAACTTGCCCGCGCATTTGTGCATGAGCTTGTGGTTTATGTCACATTTTCTCTTTGCAATTCTGCTTAAGCTACCCAATCCTCAAATAAGATATATACGCATACAACATGAGCTAGTATAACAGAGCACCCAAAGGAAGTAATTAGATGGTGATGGGAAGAAATACATACACTTGAAGAAACCTATGAATTACGATGCAGTTTCAACTTGGTGAGCCAAACTTTTAACTTGTATGCTAAGCTCAGCCCTAATCTCTCCAAGTAATAGGCGAATGGTCGTTATTGATTTCTTCCATTCGGGGTTCTTTTCAGTTCTCTTCTGGCATGCAGGTAAAACAAATGTAAATTTATGCACTATGCATGCAGGCCATAAGACACTAATGACACTATGCTGTTCTCAAAAGTACCCTAGGACTTCTCAATGGTACATGTAGGTAAAACAAATGTCATTAAATAAAGCGCCCACAACATCATCTTCTTTAACTTTCTCCTTTCCAACAGCAACAAAGAAAATGTGAATATAAATTAAGAAGTAAAAGAAGAATGGAAAAATTCTTAAAGAATATTGCTTTCCTAATTCATAACAAAGAAAACACTGTAACTTGGAGTTGAAACTAGTGATAACTAAGAAAATATCAAGTTATTGTTCCTAGAACACAACATCCTTCTTTAACATGATAGGCAGTTGGATGGTACATATATCTCATGATAAATGGTACCTTGACATCTTGCAGATCAATATTGACAAACTGAAGCAACCTATCATTTAGCATGTGCTCTATCTGCATAAGAAAATTAGAAGTGTTAGAAGACGGAAGTAAATTAATTGAAAATGTTTCACCCTATCTCATAAACTATTTTGCTAGGAAGAAACAACTTAGAAGTTCAATCTAAAAAAAATAAATAAAAAAATTTTTATTGCTGCAGAAAATCTCAAGCAGTTTGTTAGAAAATGGCCTACCATAGAACAATTGATAGAAAATTTTAATGAAAGTGCTGTGTGTCACTTAAGGAAATGAAAGAACATGTGAGATCACAAAAATTATAATTGATGACCAACTTCCCGGTTCATTTTTGTGAGATCCAAACACCACAATCTAATGCTATAGGTAATTCAGGTGGAAAAAATCGTTAACTCATTAAATTATTAAAATAGTTAGTTAAGACCTTAAATTGAGTCTGAAAGTTTAGATTTGGAAATTTATATTTGTTTCTGGAGGAGAAGAACCCAATCCCCTTCCTCTATTATATCACGGGCTTCCTCTTGGTTATAAATTCTTAAGGTTGGTCATTAGGTGCACAATTAAGACCTGCAGTATCATTTTTCTTTGTAATTACTCATAATTTACACGACAATTGCTGAAGATGAAATTGGTTCTACGACTACGAATCTTAATAGAGAACACTTTTTATGCTCTAAGAAGTGAATCATACACAAAATTAAGTCATATTGCCAAAATTCAATAATCAAAACCCTATATAAAATATAAAGATCATACATGATGTTTTAACAATGCATCTCTAAAATCACAAAAGTCACTGCCTCTGAGCGGAGTACTTCCTTGTATGTACCAATTTCTCTCAATGCAATGGTGAATTTTGTCATGACTGGGCCTGAGGACACAGCGTAAATTTCATCAGTGAGAGTAGCACTAATGTAATATGTTGAGCAATTTATTGAACTTTCAGCACTTGGAAACCAACTTACGTTTATATATCAACCAGGACAGCCAGAAGGTTATAGATCAGCGTGATCAACTTAAGTAAACCATAATGCCAAATTTTACATAATAATGCATAAAGAGCTTAGTAAAACAAAAAAATTGACCAAACAAGATTATTGTTTTTAAGAAAAGAAACAAAATATTTCTTTTTAAATATCCCCTCTTAAGTACCAGTTTATCAAAAATTGAGAAATTCAGATAATTTGCATTGATTTGTCCTAAAAAAAACAAAAAATTTAAAGTCATATCCTTTCTCAAGTGACAAGGATACAGAACATGAGGACTACACAAAAAATGGATCAAAAGTGAATAAGAAAGTAGATGTGATAAATTCATTTAACACCATGCTTAAATCGACATAGTCTTGGCAGCTGTAAATCACAGCAAATAAAAGTAAGCGTTTTCAAGGTATTATTCAAAGGGGGTACAGGAAGCCAGAATGTGTACCTCCAAAAGCAACACATATAGGATCATTATGCTCCCCTCCAAAAGTTTCCAGGCCATTTACAAAAGCAATGTCGACATCATATCCCTCTCCCAGCCCTTCTCTGGTACGTAGAAGGAATAGAACATGTGAGTTCATTCAATAACACTATAAACGGGAATAGCACTATATGGGGCAAAAAAATGAAGGTTTCTTTTTTTTAAATAAAAAATAAAAAAGAGAGAGAGAGAGAGAGAGAGAGAGAAATTGTGTTTTGGAGAAGAATTAGCTAAAGAAAATTTTTAAGTGTACAGGTATTTTATTTTTTAAAGTGAAAAGACATATATGTCCTTAATCTATTTTTGTAATTATCCCTGATCGTGTTTGTATAACTTGATCTGTGACACCAAACTTAAGAGTTTTATTTAGCCCTGAGCCCCTAGTAGGGAAGTAATGCTAATTCAAGCAAAAAAGCATTTGGCCAGCAAGATAAACAATTAAACAGTTCATACCAACTAAATACAGCTTCTCTTACTAGTTACAAGATATGAGCTTCAGTTTGTCAGCTCTTACCAAACTAAAAGTAGAACATTAATAATTAACAAATAACAATTTATCTCCCCACATCCCCATTCTCAAGCCTTCTCAAGTGGCCTGAGGTTTAAGAAGGCTTGAACAGAACCACAAAGGAGATCCACTTAACCACATATGAAAGGAAAAAGCAAATTAAGCCATTGTTTGAGAAACCATTAGCATCCATGCATTAGAACTTAGAAGCAGCTTCCACCGCCATGAGTTACTATTTTAGAATTTTTGTTTTTTTTTTTCCTTCTTCTAGGAATTTTTTTTTTTTTTCACGGGCTTCTGCCTTCTGCCTTCTGCTTTATCATAGTGGAGCTAATACTAGACATCAACAACTTAACAGCCCTAAAAATAAACATGAGTTAAAGATATTGCTAGTTATGGAACAGTGTTTTCTATTCAAGACGAAATTCTAGAGACAATGGTGTATGCAAACTATTGAAACAATAACAAAAATGTCAACCCACGTGTATTTTCGACGTCCTTTATAAAACTTTAAACACCTTCCTCGCATTGACTCAGCGTTCTCTTCCAAGCGTTGTATCTGCTTCACCAACCAATACAACATTTAGTACCAGTATCTAAGACAAACTAACCTAAACATAATGCAAAAAGTACTAATACTACTAATAATTAAAAAAAAATTGATTTTAAAACGTTAAATAAACAAGTACTATTGGGCTTGCCACTTAAATTACACTACTTGGAAGAAAGAAAATTGGACCAGAAAAGATTCCACTTACAAAGCAAAGAAGGAAAAACAAATGCTCTCCAAAAATAGAACTAAATTCATCTTAGTCCCAGAAAAATGTGCAAAAAAAAATTTTTTTTTTTTAATAAACAAGAGGATTAAACAGCTAGAATTACTATTAAAAGATTTAATACTGCCAAGTGCCAATTGATAACGAGTGAATTCATATGGAAATAAACAAAGAGATCGTAACATGACCACATCGAAAAACACTTTAGTTTTCGCCTCTAATTCTCTTAAAAAAAATTTAACTACCGCATCCGATCTAAACGAAACCTTCGTTTTTATTCTGAAACAAATATTGCGAAATTAATCTATCATTAAAAGAACAACATTAATCAAAGGAAAAAAAAGCGCTGCATTGCGATATATATATATATATATATATGTATATGTATAAAGAAGACGAACCTCTTGCCGAAACATCGGCGTATCTTCGAGTTTGGAGAAATGCATTTTTGGAGAAACGCAGAATTTCTCTCGATCTTCTTCCTTTTTCCGCAAAGAAAATTAATTTCCGATGAATGAAAGCCAGATTATTGATTTTTTATTTTATTTTATTTTTTGGTGTTTTGTGCATGGGAGCGTCGAGAGAAGGGAGCAAAATGAAGAATGATGACAATATATAAACATATATATATATATTTCTTTTTAATTTCCGATTTTATTTAATGGTGAAAAGAGATTATTATTTGTTGTCAGACGCTAGAACTTCCCCTGCCTGCGAACTTTCATGGCTGTCACTATTTTTTATTATTTTTTTAAAACAAAAAAGACCAATCAAAAAATACCCTTCCAATTCTGCTTCTCTCATTAACTCTCTCTCCGAGGACTAAAAACTTTATTTATTTTTTCATGCATTTTAAATAATAGTGGACTATTAATATCAAATAAAAATATATTTTAGAAAAGATTGATGTTTGATTTATTAATAATATGTAAATTTATATATTATTAATGAATTTAATAATATTATTTTATAAAAAATAAAATTTTTATATTTATTTTTAAAAATTTTTAATAAATATCATAATTTAATATACTGATAATATATAAAATTATATACTTACAGTACATTAAATATAAACCCTTTTAAAAATTCAGATGACGTGAGATTGTACTGCTAAGGAAAAGGTACTAATTTTTTTATCAATAATTATTTTAAAAAATAAAAAAAATACATGTATTTATGTATTTGTTGATTTTTTGATTAATGCTCTTGCTTGGTGTAACTTAACTCTGGACAAATAATTCAGTAAAAAAGATTTTAATAAGAATATAAATATTTATAATATATTGATTTTTTTATCAATGGAATTCAATTTTTATTATTACTTTTTATATGTTTAATTAAATTAAAATTTTAAGTGTTAAAATTTTATAAATTAATTTGTCGAACTATGCTAAGCTCGATTACCTTTTTAAAATTTTTTTTTTCAAAGCTAGATGTATTACTCGATTCGCTAAAATAAGCTCATTTTTATTATTTATAAACATTAAAATATTAAAAAAAATATTAATGTATATTTTTAATTAAATTAAAATTATTTTATTAATTAAATAATAATTCGAGTCAAAGCAGTTTCAAATTAATGCTCAAAACCCAACTTGAATCAGATTGAAATAGTTCGAACCGTGAACAAGCTCATTCCTATAATTTTTGAGGTTGTAAAAGTGAGCTATATTGCTCAGACTTAAAGATAAATATCGAATATGGATATATGTCTGATATGAATATATTTAATTTTTTTATATTTTTTCACGTATTTGGAGGGTATTGGAAAGTCATAGCTCCATAACCATTTTCAGATATATGTTAGATATGGGTGTCCAATGCAAATACTTTAAGAAAAATAAAGAGTTGACCTAATATAGAGACGAAAACCAAAGAAGCAATAATTTATTTAATATTACAGCGGGCTATTTTTGCTCGAAGGCCCTGAATTTGGAGGCCTTAAAATGCCAAAATTGGCAAAATATACAGTCAACCGAGGAAATTTCAAGCAATCTTATTGCCAGTTGGTTACCTCCATGGATGAAACATTGAAATCAGCGGCATAACTTGATCATTGTCAACTTTATTAGAACTTTGCTTATCTTCCAGTAGTTAAAGTTTCTAATCAAAGTCAATGACAAACGTTCGGATTTCCATCGGAGCAAGTTCGAACACCAAAGTCACCGGATCAACAGGTCCACCTCTCACCATTTTCGGAACTTCTTCCGAGGAGGAGCCTTCAACTTTCCACACCAGCCTCTTCTTCTCCATTTCTGCTCTTCCTTGGTTAGCAGATAGGCTCATTTCTGTTACTTTGTTTATCTGAATGTAAGAGGGAATGAAAATGATGTAAGTGATGGGTTAATAATGAACAAGATGAAGAATTTTCATGCACTGGAAAACGGATGGTTGTAAGTCTATTAGCAGTTCTTTCTTCCAAGTTGAGACCAATCATTCGGATAGATGGAGGTAAAACTAATAAGTTCAGATATTAATGAACTCTATAGAAGAGTTATTTGTCGAAATAATTCTCTTATCGATTTATTAACAATAAGTAGATCTAAGCCAGGGGAATTAGTAATAAACTTCTTGATAAAGGAATCCAAGGACAGTTAATGAGAGACGGTCAAAACAAGGTTTACAAGTCATTTTCAGATGTAAACGAAAGCAAAGAGGGAACATTTCGTGAGACAAGCAAACTTGGCATCCGTTTACCTTCTTATGTGCAAAAACTTTTTTCAGTTGTACACTTGCCACAGCCGAGAGATCCTTGTCCTCCCCAATCTAGCATTTTGAAGAACAAAATAAATCAAATTTAGAAAAGAAAATGAAATGGTTGAATTCAATAGATGTTGAAATGCAAATGAGATGTCTTTAGTAGATTTATTTGTGAAATCAGACATTGATCATCGGATAAAGTCCGATACGTTTAACAAAATACCTCGTATAAGTGTGCCAACCGGAGAAGAACTTTTCCATCATCCAATTCCTGCAGAGTTAAAGAAACAAGGTAAAGTACGTAGATTCGAGAAATTACGTTTTCTAATTTGATAACATATCCATTGCATTAGGCAGAGTTCGACACCCTGAACACAACTGCAGATATTCAGTCTGGGGAATCCTTTTTTACACTTTTCTTTCTCCTTTTCATGTTGGGGAGAGTAGGTCATCGAACAAAGACCAATTATATTAACAAGACAAGAGATATATACCTGGAGGGTTATCATTGCAACATTATCGGGTAAAACATAGGACGGATCCATCCCCGAAAAGGATAATACATGTGAGTTCGTCCATCCATCACCTTCCTGCAAAATGTGAACCAGACAGTTCATTAGAGTCAGGCTGACCGAGAATCTGCAACAAGACAGTTCAGCTTATTGCTTTTCACCTGCTCCGTAAAGGCCAAGAGAAGTGGAGAGTAAATCTCCTGACCAAATGATCGACGCCACTTAGCTGCCTCTCCGAGAGGATCTATTCGGAGGTAATGCTTCCCAACGATCTACCAAAATTAGATTTCTTAACAAATACATATGGAAAAAGTACAGTTTTGAAGCAAACTAAAGACCAAAGATACAACCGATATGTTCTTACAGTTAGTCCACTGCATTTATTTTGAATACAAACTGTTTCATTTAGAGCTTCTGCAACACCTCTACTATCATCTCGAAGCAACCTCCTATGCAAAGAAAGTAGGACCGAAATTATAGATTTTCAAAATTTTATGAAATGAATAATTAATTACCGTGTTATCTGTCTATGTTGCTTGGACTCTTTATTTTTTCTTGAAGTACGCATATCTAGACGTGAGTATTGGGATATATGATCCTCCAAAGACCGCAAAAACAAATGGAAAAACTTAGAAAAATTGAACATAGCCTTGTTGGAAGAAGATCCATATCCAATACTCACACTCAAGTCCGAGTAACATGAAGGATCCATCCACTGACATTCTTCTAGAATTGTAATATATAAATGAACAATCAACAGATTAACCTATGGAGCATTAGTTCCAATTGACCATCCTTAATGCTGGATCCACCCACAGATCGATCAACTAAGATCGAAAGCTCCTTACTGTCATCTTTAATATACATCCCCAGATTAATCTGAAATGAGAGCAAATAAAACTTTTAGTGCAGCACCTCAAAGAGACCAATCAATCGAAGAGCAGACCATAAAAGTTGTTGAACAGTACTATTAATATAAGAAGAGATGAAGCGCAGTGACATGTTATCTCTCGATAACATGCCTGATCTGGTGATCTTTAAATGGACAAGGAGGCATAAAAGACATGTTATCAAGAGATAATTTGCTAGTCTTAAAATTAATAAACTCAAATGTCCATGCTTCACAATTTAAAAAATATGAACTAAGTTTCTGCAATTACATGTTAATTATCCACACTACTTCGGAAAACTCAGTTTTTCGTTAAGTGAAATTTGAACTTGAATGCTTAGATATTGCCTTTGACCTTAACAACGGTAAACTCCAATTGCATCAAAAGAAATTTAGGATATAATATAATGAAGTAAACATACAGGGTAATAGTTTCCTGCAACAGGTTGGTTCACTTGCAGCTTCCAATCTTTTCGATAGTCTCGAATCTGCAAAATTATGAGTTCCATATAAGCATATTGCAGCTATCAAATATTGCTAGTTATACATACTCCATCAACACGCTAATATATCAAGGTAAGCAGGCAACAAACCCTTTCGAGGAAATCACGACCACTGGAATCCGTATAGAATGTTTTGTTGGTTTTCATATGTGTTGAAATCTGAGTCACAACTTCTTTTCCAATTCCATCATTAATCGGTATAGGACCAACCTAAAATCAAGAATAAACATGTTACCTAAATCTACATGAATACTCAGATAAATCATAAATGCGATAGACTTACAGTAAACTCAAATTCAGCATGCTCCTTTCCCTTGTACACTCTTGTAACCTGTTTATGCACACAATGATGTTAATTATCTAAAGGAGGTTAAGGAAATCTGCTACCTTTTGAGTTTAGAGAGCCTGAAATAGAATATATTCATGAGAAACCATAGCAGAATATATTGGATTGGTGGTAATTGTTGACATCTATGCAAATAAACACGTATTTATATGAAATTCTATTATTTGATTCAAGACATATTACAAGTAATGTAACCAATTAACACAGATTGTAGCTAAACTGCCAAAGTATAAAGAACATTACGTAGGAAAAGAAACTAAACGAATTTATTAACTTGTCATTTGATGAGGAAATAACCTGATATATCCATGAATTGATTCTTTGGTGTACTTCATCCACTATGGGTCCCCGCAAAACAGTAAAAGAAGCCTGAAAAATTTTTGCCATCTCGTTTAAAACTAGTTGCTGTTAAACATAAATTCTAACGAGTGTGCTTCAAAGATAGATACCTGGTCATCAGGTTTAATGGAATACGTGCCGTTTGGCCGAAAGACGTAGGCTCCCGAGGCCTTTGATAAGTTAGATAAAAAGTAACTATGTCAAAAATTTTACCATGTATAATCAAATACTGATAATGCAAAGCTATGTTACTCGGACTCTGATATGAGTGTCGGACCTAGGTGTGTTTAATTTTTTTTCCAAGTGTTTTTCATGTTTTTGGAGGGCTCTTAGATAGTTATATCTTCGTATTCAAGTTAGAAAAATGTCAGATAGAGGTGTTGGACATGAGTGCTCCAAAAAAATTGAATAGTTGTAGCAACATAGTGTAGACAAAGAGAACAAAGAGTATACAAGACATGAAAAAAGTAAATTATCACCTGTTTTATGAGAGTAGCTCCGGAATAAAAGCTATATGATTGCCTTACTGATTCATTTACCTTCAATTACAAATAATAAGAAATTAGATGTAAGAAATTCATATACAATAAATAGTTTCATAGAATTAAGCAATTTAATAGGAAACCAATAGTATGTTGCTCAGACTCGGGCGTGAGTATCGGAATTGGGTATGCATCCGACACAGGTATTTTTAATTTTTTCTTAGTTTTTCCATGTATTTGGAGGTTCTATCCCCATACCTATGTCTAGATACACATTGCATCTGGATACGATGTTGACCATGGGTACTTCAAGAAAAATGAAGGGTCAGAGCAACATAGACCAATAGCAATAATGTACACATACAATACATATATGGATAAATAAATAGAATACATACAGGGGAGGAGAAGTCAGTGAAAGGAAACAGAAAATTGCAAAAGTAGAACCAAATATCACACCGTAGTTCTGCTGTTAATATATCGAATGAGTTTTTGTTGGTTGGCAGAGTACACGAGTTTCAAGTTGCCTGGCCCTACTTCAATTGCATCATTTCGTTTTGCTTCAGAACCGTACACTACATGGCTTGTTGAAAAAGCTGTTACGATTGTTTCTGTGAAGCAAGGCCAACCGAATATATGTTTCATGTCAAAAGAATGCTAATAAGAAATCTCATTGTCCTATTTATTAGTATTTTTTTCAGAATATAGCAATAATATACGTAACCTGTTCGTTTGCCTCTTGAGATGAAGTAAGTGTTTAACCCGAGAGGAGGTGCAGATGCTGAAAATGCAAGCCAATACTTTGGGGTTACACTCGGGAATTTACCCAAATAAACCTTGGAATAGTAATTTCTTAAGGCCAAAGAAGCATTTTGCAGTGATAGAAGCTGTGATTCGATTTCTTTTCCTCCATGATCCTTAACAATGACATTCTCATCAATAACCTGCGGCAAGTGACAATGCAAAATCAAATTTCCAAAGCATACGGACTAAGCAAAATGCATAAAAGGTTGTTCGTCTTTTATAAAAACTAAATAATACTCTCATCCTTCCCATCTGGGACATCTGCATATGGAAGTGTATGCAAAAGAGTAACCATATGAAAGTATCCTATCCTGAGTAGTAATGCACTATGCCACTTGGACTCGGGTTGGGTGTTGGATATAGATATGTGTCTGACACTGATATGTTCAATTTTTTTTCTTCCATGTAATTGGATGGTCCTTGAGGGGTTATATCCCCATACCCATGACCAGAAATGTGACAGACACAGGTGTTAGACCATAGTACTTCAAGAAAAATGAAGAGTCGGAATAACATAGGTAACGCACACATATATTTCAGTTGTAAATACGTCTCAGTTTATGCATTTGAAGTTTCGTATGCATACCAGAAAAGAACAGTTAGTATATGTGCAGGTGTACACTCATTTTTTGTACAAGAGTAAAGTGGGATCCAGGAAATATGTGCGACATCACAAGACAGAAAGTTAAGGTCGTAGCACTAAAAGAAAACTATATAACTCACGGGAATTCTTATAACGTCCTCTCTTTTCCATCCCAAAGGATTGTAGACAACAACCACCTGAGAAGAATACACCAATAGAGAATAACATATGGGAAGTTAGATTAATCTTTTCATAATCGATGGAAAATTATAGCCAAAGAGATGAAATGTCAAATGCTAGTCTCTTTACCAGATTTTTTCCCTTCGAGAGATCAACCTCGGACGCAGGACAATAACTTATATTCAGAAGTGGACACTGAAAAAGGGAAAATTCAGAATCAGCTGACTCAAACTTAAGGCAAATAAAAACTCCACACAAATAGGAATTTATCTCCAAAAGGTTTTGTTTAAGAAAAAGAAGCTTACACATTCTACTAATGGTTTGTCAAGATAAGTTTTTACCACCATGAAATACAAGTACAAAGGCAATGAAACTTTCAGTTTGAAATAACTATTTGCTTTCTTTATCCAAGTTCATTTTACCTCTAGCCTGTAAATCAGTATAGGAATTTCTAGGAAAATATATCCAATCATTTAGAGAATTCTACTAATAATAGCTTTGAAAGGTGTACAAGAACCTTAGCATAAAGTATTAATTAAAAGCTCGGAGGTGAAAAAGAAAAATGAAAAAAAAAAAGGAGATTAAGTTCATTAAATTCAGCTAGCTAGCCTTGACCAAGAAAAGCAAGCCAATTAGATAAGTCTAAAAGGTCATGCTATTGCCTGCTGAAACGTAGTCACCGGGCTCCCGCTATCAGTCTTTGACGAGGACCTTGTTATAGAGGCAAGCGATGCTCCAACCACACTTGCAGCCTGTAAAAAGACGACACGAGAATCAGAACAAGCTTGAGCCTCCTAAAGTATTAATAGGATAATAAATGACATATGAACTTTACCTCTTCGTAGCCGATGGATAGTCTTTTTGCATAATCATCAGCCACATGCTGCTTCGAAGTGCCACTGACTGCGTCATGGTGTTGAGCAAGTGCTAAAGCATCAGCTAAATAGTGAGTGTTGGGTCCTGCTTTACTTCTTCCCTTAAAAAACTCTAATTGTCTTGCTGCCTGTTGTTTATGCATAGATAACCGATTCAAAATGACATTACAAGACATGTAAGACATGTTATACCAGTTAAATAAGAAAAAAGTCTTACCAAATAGTAGCTACTCATTGTTCTAGCATAACCTTTGAGTCCCGGCCGGCTTGTAAAATATCCAGTCCAGTAGGCATTTATGCGGTCTGCATATCTGATGATTGCATGGATCAGTTCTGAATGTCGGTTACATGATCAAAGCTAAATCTCCTACGTAGACAAATTTTAACTTCAAAAATTTAAACTTACGGAAAGTAGTCACCAGTCTTCAGTGGCCAAGCCTCATTTGTCGCATATTTTGCATCAGTATATATCGATGGGGTTGAATATAGGGCATTCACACGTCCATCCTATAAGCATTAAATATCAACAGCTTTTTAGCAAGGAAAAAACAGACTAGCATATTGATGTTAAATTGAAGATTATTCCCATAAGATGAGCAAATTCGGAACCATGCACGTAAAAGAAATCACGGCATTCATGATTCTCTGTAATGAAACAAGAAAAAAACAAGTCATATTGATAGTTTGTTAATCGCATCATTCTTTTTGTTGGGGCTGAGGCCTGAGGGTGTCGATCTAGACATCACTGTATTCATAGTTCTCGGTTTCATTTATGAGGAAGTTTATTGAGCGTATTTTCAAGTTAGTGTCAGCTACGTACGATCATGCGTATTTTGCAAATTTTGACCAGGTAACGGATTGAAAAAATAGTCGCCAAATGTTGTAACATAACTAGTCAACTTTAAACAGCAGAAAGAAAGCCAAAGGAAAAGGCCAGAAAATGCAGTCGACTACAAGAATAGATAAGCATAACAAGGATCTCGGAGAATACTGACTTGATTAACATAATGAATGAACTTGTCCATTGCCCGGAACCACGTGTGTGCATATTGATACTTGAAATCTGTTCCCATAGTCCACATCACATGATTTGTGCGAGTTACGTTAGCCTGAAAAAAGACGAGAAATTTTAGGTTATAAGTGTCAACTTTTTCTAATACAGCTAAAGGCAGCAGTGCCGAAAAGAAATTGCAGAAGTCCTTCATAATTAAGAAATTGGTTCTAAAACCAACTACATAGAGCAATTTCCATTAACAAATGGGGGAATGAATTACGGTTGAACAAGATAATTTTGTATCTTTGTTAACGGAGAATATTCATATAAATAACAGCACACTTAAATTGGTCCGATGCCTACTTGAGACCAGGAAATAACAGATATTTCAGCTGGGAAGCAGCCCAAATGAAGCTGAATCTGCAGCAGAAGTCATAAAGGCGTGCAATGCCCGTGTAATTTGAATCAATAAGCTTGAGATATCAACTAATACAAGGCATCTTACCTGAGAAAATGCAGCTGCTACAAACTCATTCACGCGCTGAGGGACATTGTAGTCGAACAACTCCATGTTATCCTTCAAGTGGAGACAATAACATAAAATCTTATTTTGCACACACATATGATAGGAGGGTAAGAGCTAATGAGTAATGTCTAACAACGAATTTACCTGGATGATTGGTGAATCATCATCGACTTCATAGTAGAAATTACTGGGAGGCTCATAATTCTCGGGGAATGCACCAGCAAATATCTAGAGAAAATTAAATGATTCACTTAGCAATCTCACTGATTTTTAACATCGGAATAAGCCTAAGTACACTATTTCACCCACCTGTGCTGATGAGCCGAAACTCTTCGATCCCTGCCAAACAACTTCGAGGCTCTTCTCATCTTTCCTTTTAGCTCTGTCTTGGTAGTCGATTCGCGCGAAGAAAAGTGAATCAAATCCAACCTATGCATTAAAGAAGTTTGTACTTATCAGATTGTCAGATAATGTATGTCTAATTGAGATGGACAAAAATAGAAAGCCCTACCTCCGCACTCAACAAGTAAGCTTGCACTGCAGAATGTCCAAAGGGATCAATTTGCCAACCAATCCTTGGGGTGACATTAAATTCTTGTTTGATGAACCGATGTCCAAGAGTCGTTTGATCGATCATGTCAATGTAATGTGTGGCAGCTTCATCATGCATACACATGCCCCCATTTCTGCAAGTCAATTTATCAATGTCCAACGAAAAAACTTAAATGAGATGATCCAAGAATTTCCCACTAAAAGATCAAATGCAAACCCAGAAATTATAACAAAAATCTTAAGCAAAATTTGAGTTTATTCCTTTACATTAACTCTAGTTGACCAGAGTTGATGAGCTGCTTTACTGTTTCTTGAACTGTCTCACTCTGATCTCTCCACCATCGCTGGAAAAATGCCTGTAATATCAATAAAAAAAAATAATTTCCATTATTTACAAATTTCAAGTACAATTTAAATGGGGTTCCAAAAAAATTTTAAAAAAATAGTTGCCTGTTCAACATAAATGAACTTCCTGTTCTTGTCAGCTAATAATGCCGGAACTAAAGAATCCAAAACATTCTGAACACAAGCTCCCTGCAAATATTATCAATCAAATGGAGGAAAAATCAAAACTTGATCAATAAGTCCCCAAAAAAATTCAAAAAAAAAAGGGGAAATTTTTCTTTTTAAGAAGGAGACCTGAATGGAATTATTGGAGCCGACATAGTACTGATCAACTGTTTTTAACCAACCAACATCATCATGCGAATGAGCAACCAAATGAACATTGAGTTTCCCAGGAACAATCTTCGACGTGGTATTGTAAACCACGTACTTAGATTCAACGCACCAAATGCTCATCAATGTAATCAAAACGAACGCCCCATTAATCGCCGCCATGGTTATCCTGGCCGACAAACTCAGCTCACAGTAAAAAAAAAAAAAATGTGAAAAAGAAGCTGCTTTTTATCAAGGGACGATTCCAAAGAACATTGGGATCAGCACTTCGGTTCTTGTCGTCTAATTATTTGTTTTAGCTGTGAAAATTAAGCGAATAAAGCAAGAAAGGTCGCTTTCGAGAAAATGTCTATATTCTTAGGTTAAAGATTAATTTAAAGAAACGTTTCTTGAATAGGACAAATGACAGTCCTTGAAGTGTTTGATTGAGCTTATCTATACTCTCAAGTCTCGAACGTTAGCAGTGAAATACTGATTTTTCTTGTTTTTTTCCTGAGAACCTAACATGACTTGAATCAAAGATGGAGCCCACGGAAATCACGGGGGAATCGTCTCTTATCCTATGGAAAGCAAAAGAAAATTATCATCAAAATCTTCATCGAGTGACTTTTCAGCAGACACGTAGCTAAACTTCCGTCACCGACCGGACAGTGGAATCGAGGAAATCAAGGGAGAAGATAAGAAGAAATAAGTAAGTAATTCAGATTCAGTCAACGAACAATGGCGTACTCGGCGTCTCTATCTTTTCATATTCCTTTCCAAAACAATTAAACAACCCCAGATTCCCTCCAACACTCACCCAACAAACACTAAATGACTCCGTTTGAAAACAACCTAGTTCTTTCCACCACCGTGGACGGCACCATCGTTGGTCTAATAGGGAGGTTCTGTCCCCGATTCAGCCTCCGTTCTCTCCTTCACTGATCCCGAAAGCCGACGTCGCCTCCAGGCCTAAGAAGTCGGTGGTTGTGATAAAGTTTAGCAATTCCAGTTTCCAGAGATGGAAGAAGATCTACGGGGAGACCGATGTAGTGAATAAGGTCCAGCAAGATATTATACAAGGGCACTAAAAGACCGTTGAAAAATGTGACGAAAATGTTAGCTGATTCCGTTGCCATGGAAGCTGACGCCGAGAAGAAGGCTAGTTAGATATTCCTGTTTCGTACAAGAGAAAAAGCACCTTCAATTCGTTGTTTGGTTACAATTCTTGTCTAAGAATTGTGGGGACAAAGGAATTTTAATTAACGAAGGTTTAGTGGATAGTTCAAATTAAGTGTTTATTTCAACGAGACTGATCCGAAATCTAATTTAAATTCAGCACACACCTACAAGTATAAAAAAAAATTGCACCAAATCTATTATTTTTAATAAATTGATCTAATGATAGCTTCGAATATAAAATTTTTAGAGGTTAAATAGGAAATAGACATTTATTATAAATAAATTTCGACCTTCATTGGACAATATCATAGACTTACCTTTGGATTTAATAATTTATACATTTTATCATATTCGTATATTTTATTTTATTATAATTATGTTTAAAATTTATTTTTTATATTTATATTAATTTTGATAAATTTATAATTCATATGAGATAAATTTTAAAAATATATTCATTTTGTATCATATTTCTCAATTTTATGTATATCATATTCGTCTCAAATATTATTAGGTCTACTTATCTTGCTCTACCATTTGAAAATTTTATTTAATTCATAAATATAAAAATAAATATATTTATATCAAATGCATAAACTACGATAACATATCTTGCTTTACTTCCTTTGCCTTGGCTTGCTATTGCTTGCTTGAGTTTGAGTACTCTACTATTTTCTTCGTGTGTAGTAGATAATCTTCAAATTTTTAAACCTTACAACATATAAAAATAAATAAAATATAATATCATATAAATATTTAAATATATTAAAATTTATATAATATAAATAAATAATTATTTAAATTTATATATAATATTTTAAATATAATTATAATATAAAAATAATTCAAATGTGCTATTTTGGTACCCAAAGAGGAAAACGCTATCCCTGTGGCCTAAGCCCCCCCCCCCCCCCAAACAAATGATGCCCCGCTCGGCCCGCGTATGCGACCCTTCCGGTGGCTTGTGATTGTGAATCTATCACACTTCATATCACCTTTTTATAAAAAATTGATTTTACTTAAATAAATATTTATTTTTAAAATTTTAATTAATTTGAAATAAAAATTTAATTATTTGAGTTTATTTAATTAAATTTAATTATTTTAAAAAATAATTTTATTTTTATATTTAATGTTAAATTTAATTTTTTTATTTTTAAATTTGAATTAAAATTTTTAATATTAATAAAAAATAATAAATATATATTAAATTAAAAAATTTAGATAAAATTTTTTAAATTATTCAAATTAAATATTAAAACTTTTAAATTTAATTTATTCTATTAAAATTAAACTCAAATAATTTATAAATATAAATATCTCATTTACGTTAATTCTTTTCGCCTCTTTCTCGTTATTTCGCCTGTTACTTTCACTTAATGCCAAACAAAGAAAAGAGGGAAAAAAAAAACTTTATTTTTTATACAATCAAAGTGATAATTTACTAACAAATAAAGATAATTTTAAAGTAAATAAATAAGTTTTATTAAAATAATGATATGAAAAATTAAAGTTTTACAAAATTTGAATGAAATCTTAATTAATTCATTCAATAGTATTAAAAATTAAAATGTAATATATTCAAAATTTAAATTATAAATATTTATAATTTTTTTAAAAAAAATTTACATTGCAACTTTTTATATAAAAATATTAATTTCTTCTAACCTGTTGTATAAAAATGAAAGATAGATTAATGAACACTGATTATATCATTAAATTAATATATATATATATATTTATATAATTTAATGAGCAGTTTCAATGTCTGAGGGAGAAAAAGAATTATTAGAACAAAGTGAAGATTGTAAAGGCTTCTTTGGGGTGGAGAAAGCAGAGAGAGTGTGGCGTGAAGAGAAAAAGGGAAGAATACGAAGAAATGAGCGCGGGTTCAACGATTTCGAAAGGAGTAAAGGAGGAACAACTAGAAGAAGAAGAAGAAGAAGAAAACGGCGAAAACAGCATAGCAGAGCAAGAAGAAGCAATGGTGGCTTTGATCGAGCATCGCACCAAAGAAGTCGAACATCTTCGCCAACGTATCTCCTATTACCAATCTCAGGTTCTTCCACCCTTTTCCCCCAATTCAATTTTTTTTTTTATGAAATACGGGGAAATATGAACATCTTCTTCTTTGTCTTTTTTCTTGCGATGTTTGGGTATTTTTTTTGTTTTTTCGATTAAGGGATTTCTAGTTTTTTTCTTCTTCTTTTTTGGAAATTTGTTGTATTTTCATTTGGGAAAGTTTCTTCTTTTAAGTTCTTTCACTTTCATATTTCGCTTGTAATGCCTGTCTTTGGAGAAAAAGCAAGTTCAAATTAGTAATATTGAATCGGAAAAAACGAATCTTGTAATCTCATGAAGTGATAAAATTATCCACTCTCCTAAAGCAGTTGTCAATGGAGTATAAAGAAACAATCTTTTGCTTCCATTTGGTTTCTTAAATGATGTACGGCTTTATGAGATATTCAGGTTGTTTGTAGGCAAACTATTATTGACTTAAAATTGTTAATGTTGTTGAGAAGTGTTTTGATATGATTCTTTGTTTTAGTAAAGGTTTAAGCTTCGGTTTATACATTCATATGAAGCGCTTGATTGTTTTGTTGTTCCTGTTTGTTTGAAACATAGCTTGATCAAGCAGAGAAGAGGCTGCAAGATTCACAATCTAAATTGGCCCGCCTTCGAGGGCGACATAATACAGCATCTTCTAATGCATCTCTGGCAACTAAAAGTGTGAAGGCGGAGCCCCGATCAATTAGTCCTGAACATATAAATGGGGGTTCTAAAGCCAAACCTCAACCAAGAACTGAACTTGTAATCCCTTCTGTGAATCCAAAGATTTCACAACCTATAAAACCAGCAGGGTCTGGTGCAAAGACTACCATTGGTCTTGAAGCAAGCGCTGCCTCTAATAGGCCTGTAAAAGTAAAAGCTGAGACATCTTATAGAAGTTCTGCCAATAAGGAGGTTGTTGAGAATAAAGATAGAGGGGTTAAAAGGAAGTTTGGTAAGGCACTCTCCTTTTACTAGATTCATTACCTATTTTTATGGCGGATAACATGAACATTTCAAATTTTCTATTGTATCAGAACAAAAAGAACACAAGGAGTTGATTCCCTTGGTACGAAGCAGCTCTTCACCAACCACAATCGGCTCCTATTCAAGCAATCACATCTCTAGTCAGCACAAAAGAAAATTGAGAAGTCTTGCTGTATGTCCGGCGAATGATCAGCTTTTTGTGACCAGGTATGCTCTTTGATAAGTGAAAAGAAACTTATGCCATTGATTATGTGAGAGTTTGGATGTAGTGGCATGATGGAAGGCATAGGAAGTTTTGGGGCAGCAAGTAATTAGATTACAAAAATTTTATAAATAACATATAAACATGGTAGCAAAATGTAACAATAAAGATAATCTGAAACTCCCTAAATAGGATTATCTTGCAAGATCTTGATTAATCTTTTTAGATCAAGAAACCTAAAGAACTATTCAAGATTCAAACATACCTCACTCTTGAGAAGTCTTTCTACAATTCCATGACCTAATTATAAAAAACACCGAGCCCGGTTGTCATAAATCAAAGTTGTCCAAGTGTCTAGCCTCTACTGGTTATTCACATAGGTGACCCAGAAATCCTTCAATAAGAAAGAGACTTTGTTGTTGGGAGCCATGCTAGCAGCTTAGGTTTCAATAAACCTTCCCTTACTCTTAGAAGACCCTGATTCAATAATCAAATTTGACAATAGAACAATTTTTTTTCAAGAACCTTCAAATTTACACGATCGCACTTGAGGAAGCTATGAAAAATGCAAAATAGGTTCCTAGAGGTCTCTTGGCCGAATTCTATAGTCTTTTTAAGACTATATAGGATTACTAACATAGGTTAAATACATCTAGGGTTAAAATTTTAATGTCTGAGAAATTACAATTTTGCCTCTGGCTCATGTGAACTCATTCAAATTGAGCCTAAGTAACCATTACTTGTATTACACATATTAGCCTGGTCTCAATTTAATTTCTACTAATCACCTTTATGTATGTGACTCATTATGCCCCATCATATTGGTGATAAATATCAAATAGCTTAATTAAGAATAGTATATATTTATGGACCAAATTTGGCATCGAGCAATGCATCATGGCCACCCAATATGCAGGAAGTGTCAAGATGGTTTTGACAAGCTCACCAGCGTTCAGTATCTTAGTGTAATAAATATTCTTTCATCATAAATCTTGCAATTAGCAAGATCATGGTTCAGTGTCTACTCTTAGCTCATTCCATATTAGTCTGCAACCCTTATGTGTTAACTTCTTAATCAATATTACCTTGGCCAAGGACTTTGAGTTAACATGGACCAAGCATATATATGAGATATGTCCCTTTATATCACTTAGGGTGATAAATCCTCTCTGGACCACTTGTTCACCTGCCATATGATTCATGCCATACTCAAAATCACCCTACCATAAACATCCATCTATTGTGGACCCATTCGTGATGAAATCAAAGCATGACACTCCCCATACAAGATGACCTAGTGTTACAAGTCTAAGGATCACTTACACTGTTGACACATGAGAGTACTTACATAGACACTTGAGTGAAATACTAAATGAAACTCTCATAGCAGGTCATATACAGTGAACTTGTTACCATAACAAGCATCATATGATGTCCTTAAGTATCTGTATACTTCAACTTATGAGATTAGTTGCATGCATCCTATGCATGGAGGCTTACATATACCAGTCTTTGTTCATTGTCAATGCCTTGTCTTGACAATATGATGACCAAAAACGTTTTTAGAAACACAGCTTTGATGTACGAGGATCTCATAATTGTAACTTTTTACAATTCCCTTGCAAGGCCAATGTGTTTCATGGGTTTTATATGCGTAAGATATTTATAACAATTATAGAATTAAATCTTATGAATAAAAAAACACCTTTATAACATTAAATAAATATAATGTTTGATTACAAATCACTCGATGATAATGCCTTACAAGCCATAGCGATTGGCTTGTGGGGCTTACACTAATGGAAGGCCCCCTGCAGCTCATTGTTTCAACCGTTTATTAATGGCAAAGTCTATATTTTCTTTGTATTCTATACAATCTGATTGTTGCTAGTGTGTTGGATTGCAGTGCTTTGGATGGATTAGTCCATTTGTGGCAAATTCAGGCTAGAGGGTAAATTCAAATTTTTGTCAATTTTATCGGACCCATAAATCTTTTCTTCCTTTCTGTGAAATTTATCCGCCGAATCCTAAGGGTTTCTTTTTTTTGGCCTTGAACTTCAGGTCATCAGCCTCTTTTCTTAGTAGCACAGATTGCGCATCCTCAGGAGAGAGAAGATGGCCAGAAGATATAGCATGGCATCCACATGGAAACAGCCTTTTTTGTGTTTACACTGCAGATGCTGGGGATTCTCAGATATCAGTACTAAATCTTAACAAAACACAAGGGGTAAGGACGATGGTTGTAATTTGTTGTTTTGAAAAATATTTGTTGCTGCTGTTTTCAGAAGTAATATATTGTTGGATATATGGGGTCTCCGGACGAGCCAAGTACCCTGTAATTTTTTACTTAAAAAATTCGATTTCCATTTTAGTAGGGGCCTATCTTTATGCAAATTCTCCTTTTTCTTGTATGTGCAACGACAGAGAGCCCGTGTGACTTATTTAGAGGAGAAGCCTCATGTCAAAGGTATCATCAACAGCATAATATTCTTGCCCTGGGAAAGTACCTGTTTTGTCACTGGTGGCAGTGATCATGCTGTGGTGCTTTGGAATGAGAGAGGTGAGAATGTATGGAAGCCAAAGTCCTTACATAGGAATCTGCATTCTTCTGCTGTCATGGGGGTTGCAGGGATGCAGCAAAAGCAGATTATATTGTCCGCTGGGGCAGACAAAAGAATTATCGGGTTCGATGTGTCTGTAGGAAGAGCAGACTTCAGGCATCAAATAGAAACTAAATGCATGAGTGTTCTGCCAAATCCTTGCGACTTCAATCTGTTCATGGTTCAAACTGGGTAAGAAGCATCTACTTTGCAACCAGTAAAATTCTTCTTGTTGGGTATTTACCTTTCACGTTTCTTTTATGTTGCTCTGGCTTTCATTTTTCTTGAAGTGTCCATATCCGACAGCCATGTTTGATGCATATTCAAACATGTGTATGAGGATATGACCCGCTAAATATATAGAAAAACTTTGAAAGACTGAACAAACCCCATTCCTGTATCTGATGCTCACATCTGAGTCCAAGTAACATAGCATTTCTTAACATACCTGTTGGCTCTTTTGAATATTAGTGTTACCTGGTTAGTAAAATAAGAAACATCTATTTTGCAACCAGTAAATTTCTTTATGTTGGCTATTTACCTTTCACATTTCTTAATATACCTTCTGGCTCTTTTGAATATTGGTGTTTTATGAGCTTAACAAATTGCTAACGTTTCTCCCTAGTCTATTAAAACTTTGAGGAAAGCAGTGATGAAATAAATTCAAAACACTTGAAGCCTTATTTCTAGAACCTTCATGTAGGACACCTCCAGTAAGGTCATGGTATTGTGAATGACTTGTTGCGGTTACATAATTGAAAATATCTAGGTTTAGTTAACAGCACGTATTTCCTTTCCTGTTATTCTGAACAAAAAAAAATGTCTGTTGGTTTTTTTTTTTTTCCAGATGAATATTAGCATATTTACAACAAACTCTGATCATCATTTTAATTGCATTAATGGTGTCTGTTCCAGGATTCTACTGAGTTAATATATAACAGGACTTTTACTTAACTGGTAGATTCAGTTGTATATTGTAGATCAGTTTTCCTTTTTGCTACCATTGTTAAGTTAGGATTTATACTAAGATTAGTCTGGTAGTGATTTTGGGTCTTTTATTGCCCTTGTCACGTCAGATTCTATATTCTAGTCAGAGAGAATTAGTTGGCAATTGTGTAGTTTTTTACCCTTGGATTGTTGCCTTTCAGCATAACTTGTGAAGCACATGATATTATTACATGACGTTTTGTAACTTCATCTTCACTTTCAAGTTTTAGACAATGAGATATATCTTTTTTCAGGGCCCACGAGAAGCAGCTTCGGCTCTATGATATTAGATTGAGGAATACCGAACTGCATTCTTTTGGGTGGAAGCAAGAAAGCAGTGAATCACAATCAGCTCTGATCAATCAAGCGTGGTCTCCTGATGGTTTATATCTCTCATCTGGTTCAGCAGACCCTGTTATCCACATTTTCGATATTAGATACAATGCCCGGAAGCCATCCCAGTCAGTAAGAGCTCATCAGAAACGAGTTTTTAAGGCTGTATGGCATTACTCTTTACCACTTCTCATTTCCATATCTTCTGATCTGCAAATTGGACTGCACAAGAAGTAGATATTCAGTCTTAGTAGCTTACAGTGTTTTCGTTCCCACGAGAAAGCAACTTTTTCCTTTTGGCACATTTTGATCTGATGCTCCTTGATCCTCATTTTGCTTCGAAGATGGAGTCTTTCAACTTGTTCGAAACGAGCAGTTTCTAATTATCAAGCAAAAACCTAGCCAGTATCGATGATGACAAACCGGTACTGAACCCTGAATTCATTGTGACAGTTTCATAATACCCAAAGATGTTTAAAATTTTTGGTGTATTCTATATTATACTAATGCAAGGCTCCCATTATCTTGGGTGAAAATTTGCATTGCTTTGCATGCAAGCATTGGTTGAAGGCTCTACTTTTTATTAGTAGATTTGTTCACATCTTCAAATCATTGCCATTGCTATCACGAATGAAACATATTTTTTGGGCCCTTAACTCGTCACTGCTGTTCCACATCCATTGGTATTTGCTTTTTAATAGTAGCAAGTTGTATTGACATTTCAAACGGTTTGTCATACGTAGTCTTGCTTTAAGTACAAAAGGAAAGGTAAGGCAACGCAAGCAAATCATGCTAAAGGTTGGTTTTAACATTTTGGTACAGATAAGTTATGGTTTAGGGTTAGAAAAAAGAACATAGATGTTTGGATTTGAATTTTAAACATGTAGGAAGTTAATTTTTAAGAATGATTAAACGAATTAATTAAGTATAAAAGATTAGTTTATTATTATTGACTAGATTTGTTTGTGAATATAAGTTTAGTTTAATTAGTTTATGTAATTAATAAATATGTAGTAAAATTAAAGTTTAAATTTTAATTTTTGTTAGTTGTAACTTTTATTTTATCTCTGCATTACGATCTATTTTAGACAAAAAAAAAAAAGGGGGGGCTAGACTTGTTAGTGGGTTTTCTGTCTTGATTGGTCCAACCCGTCATCAATCACTCAGGGCCACTTTCTTGCGAGGATTCTTGTGTGCCAACCTTAAGAGTCTCAATGGATTCAGCGAATGGGGCTTTAACAGGGCAAGGACAACGTCCATACAGTTGAGCCAACTGTCACTAGGTTGGCAACTCAATTATGTCCAACCAGTTTCAGAGCCTCAGAATTTGTACCAGAATTTCCTAATCTGCAGCAATAGTATTTCGGATCCACTACAAACATGGGCCATCCCAACAATACTGACGATTTCTTTTCAAGATTTAATGTCTTCTTGTTTTGATGCAATTGCAGACATGGGACAACGGGTATTAATCAACAGCTCGCGAATATGAATCAGCTGCCATTACAAAGAGAGACAGAGGGGGAAACTGTTTTGCTGCAATTCTGACCCATCTCACCTAAAATAACTGTGGTGCACTTAACGAATTACGGTCCTGAATTCTATATGACTTATGAGGTTATTATATGGAATCATAATTTTATGTGATAGATCGTTATATAATTTTATGCAATAATTAAATAATTATAAGATTATAATAAAAATTGTTGATGAAATGCTTTTCTGTAAGTATTGTCATATATGCTAACAGTGGCAATACCTGAAGCTGCAAACTGGACTCTTCCCCATGCTTACGTATATCCTTTGCAGGAGCAGCTCAAAGTCATTATAGACTTAAAAGGTTGGGATGAAGCCACTTTAAATATTTGTGTTTGATATTTATGTTAAATATATATTCGAATATAAATATAAAAATATAATTTTTTATATATATAAAAAAATAAAAAAATATTAAATATATATATATATCAAATGCGTACTTATATCTTATAATCATTCTAAACCTGGGTATGTATCATGGTTGATATATATGTAGTAGTAAATACCCAAAATTGAAGATAAAAGAATATTTTAGCTTAAATTGAAAGCCTAATTTTAGTTGATTGGTGATCTACAGTAAGTGGAGGGATGCGATCATTATCCAGCATCACATCTATAGATTCCAGTTGGCAAAATGCTGATTATTTTTGCTTATTTAATTGGCCGAATCAATACCTGAACAGTTACTATTCATCGATATGCAATACTTTGACTTGAAAAATACAAGCTCGGATGATTAACTAAGCAGCCATTATTTTAAATGTTGATGCGAAGATTCCTTATCAGTTTAATTAGCCAATATCACTAATTGACCAAATTAATCTTAACTCAATTAACATGCAGTATTTGATGCAAAAATTAAAAGAAATCATTTCAGATGAACGTTGGACCACCACTGGTGCAAGGTTGATCTTGACCAAGACCCACCAACTTGGTCTACATTTCATTGTCAGCAAGTTTGAACTCTCCGGCCCTCGCGGCTCGTCCGGACCCCTCTCTCTCTCTCTCTCTCTCTCTTTGCTATCCCCAGTTTTGATTGCGTTCCAAAGTGGATTTTCTACATGGTATGCAGTGGGATTATTACTATCTTAGGTGTCTTAGCTATTGGCTTTTGTAAAATACTCATATGACTCGGATTTGAATAAATATCAAAAATAAATATATATTTAGTATGAATATATTTAAATTTTTAAAATTTTTTTATATATTTTGAATACCATTTTTTTATATTTATATTTTAATATATATTAAATACAAATATTATATACCAATATTTAAAAAAAATTAAAGAATGAGAATAACTGAATTGTATTTATATTTGCATGTTTGCAATCTGCATCTGCTTCCACTTCTAACTTTAGTGGTTGACCTCTTGACCGTTTGTGCCCGTTGACTCCATGACATATATATATATATATATATTTATGTTTATGGAAAATCAGATTCAGACCATAAATCTCTTTGGAATTTGGCTCTCATGTCATACCCTCTACCATGAAAATGTACTCGTAATTGCTTTCCACTATGCTTGGCTCTTGATTCGCTAGACAGCTCATTTGGATTCCATGTGCTGCGCCATGAATCCATCATGGGTTTCCTTTCTCTGTCTCTCTTCCAAGATCTTTAAATCCGATAATTTATATATTTATATTATAATATATTTTTTAATATATTAAATTTTTTATATTATATAAATTTTAATATATTAATATATTTTAATTTTTTTATATCATATTTATATTATATTTAAATTATCGGATCTGCGTGCCATCTTTTAAACACAGTAAATCTACTTTTGAGTCAATTATCGCTGAGAGGGATTAATTGAGTTGGAAAATGTCTTGCAGGGAACAAAAGGAAAAGCAAACAAAATAAAGATGAAAGTGGGGCCATTCTTAAATTAACAAAAAATTCATTTGTTTCCATTTGATTGAAGATTTGATGCCCGCTTTTCAACAATAAAATAAAATAGGCCATTGCAAGTTTGCAATTACGTGGGTTTGGTTCTACTAATTATGCTTTGCCTGTAGGAGTTCAGAATTAAACAGTTTTGTTATTCAGATTTATATATATTTAATACGAATATATATAGTTTTATTAATTTTATATGAATGTATATAAAATTATTTATAAAACGAATCAAATTGAATTATAATTCAAAAAATTATTTTTTGTCTAAATACAAATTCAATTGGGTTTCAACCAACCTGTTTTACTCTATAAATAATATTAAAATAATAAAATTTTATTTTTATATTAATATTTATATATTTTATAATTAAATTTAAATAAAAATTTTTATTATTAAATAACAATTGAAATATGTTTAAACTTATTTGAATTATTAAAAAAATTTTTTAAAGCTGAATTTATATAAATTAGATGAATAATTGTATTTATAAATTAATTATATTTTGATATATGTTAAATATAAATATTAAATATGAAGGTTAAAAAATAGAAGACGAAACAGAATATGTGAACAAGCCGCCGACCGCTGACTAATTCTGCCTCCGGACAGTGTCAACAATTTGCTTTCTTTTTCTCATTACTTCGCCATGAAATGATGTTCCTGCCTTTCCGCTGCTTTATAATAAGTAGAACTATGCAATGACTTCGTGGAAAAGAAAACTTGAGTACTCTAACTTCTCCCGAATTTTATTTATACTTTTAATTTTTTTCCCCAAAAATATTAAATATATTTTTTAAAAAAAATAAAAAAGATGCATTTAAAATTTTATTTTAAAAAATATTTTCATAAAAATTGAATTGTATTAACAAAAGATTTTATTAATAAGTACTATAATCATAATTTTTTTAAAATTATTATATATAATAATATTTTATCCAATATTTTTTAAAATAATAAATAGAATCATCAAATATTGCATATAACTTTAGTGGATATCTTTAAATTTTATGATCAGTATTTGTGAAAAGTTGCGTCCAAATCCTTCTTTCCAAGTTGCTTGCAATGATAAATTATGTTATTCGATTTTTTTAATTTTATTTAATATTTATATTCGATATATATTTCAATATAAATATAAAGGTATGATATTTTAATTATATAAAAAAATTTTAAAAAATAGATACGGATAAATTTACTCAACTTTCGCTTTCAATTTGAATAAAATAGGTGATAAATGGTTCTTTAATTAGTTGAGTCAATTTAGATTTTAAAAATTTTAAGTCATTTCGATTTTAGATTAATCAAGTTTAACATTTAAATTAATTAAGTTCGAGTTAGGGTCAATTAAATTTAACACTCGTGTTTATCAAATCCAATCATTTTGAGTTCGAGTTGATCAATTCTGAATTATTGACTTTTACATATTAAATTAAGTTAAATCAAGTTTGAATTTAAAATGAATTAAAGTTATTCCCTATCAAATTTCAAATTAAGTTAACTTTCACTTTTACATGAAGAATACTACATTTAGATTTTATGATTGCTTGTTCACACTCCATGGGTTCAATTATTTCAACCTATTCAACCTTTCCTCCTCCTTCGTTTTCTTTTCCATAAATTAGGGGTTCATTTTATTCATCCTTTTATTATGTGTCAATAAAAGGAGTAAGTTACAAACATTTGCATCACTTAAATTTCATTTAAATTTAAATTGTGCATAGTATATAATAATAAATTTTGTTAATAAAAAAGTTAAAAGTAAAAAAAGAATTTGCATTTTGTTCATTTAGTAATCATTTCAATCGTACAAATATAATGATAATACAATAAGATATGTTTATTGAATATATTATATTAATTATATTTAAATATAATGTATTATATTAATTATGCTATTATCATGTTTATTAGAGCGTGATAATATAAATATAATATAAATAATTAAATATATAATAATCTAAATAATAATATGATATATATATTGAACATATTTTATTAATTACTTTTAAATCTATCGTGTTATATTTATTAAACATGCTACCTGTTTAAAATTATCAAAGTATCAACCACGTTTCAACTAATTGGATCTAAAAATTAGTACTTATACATTTTTTTAATCTACAATTGCTTTACAAAAATATAAAAGTTAATTACATAAATAATCTTTGTATTATATATATTTTTTAATTGAGTGCCTAAAAAGATTTTTAGCTTGAATTGACATACTTCATATTAGTATTAATATAAATTTTAACATTCGATTTAATTGTGACATATAATATGTTACCGTATATTATAATTCTGTTAAATTTTAAATACTTTTTCTATATTTATTTAATGGTGTTAATAAAAATGTTTATACACTGCAACGATCCAAAACGCGCTTTCAGCAACGCGTTTTCAGGCGCTGATTTTAATTTTGTAAAGCCCAACAAAAGGGGGGAAAAAAAAAGTGGGCCATTGGGATTCCTAGCATTGTCGGAGGAGCATGAAATGAAAGCTCACTATAAAAGAATTCAAGTTTCCACATTTTCTTAATTTTCATTAAAAAAAATTCCAATCAATTCACTTCACTTTTGAATTTTTTTTTTTTTTGGGTGGGGAGGGGGGGCTCATGCATATATGCCGTTTACCGACAGTTGAAAAACAGAGTCCTCGAGTAAAGTTTATAGATGGGAAATTGCTGCTCGGACGTCGGCGGCGGTATGGCGGCTGTAGGTGGCACCACCACATGCGCCGCCACTAGCAACCAAAACGATGCTATCGACATGTACTTGAGGTCTCGTGGCATCCACGGCCTCTACTCTCAGATCGAGGTTTTTTTTCCTCTCTCTTCAAGCTACTTTTAGTGATAATGACTAAAATGGCTAGATTTGCCTTGGAATAAACGGTTGAATTTACATCGTTACCGAGTAGATGAGTGGCTAATCGATTTAACGCAGCTTTTTTACGGCTTAATTTGATGGAAAATTATTTATCAAATTCATTAAAGTATGGATTTCTAGGTTTATTATTATTTAGTCTTTGATTTTCATCAGTGTTGACTAACATAAGCTAGTTTCTGATTCGTTTTCTCTAGATTTTCTGAAATTTGCAATCTCTCTGCTGTTGCATTGACTCTTCTATGCAAAATGATCTTATGCAGTTATCATTTTCTGCTACAAGCTTGCGAGACCGAGACGTTTTCTCCAAGGTATATACTTATATATATATATATATATATATATATATATATATGCAAAGACGAACCCTATCTTATTTGCTCTACAAGCAATGATTCAGTGCCGTTTTTTTGCAATACCATATGTGACTTTGTTGTTGAAATTAAAATTATTGCGAACAATTCAGCAAAGCTTACTTATGAAAAGTTCTAAGCCTAAGGGAAATACCTGGTTGCATTAGTTGATAGCTGCTATTAGAATTTGTGGAGGATCCTTCGGGTGTGAGATGACTTAATGATGCCTTTGAATAAGTGGAATTTAGAAAATAAGAATTTGGTTGTAGGATTAGGGAGTTGAAGGTGAGAAGTCACTCTCTATGGCCTGCCATATAGATAGGTTAAATGGTCTAATTAAGCGAGCAATGAAGACATGCTAACTCTTCTTGTAGCGAATAAGGATGGTGTGTTCTGGTGTGAGTGGCCGTTAGAGTTGTACTGCGACTGAAGGTTGTGGAGGCAATAGCATAATCTGAATTAATTAAAGAACTCCTTTACTAATTCCATATCCAAACTGATAAAGCAAAGGCTCCTAAAGCATCCTAGGAATATGGCCTTAATGAATCCAAGAATCATGCGCAAACTCTAGGATTTCTCCTATCATCTTGATTGTATCTTAGGTTGTAACATGCTTTACAAGAAAATTTTTGAGACAAGTGTCAGACTGGTAAATCTATCATAAATGAAAAGAAAGCTTCTGCTTAGTTTTAGTTTGAATGCTTGGTAGGCACTTAAAACATTTGCAGTTGCAGTTCTTGTGTCACCTAGCAAACATTTATGTACTTTACTGCTACGCATTATTATTTGGTTGTGAGAGTTGAACTATTGTTGCAGAAAACTTAGCCTGATATCTCATAAGTTTTGTTTGCTTTAGAGCGATCCAATGTTGGTGGTTTATATTAAAGAAAGAGATGGAGCAATTAATGAAGTATTTCGTACTGAAGTAGTTCTCAATTCATTGAGTCCTACATGGATTGCAAAGTATACAATTACTTATCAATTTGAGGCTGTCCAAAACTTGGTGTAAGTTCTATCCCTTTTTCTTTTGGGATCAGCAAAATGATGATTTGGTTGGTTTCATGTAATTTAATTGGACTTGATCACAGGTTTAATGTCTTTGATGTTGACACTCAGTATCAAAATGTTGAATTAAAGGTATATTTAAGTAATTCTGCCTTTCCTTGTTTTTGCCGCTCTGCTTCCCCTTTAAAATAGTTAAGTTTACAGACTGACAAGCTTGGAGGGAATATTGTACATATATATATATATATTGAGTTTTTGATATTGTATTTGTTTTTGTTTTAATTTTTTAGGATTTCTTTTCTCTTAAGTTTTAGTTTATTACCATGCTTATTTACTTTTCTGTTATTTGGAAAATATATTTGCCCTGACAACAATTTCTCCATATGTCACTCTCATAATAGAGCATAGAGGCATGAAATCTTTAGTTGATGCTTTCATTTCTACACAGTTGCTTAAGCTGGAGGAGCAGCAACCTCTTGGTGAGGCAAGTTGCACATTATCAGAGGTATAGCATAAATATCTGAATGCAAAGAATATAATGTAACCGGCCTGGAATGCCTTCGTTTTATTAAAAACACTTAGATTTAAAATGAAATCGAGGAGTCTTCACTTGCTTTCTTTGCTTTACTTCATTTAGTTAAATTACAAATTCAGATATAGTTACTCATCAAATAATTGTTTCTATATTACAGATTGTAACCAAACCAAACAGGTCGTTAACCTTGGATCTTGTAAGCAGACAGGAATCTGTCTCATCAACCCCTTCTCAACACCGTGGGAAGCTTACTGTGCATGCTGAGGAATCCTTTAGCTCAAAGAGTGCTGTAGAGATGACATTAAGGTGTTTAGATTTAGAATCTAAGGATCTCTTCTCAAAAAGTGTATGTACTGCTGATTTTATATTCTTTTACATTTTGTTGTTCGTACCTTTATCAGGAATATTAGTTATCTTTTGGTGCACTTCTGGACTTGTCTTGCAGGACCCCATTTTGGTCATATCAAAACTTGTGGAGAGTGGGATTTCTATTCCTGTATGTAAGACTGAAGTCTTGAAGAATGATCTCAACCCAACATGGAAGCCAGTGTTTCTGAACATTCAACAAGTTGGAAGCAAGGTATTACAGCTTCTCATTCATACTTTCTAACAAAATTTACTATTTCTTTGATTCCGTACACAGAGTGGAAGTTTGGTATAATTTTGAGGCCTTACTGGAAAAGAACATTTTCCTTTCCATCAATTTGTTCATTCTTCCTGTTCGTAACCCTGAGTTCCTGATCTTGCTCAAAAGTCAGGGCTCTTTAACCAACGAATTGGTTATTACTATTGAGCCCTCTATGAATTACAATCAGCTATATAAACATGAGCAGATGCTTTCATCATTGATGTTGAGCATTTGTTTGTAAATTGGCCTTTATCATTTTTGTTTCTTGCTTGCTTTCTGAATTTTCATTTTCTAAATAAACTTTCAGGATAGTCCATTAGTGATAGAGTGCTTTAACTTCAACAGCAATGGAAACCACGATCTGATTGGGTAACTGTAGATCTTATTTTCCATTTTTTTTTTTTCCTTTTCCTCTGGCTACCTGCTGATGTTGCTTCTTTTCTGAGTCTTATCAGAAAAGTCCAGAAATCACTAGCAGATTTGGAAAAGCTTCATTCTGGAAGGGAAGGAGAAAATTTATTTTTGCCAACTCTGATTGGGCATGATTACCAAAACAAGGTTTAACTCTATGAATTGGAATTAATTGCATAATACATTTTTTTTACTTAGCTTTATTTTATGAATTTGCTAACTTTGAGGCAGACATTAAAAAGCAAGCTTTTTGTGGACAAATTCTCTGAGACTGTCCAACATACCTTCCTCGATTACCTGGGTGGGGGTTTTGAACTGAACTTTATGGTGGCTATTGATTTCACAGGTACTATACTGTTTACTTGTAACATTGACATAATTTTCCGTGTGGACCTCGTTACTTACTTTCTAACAACTTATAGGAGATCAAAGCGTCAAGTCAGGTTGTCATTCATGCCATACATGGAATACTTTTTGTTTGTCTTGGTCTTGCTTCCTATTTGGATTTGAGTTATGCCCATCTTATTAGTATGTCAACCTTTGATGCTAATCAATTCTACGATGAGGCACAAAGGCATAATTGTGCTTTCATCTTCTAGTCATCTATAGGCATGCCAAGGTTTCTGATAATCTGTCATGCATACTTATATGCATGTCATGCACTTGGGCGCAGGACACTCTCTTTGCCTTTCACCGCATCTTGCAACGTGGAGAATTTTACCATATATTTGTTCAAAACTTCAAAGATCTATTATTTCTGGCTTTTTCATTGTGTCTTTGTTGTATTCGTTATTTAAATTTTTATTATATGATCAGTTGGAAGATTGACCTGTGTTCTTATTTTAGAAATTATTCGTTTCACTTGTATCATCATCACATCATTTTCGATGGGGATAGTGGCACTAGGACTTGCTTATATAAATATGAAACTGTTAAAAGCTGCATAGATATGTGTGGATGTCTTGCTGCTTGTGCAGTTGTGCAGAAATACCATCGGTTATATATATGCTTACATCTTAATTCTTGATTCTGGTCTATCAGCTTCAAATGGAAATCCCCGCCTCCCTGACTCCTTGCATTATATTGATCCATCAGGACGGCCGAATGCATACCAGAAAGTAATTATTGGATTTCTTCAATTAGTTTTTTTTTTTTTTTACGGGTACCCAAGAAAATGTCATGCATCTTTTTATGCAGGCAATCTACGACGTTGGAGAGGTTTTGCAGTTTTATGATACAGATAAGCGCTTTCCTGCCTGGGGATTTGGAGCACGACCAATTGATGGTCCCGTTTCTCATTGTTTCAACTTGAATGGAAGCAGTAACTACTGTGAGGTGAGCCGTTGCTGGCAGAAATCTATTCCTGAACCTCAGATGCCCTCATCTCTTACTCCTGCCCGAAATTAACTAAATATCATTCTCTCTCAGGTTGAAGGAATCCAAGGAATTATGATGGCGTATACCAGTGCCCTTTTTAATGTTTCGCTCGCAGGACCAACACTATTTGGACATGTGATTAACAGAGCTGCACTAATTGCTAGTGAATCTCTGGCCAATGGTGCTCGAAAATACTTTGTTTTGTTGATAGTCACGGTAAGATATAGAAAAGAAAGGGATGGCTTCTCCTAGCGGGCAGCTGAAGTTGATATATGCACCTAACGAACATTATTTTATCAGTATCCATTACCGACATTCGTGTCTTTTAGATCTTCTATTTTTTACCAGAAAAGGGTTGCTAATCTTTGCACTGGTTCTAAGAGTTGTTAATATCACTCTAGGATGGGGTAGTAACTGATCTCCAAGAAACCAAAGATGCCCTAGTAAAAGCTTCGGATCTCCCTTTGTCGATCCTCATTGTCGGAGTTGGAGGGGCCGACTTCAAAGAAATGGAGGTACTCACGACTTATAGCCTCTTATACTCATCCTTTTATCATCGGTACTCGATTAGAAGATTTGATCGGTATATTAACCAAATCTGTGTTACAGATTTTAGATGCGGACAAAGGAGAACGACTTGAAAGCACAACTGGACGTGTGGCTTCACGCGATATTGTTCAGTTTGTTCCATTTCGGGATGTACAGAGTAAGTCATCTACTCCCTACGATGGTACTGTATTGAAACTGATTAAAAATGTTCCAGAAACTCTTTTTTTTTTTTTTTTTTTTTTTTTGTAATTCGGAATATAACAATCCTTTATCACTTGCAGGCGGCGAGATTTCTATCGTTCAATCACTTCTAGCAGAATTACCGACACAATTTTTAACCTACATGCGAAGCAGAGATATTAAACCAACCACTTGATTTTGTATGTGTGTATATATAAATACACACACACACACACACGCACACACATATATATATATTTCTGTTTTCGTTTTCACGTCTTGGATTTGCTTCTTGTCAATGCCACTATGGCCTTTTTTTTAATCTTTTTCACAAGGCATGTTGTATCCAAGTCGTGCATCACGTTGGATTGAAGATCAACCAGGTATCGGATAATTTTGTGTCATGTTCGTGTTATTTTTTAAGTTATAATTGTATTTAAAGTGTTATATATTGATATAAATTTTGACACGTCGATAATTTATGTTATATAAGTTTTAACATATTCATTTATTTTTGTTGTGTTTATGTCAATTTTTTTCTTATCATGTTTTAGTTAAATATTTTTGTGTCCATTATTATTATTAGTAGGTGCAACCAAGAAGGCAGTGGGGCAGATATTCCCGACCAAAAATTCTTAAAACTTGAGCTGATAATTTTGGACACAACATAATTACCTGACATCAAGAACATGATATGTTAAAAAAATTAAAACATAATATTAATATATAAATATGTTAAAATTTATATAACATGAATTATCAGCAGAATAAAAGTAATATAAATATATAATATTTTAAACATAATTATAATATGAAAATTTAATATAAATATGATATAAATATATTGATGATCAGATTTACTTAAAAACCTTTTTTTTGGGTAGAAATTATGTATTTCTGAAATCAATAGTAATCAATAGTAGACTGTGAAATCAGTATCGCTTACCAAAGTCTGCTGTTGAATTTCTTTTCCCCATTTTTGGGGCCAGAAAAACAAATATCGCTATAATATGTTTATCATTGCACCTAAAGCTGGACCCATGTGACCCCAATGATTTGAAAATTCTGCCTTCAACCGTTGGTTGATGAGCTTGTCTCATTTTCACCTTCCTAGCCAAATTGACTTACAAGAGAATGATAACATTTACAACATCCTTTTTGAAAAAAAAAAAAAAATTATTGTTTTTGAATAAATTTTTAATTTTTATTTCAATCTAAATAATTCATTGATTTTTCAATTTGTATCAAAATAAGTCTTTAACTAAATATAAACTTAATTGTATGTACATTTTTATCTTATATCTATTATTTATTTTTTTCTAAAGCAGTGTCTTATATCTATTATTTAGATTAAAAGCCAACGGCATATTTAGATTAATCATATATATATATATATATGTATCCTGTAAGCACTAGTTAATTGAATCATATATATTTAACTAGTTAAAACTTTCATTTTGAGGTTAATGCCAAAGGTAATGTGGTATCTTGCTGATCTGTATAATATCTTACGAACCAAAAAGAAGAACATGTAAGAACAAGAATGGCGGAAAAAACCAAGATCATCGTAAGTGATCGGATATCGAACTTCGATTACCTTAAATATTTAAAAAAAGGAAAAAAAAAAAGGGAAAATGCCATTTACAAACGTATTGTTATAATTCGAAAAGCTTGAGTCCTTAATTATTACAATTAGAAAGTCAAATCTTGATTTGAGCAATCACCCGAACCTTGGGTTCTAAGTTGAATATTTTTCCTCTTATCATACAAACAAAGAGATGTTTATCTATAATAAGCATAATTATTAGGGTTTAAGATTCTTTTTGAAAGATATTAAGTTTAATTGTTGGTTTGATTGAGATGAAATTTGTGAAATAAACTAGGACTCATATTATGAGATATATTAATAAGAAATTTATAACATGGTTTTCTTCCTTTATTTTTTTCTTATGTTTTTAAATAAAAAAATGGATTTGCAGTCAATAAATACAATTATATAATGTTAATTAGGGGGATGATTGACGGTGAGTGTTATCAGCCATCCACATTTAAGTCCAAAATCAATGCTTTTCTTCATGGGCATAGGCCTTATGAATGCAGAGTTTGTTGGTCATTCAAGTCTCAAACAACAAAATTTTCATTTGACTTGACCAACTAGTAGTTGGGCCATTTGAAAGGAAAATGTAAAGGGATGGTTAAATAAAATTTGAAATTTAATTTAATTAGTAGTATAATTATTTTTAAAAAATAATATTTAATATATTTGAGTTTAAATCTTAATTTATATAGTAACTTTTTTTATACCACAAAATAAGGGTTATTACCACATTTATTGATTATGGAATTATTAGATTTTATGTTCTTAACATATAATAAAAAATAAAACTTTTAAACTTCTTTGTAAAAGTTAAAAAACTTTACTGTTAATCTATAATCTATAAAAAACAAAATATTATTTATATATATAATCAATTCATTGAAATTCGATTTACTTATATCTATTGGATTGAGCAACTTATTGATTTTTGATTCAATTATTTAGCCCATCGACTCAATCTTATTTTTTTGTTCATTAAAATTCTTGTGCATTTTATTATTATGGAGAAAAAAAAATTCATGCATGCTAATTGCTATAAGACGTCCTTTGGCCAAAAATAACAAAATGTTACACCGTGCTATGTGCATTATAAAATAAGAGAATATTACCGCCAAAATAAAAAGATGATAATTTTATCTTTAATTTAACAGTATTAGAGACGAATGTTATATTTATTTAACAGTATTAGGGATAAATATTATTACCAAAATATTTTTTAGAGATAAAATTTTAAAGGATGAATATTAAAGATGATTTTTTTTATTTTTTAAAGATAATTATTAATCATTCTCAATTTCTTTAAGTTTTATAGTGATGGTAGCTAAGTGTCTATTAGAGAGAATTTTCATTGGAAAAATGGTTAATATATATATATATATAAAATTTAATTTATAATTAGTTAAAAAAATATATAATAATGTCACAAAAATTTTAACTTTCATAAATGAAATTAAAAAATTGTCAAACATTAAGATATATTTATAAAGATTTATAAATTAATAGATAATATAGAAGCTATTACCTATAATTAATATAGATTTAGAAATCTATAATCTATAGAAAACAAAATATTATTTTTATATATAATCAATTCATTGAAATTCGATTTACTTATATCTATTGGATTGAGCAACTTATTGATTTTTTATTCAATTATTTGGCTCATCGATTCAATCTTATTTTTTTGTTCATTAAAATTCATGTACATTTTATTATTATGGAAAAAAATCGTGCATGCTAATTGCCATAAGGCATTTTTTGGGGAAAAAAAAAAAAGAATGCTACGCCGTGCTACATGCATTACAAAATAAGAGAATTTTACGGGTTAGATAAGGGACGATAATTTTATCTCTAATTTAATAATATTGAAGACGAATGTTGTCTCTATTTAGCAGTATTAGGGATGAATATTTTTATCAGAATACTTTTTAAAGACAAATTTTAGAAGATCACTATTAAAGATAATATTTTTATTTTTCAGAGATAATTATTAATTATCTTTAATTTCTCTAAGCTTTGTAGTGATGGTAGCTAAGTGTCTATTTGAGAAAATTTTCATTGGAAAAACGGTTAATATATATATATATATATAAATATAACAAATTCAAATTATAATTGGTTAAAAAATATATATAGTAATGTCACAAAAATTTTAACTTTCATAACTGAAATTAAAAAATTATTACACATTAAAAAATATTTATAAAGATTTATAAATTATTGGATAATATAGAAGGTAAAAAGTGTTTACTAATAGATCCGATAAACCTAAAATTTTTTTAACCACTGAAAATATATTAAAATACGAAGTAAATTATGTAAATTTAAATTATTAAAAATTTATTTCAAATTCGATCCAATTGGAGCCTAGCGAACCCTTCGGGCAAGTTATATTTTCCGGAAAGAAAAAAACAAATGTCTAAGGATAGATAGATAGACGGAGAGAGGGGGGGAGTTTCAGCAATGTCAGCTGTGTTCATCCCTTGTTCACACTTTGAGTCTTAATCACAGGTAAAATCCCCAACTACACCACAAATTTTCCTTTCTCCACTCTTCTCGTCATCTCCCCTGCTAGCTAGCTTGATCTTTTTTCCTTCAATTTTCTTGTTGATTTAGTTTTTTTCCAGTTAAAATTTTCTTTTCCATGATTATTGCTTTGGTTAGGCTAAGAAAACTGTATATAAATATGTTTGGTAATTTCTTGGTTTTGCATGATATATATATATATATATATATATATATATATATAGGGAGAGTCCTAGAAGATTTATAAATAAAGTGGATCGACGACAAGGGAAGAGAGCACTTCCATCCGATCATGAATCGGAAGAAGAAGAAGAAGAAGAAGAAGAAGAAACTGATAAGCATAATATATTTCCAGTCTACTCGGCTAGGTCTCAAGAAGACATGAATGCCATGGTTCAAGCCCTATCTCAAGTTATTGGAAACAACGATCTGCAACATCATCATGAAACCCCTACTCATCAGCTTCAAAACCAATCTCATGATCAACAACCTCAACCTCAAGATCAAGGTATATATATAGACATATACATATACATATACATATACATATACATATACATATACATATATAATTGGTTTTTTTAACCATCTGGAATCTCTTAATTATTAAAGCTTTTCTTTTGTTGATTATTGCTTTGATTATAATGGATTAAACTCAAGATCAAGGTATATATATATGTTTGGGTTTTTGTTACAATTAGGATCGTTCTTAATTATTGGAGCTTTTTTTTCTTTCATTATTGTTATGATCATAATTAATTAATACTCATAATCCCTACTTGATTAAATTTTTCTTCATTATAAACAAAAAACAGTATAATGATTGAGAAGGTTCCTCATATGATTGTATGTGTTCTAAAGATATTTTCTTTAACTCTCAAAATTCCTCAATATATACATTTATTTATTTATTCATAGTTTTGTATTTATTTTTAGTTTTTTTCCCTTCCAAACCAAGATTTAGAAATTATGAATATTAATTTTTGGCCACTAATTTAAAGATGAAAAAGTATAAATAGTATATATTCAATTGTTTTCTAGCACAATTTGCTGGATTTTAGGTTGTAAATAAGCTTATAATTAGCCCATTAATGCTTCTCCCCAACCTCCTTCCCTCGAGCTAACAGAATTTCCCGCAATTTCAACATTTTTCCAGGTACAATGCGTAAGAGTAGGAAAATAGATAATAAATGTCGAGATTTAAATTTTAAATTCATCAAATATTGAATATGATTGCATAAACTAATTGAATTAAGTTTCAAGTTGTATAATTTCAATATTTTTAACTGCAATTAATGTGTAAATATATATATATATTAATTTATATAAGAAGCATTTTCAATTTGGCATATCATCGACCTTTTGAGCTCTTCCATTCTCCTTATGCGGCCTGGTCGGTTGAACCCAGCATACTTTACATATATATATATATATATATATATTCCATGTGAAAGACTGAATGTGAATTCTTTGATTCTTTTTTCTTTTTTTTTTTCATTACAAACAAAAAAAAGAAAACAAAAATGAAAAGCAAACGTTATAATCGTGTTTTTGATATTTACATTCTTTAATTTTATTTTATTTTTTTGGAAGGGAACGTGAGGAGAAGACATTATAGAGGAGTAAGGCAAAGGCCATGGGGGAAATGGGCAGCTGAAATAAGAGATCCGAAGAAGGCCGCTCGGGTTTGGCTTGGCACCTTTCAAACAGCTGAAGCAGCTGCCTTAGCTTATGATGAAGCAGCTCTTAGGTTTAAAGGAAGCAAAGCTAAGCTTAACTTCCCTGAAAGAGTTGAATTAGGAAGATCCCTATCAGGTTATCTTACAAGTCGCCAAGAACTGATACAACAGGAGGTGGCACCGCCGACTCTACCTTCTCCTCCTCCTAATGTTCCACCTCCTTCTCAAACAACATATCCCAATATTTCTCAGTACACACGGCTTCTTGGCGGCGGATCAGGCAATGCTTTGAACTATGCTTTGCCGGCTGCTGCTACCGCCACCTATGGAGCAGCCCGGCCACCTTTTACATTTCAGCAACAACAACAAGAACAACAAGAGTGCTTAGGTGGATTTTCTCGGCAGTTCGGTCGTTCATCTCCAAGTTCGGATCCTCCTAAGAATAAGGGAGATTACGATTGTTAGTTTATTTCTATTCAATCATAGTTAATAATCAACTGCATGAAGGTTTTTTTCTTTGTTTTTCTTTCAACGACAGAAAAAATCACTTGTTAAAAACATGACAAATTTGCGACAGTAAATTAACTGTCTAAAACGATGCTTTGGGTTTTTCTTCTTGATTCCATGTCCTTTCCTGGATGATTGTTTAAAACCCTTATCAACTTTTTCTTTGTTCAAGTCTCTGGGCAATTCTTGAATCACTGGTTTGATGACATTTATTGGTGCATGTTTGATGCATGTTCTTTTTCCCAACTCCAAAAGGTTCTTCAAAACAATAAAAGAAAAAATAAAAGAGAGATAACCCGAGCTAGGTTAATTAGAACGCTGACAAAAATGTAGTAAAAATACTCATAAAAGTGCATTAACTTTAGTATCTTCACAAGCAAGAAATCTTTAGGGTTATATTCTTGTGCCGAAACCTTGTTTAATGAGATCATCAAAGAAGTAGTGGAAGCCACCGAGCTGCTTCATATATATAAGCTAAGGTTTTAAAGTTTGAACCTAAAATTTAATTCAGTTAATTTAAGTGGTTATTCTTAAAAAGTGATATTCAATATTTTTAAAATTAGAATATTGATATCTCTTCTTTTATACCAAAAAAGGGGTTTAAAGTTTAATCACTATCGGTTTGGACATTGAATTTTTAGGATTGAATTAATATGACTAAACAACAACTGTTTGGTGATGAAAACATCAATTCCAGTTCGGTGGAAAAAATTCGCACCACACTTATATATAAAGTATAAACTAAAGAGTAACATCTACATATATATATATATATGGTATAAACTAGAGAGTGGAGAGAACTTCCTTCGGCCCTCAAATGAGCAGAACTTATAATCTCTTGCTTTTAAAATTTTTGGGGCGGAGCTAACCAGGCCAACACTGTAATCGGTACATTGGAGAGGTAGGTTTATTTATCTGAAATATTAGAGAGGTAGGTTTACTTATATATATGTACATACACATGAAAAAAATTAAATAAATAAAGAGTAGCAAAAGGATACCAACTCCTAATGTGGAAATAATGTTGGAGAATTTAGTTAATATTTAGTTAACAATCTCATTTTTCTCAAAAAACAAGAGTTAAAAGCCTGCCTGGGACAAGTTAAAGAATGAAAATGCTTAAATGAAATCTTTACAAGACAAAAGTTATACACAAAGCTCTAACTTAGATTTTTACGATTTGAATTTTTTTTTTAAAATATAAATTTCACAAGATGAGAGAAAATTATTTAATTTATATGTATACTGAAAAAATTACTATATGAGAAGGATAAATGTATGCAGGAAAAGCCACACTCTTTAATGGTATGATGAAGATTCTGGCCAAAAAAATGATATGAAGATCAGTTTTCAAGTCTGGAGAGCAACTCTGTGGAGATCTTTATATAGAAAATCTAGGGTTTTTCTTGCATACAAAATTAAAGTGTATATATATATATATATTACGAATCTTATCAATGAGTGTTTATAAACATTAATTAAATTTTATGAAATTATCATTTTTACAATCTACATTTAGTATATTATTTTTTATGTTTAAAATAATAATATATTAATTATTAATTTTTTTATAAATAACATCTTAATTAGTATTAGTAGACATGGATTAATTTTTTGAGGGACCAATTTAACTTAGCTTGATTGATCAAATTCACTATTTAAATACATTAAAAATATTATTTTTATAATAATATTTATATATTTATAATTAAATTTAAATAAAAATTATTATTTTATTTATTTAAATAATAATTTAAATTAAATTAAATTAACTTAAATTAAAAATTATTTTATCCGAGTCGAGCAAAGTTATTCACCCTTGAACAGACCTAATTGGAAGTGTTTTAAGGGCCAGAGAAATCGGCCGATAGACGGTAACTGAGGGCTTTAATATCTACGGGTCAACACGGTTTTGAGCCAAAAGAAAGTTTGACTTTGACCCCAACTAATATTTGCTTTAGCTAATAAGAAGGATATTACTTTCGAACAAAGAACATAAAAAAGTCTTCTATCTTGTCTAAATCAATAATACTTTCATGGACTTTGTAGGAATTAATATTTCAATAAATTTGACTATATTTGTTTTATTTTTTTAAAATATCTTATTATTTGATTATTAAAATATAAATATCATTTTCGTTTATATGAATATTGATTATATTTATAATATCTTTTGTTTCATGCCACTTTATACTGTTTTTATTAATTATTTTTTAATTTTTAATATTATAATTTAGTTATGAATATTATTTCTTCATAATAAACTCTTAATAAAATTTATCGATAAAATTAAAAAAATAAAAAGGAATTATTACTTTATAAGGTGTAAGGCATAAGCCAATGGTTAAGTAATGTTCCAATGTGACAGCCAAGGTGACCAATGACCAAGTCCACTAGTGTTACCTTACACTAGAGGTGTTTGTAGTTGAATTTTCGTAAATTTGATTTGAATTTATTAATAAATTTAAATAAAAAATTATATTTAAATATAATTTAATCTGAATCTAAGCTATTAATCCGAATAGAATGCTTGATTCTCAGTAGGTTTAGTCCACACAGCGCAAAATTGCGCGTTTGAGGGAAGAGCTGACTAAGAAACAGCTAAAGCAAAATAAAGTTGATGACTGGAGCAATTGCGGTGCTTCCGACGGCCACATGCATGTCAAATGCAGCCGAATTCTCGGGTGCTATTTGTCGGGGTTTCCTGTCAAACTTTGCGGCAATCGCTTCATATTTCCCTGCTTCTGATGAGGTTTTTTAACTCTTACTCCTTGACTTGACCTCCATTTCCACACTATTACTAAGCTACACTTCATTCATGCTATCTCAACCCATTTTTTTAGGGTCTATTTTGGTGTGAGACTCACGTGAGATTGAAAATAATAATAGAAATAAAATTAATTATTACAGTAGTGAGATCAGATATTATAATAGTAAAATTAAAATTAATGATAAGATATGTATTTAGATTTAATAGTAACAATGACTGTAAGATGATAATTAAAAAATAATCATTAAAGATATTTAATTAAAATGTTTATATATATAATAAGTAGTTAAAACTTATTAAAACTAAATTTATATTAAATGATAAAATATAAATAAAATTATATTTATATTAAATAATAATTAAAAATTATTAAATTATATAATAAAATTAAAATTTTGTTTATTTAAATAATAATTAAAATTATATTTATACTAAAAAAATAAATAATTAAAATTGTATTTATATTAAATAATAATAATTAAATTTATATTTATTTTTAAAATAATTTTATAAATACAAATGAATAATAAAAATAAAAAGTGAAGGGGGTAAAAAGGGGATTACTGCCCTCCACTAGGTGTCTAGTTCGTTCACTGGACCCCGAAGCTCTAGCCAAAACTGGAGCTTAAATCCAATAGAAACCCCCACAAGAGGTGCCAATCAGTGGGTGGTTGGGGTTGGGGGGGGGGGGGGGAAGTGGAATTCCTCCATTTTTGGTCCAGGATTGCATTCAAACGGCCCCTGGAACTTTCAAAAGCCGAAAACTATGCTGGTTTTCCATAGAAAAATACCCTCACCAAATTCTTTTGATCTATGTCGCTTAAGACTCAATCGTAAGTATAGGATATGTACTAATATTTGATATGAATATATTTAATTTTTTTATATATTTAAAAAATATTTAAAAAATTATATTTTTATATTTACGTTTAGATAGAAACCATACATTAATACTTTAATAAATTGAAGAGTTCGACTTTTTTATGACCAAATTCTAGTCTGTTTACAGTACTTTGCAAGTGACAAATACCTTTCAATAATTTCCAAGCTAGGATCAAAATTCTTGAGTAGTTGATTGATTCTAGAAACACTTAAGTGTTCGAAAACAATCAAGTCTACCACTTGTAAACATATTCTAATAATAAATCTGCAGTTATTGATAAACAAATCCAGGTCATCCATGTTCTCACCAAGGCACCATGATAGCTTTTTGTCACTCTTGTTGTTCAGGCAACGCGTTTCTGAATGTTTTGTCAACAGATATAATCGGATTTGATCTCCTTTATGCTTGAAAATGTTTTGTTGCGTCCACTTTTTTTACCAAATAAAGTATTCTGCAAATGTCATCATGTACTAGCCATTGCTGCGAAGGCAAAAACTAACGTTCGTGTCCAAATATAGAGCTTAAAGCAACGAGGAGAAACTTGAAGAGCTCTTTGCAGGATCAAGTTCCAAACCCCAGTCTGCTCGTTGAGGATTTTGTAAATTTATCAGACTTGACACCGCTGGAAATAATAGAATAGAAATTAATATCTATTATATGATTATGCAGATGGAACAAAAGAAACGGCCCTATGTAGACCTAACCTAACTTATTTTCTCAAACAGCGGATATAAGTATCTTTAATTTTTTAAAGCTTTTTATATATTTAAAATTTTTTTAAAAAATCATATCTTATTTTCATATCCAGATATGTTTTTGGCGCGGATATAGAATATGGAGAACTTGGATTAGCCTAATTGAAAGGAAAACATGTCTAAAAACTTGTATCAATTATACATATGAGGTTTTCTATAGATCTAATAATATTTGACACAATTATATGAATATAACATGTATAAAATAAGAAAAACATAACATGTATAAAATAAAAAAAATACAACACGATACGACACAAATACATTCTCAAAATCTATCTAATATGAATTATAAACATGTCAAAATTGAGATAAATATCAAAATCCTTAAACACGATTATAATATGATAAAATATATGAATATAATATAAATACATAAATTATTAGATCTAGTTATTACCCTACGAATGAAGTTAAAAAGCTCCCATTTTTTTCAGCATTTTTCTCGACTAAGTTGTCATATTTCTGCAAATATCTTATGGAAATTCCTTGCACCTTTATAATTATCATAATTCACCAGCAAAAAAAAGGGGCCAAAAAAGAAAAACCCTTTAATCAGTAGAGCAAAATGGCCAATTTCTTCATATATGAAGTCAAGGTTGATGGGCCTTATAGATAGAATGTGAGTAATCCTAGGAAACCAGGAGAAACCCTGTCCCTGAATAGAGTTGGGCTTAAGCTTACTGAAATGAGGCTGCGCAGTCCAGCTTACCTGTTGTCAACATCCAATTTCAATATTTTCCCTTGGAGGCTCAGTCCAAATTAGAAGAAAGAAAAAAAACCCAAATTTGATGCCCATTCAGAGTCCAAGTAACTAAAACCTAATTAAGTTTTATAATGCTAGAATTTATCATCATATTATTGAACACCTAAGTTATCTTAAAGTTTATGGTATTTAAATTTTAAAGAATGTATCAAATATAAATATATATTTAATATAAATTTATTTCATCATTTTTTAAATTATTTTATATATTTATAAGATCATACTTTCATATTCATGATTAAAATGAATTGATATTAAAAATAAATATTTTATAAACATAAAAAAATCAAAGTAACATAATCTAGACTTCCTTTCAATAGTCATGACGAAATAATTAAAGGCATATTTATAATATATATATATATATATATAAAAGTTTTAGCTATGAAGGTTTATATCATACATTCCATTAGAGTATACTAACAGACTTGAGCTGTCATGAATTGGAACCAATGGCAGTTTGCCACCGAATGTTTCAGGGAGCTGGCTTTCATCTATTTCTTCAAGCAGAGTTGATTTCAGCCTTTTAATCTAGACTTCCTTTCAGTGGGCATCACGAAATATAAAAGGCATATATAAATATGTATATAACATATATATATATATTACGGTAAAATTTTAGCTATGAAGGATTATATCATACATTCCATTAGAGTATATTAACAGACTTTAGCTGTCATGAATCGGAACCAATGGCAGTTTGCCACCGAATGTTTCAGGGAGCTGGCTTTCATCTATTTCTTCAAGCAGAGTTGATTTCAGCCTTTTAATCTAGACTTCCTTTCAGTGGGCATCACGAAATATAAAAGGCATATATAAATATGTATATAACATATATATATATATTACGGTAAAATTTTAGCTATGAAGGATTATATCATACATTCCATTAGAGTATATTAACAGACTTTAGCTGTCATGAATTGGAACCAATGGCAGTTTGCCGCCGAATGTTTCAGGGAGCTGGCTTTCATCTATTTCTTCAAGCAGAGTTGATTTCAACCTTTCGTTCCCAACGAATACTATCTGCAAAACCCAAATATAAACTTTTTTCATGTCAATCTAACCATTAAAGTGATAGCTAAAACAGCTCAAATATAGTGCGCTTTTTTTCCCCCTGTTTGTTCTTCGATTTGTTGTCAAGAAATTCAAGAACTCTTACGGTTTACCTTTTTCCTGCTTTTGTTGTCGATGAAAGGGTAAATAATCTTCCATGATGTCATGAATATGTAGGGTGCATGAACTATGAACAGCTTTTCTAGTCTTTCAGGGTAGTAATCCTGCCATTTCCAGTGAAGAAATTAAAATAAGTGTTAGCTTTTGATCAAACATGCGATTCAAGGCAGCCACTCTTCTGAGAAAACATATCATTTTCCCCCGATCGTTTGAGGAAAGAAGATGCAAATGGAAAGAATTATACTGTAGCGGGCAGTGTTCTATAATACTTGGACTCAATATAAGTACCGAATACGGATATATTTAATTTTTAAAATTTTTTTATGTATTTAGACAGATTTTAAAAAATTATATCTCTATGCTCGATTATAAAAAAGTGTTAAACAGTGGCATGAACGAAGAATTGGAGCACCAGACAGTCGTCAATAAGTTTAATTGAAATTGCTAAACCTGCACGAGAGATAGAGCTGCAAGGTATGCACGGATGTCGCTATTTGCGTATCCCCAACCTTCAAGATCTCCGATCACAACGAATTTCTCTTGTCCCGGAGGCATCCTGCCACAATTTCAAGGTTGCATCAAATATACTTTAGAATATAGTCAATATCGAGCAACAAATATCTACAACGAAAAGAGCTAAAACTGTAAAATAACGGCCTTCAACTTGATCACACATGAGCATTTAATTCTATTTGTACTATATATCTACGTTGATCCAATTGTTTATTTTTATTTTTTTGTGAAATATTCGTAATAGATATATTTTTTAATAAAAATATATGGATATGACTCTGTAATCAGATGAAAATTTTAAAAAAAAAAAATCGATAATACTCGTATGAAGTATATATCCGTATTTGATATTCACATTCGAATTTGAATAACATAACAATGTGTGTAAGAAAATAGAAATGTATCCTCGATAACAATTGATTATTTGATCTAAGAAAAATGAATAAAAGATTACCTTGTGAATATTTTGTCGAAAATATAGACTACAAAACCTGTACATTTGACATATTAGATTTCAATGAAAAAACATGGTGAAGGGATCAAATTCAAAATTATCAGACAGACATTTGAAGAAATTTTTTTTTTTCTGAAGTTGGAAAAGTGTAACGTACGCTTGAATTCTTCCACACCTCCTTTATGTTGGAAATGTCTTGCAGCAAGAAGAACAGCTATGGGTCGTCCTTTCTTGTCTGATCCTTGCAGAAACATCTTGTTCTGTTCGATGTCATGAGTGACTTCGGATCGAGAAATCGAACCGTTCGGAACGAAGCTTCGTTTCCATTTCAGGTACTTTATGAACATGGTTGATGCTTTCTCTACATCTAGATCACGAGCTCGCAGAAATCTTCTCAATGTTAAATCATCTTCTTCCTAAAATAAAAAAACAAAGACACAAATTCATGGTGAAATGAAATATAGAACAAGAAGCAAAATCTTGATGACTTGAAGGCAACACTTAATTGAGCATGGGTTGCGATCTTTCAAATGTACGCAAAAAAACATAGAAAAACTTAAGTATATCAAACATATATTCATATTCAAGACTCACTCTTGAGTAACATAGTTTGCAACAATTGACGAAGTTAAGCAATAGTTTTCATGCCAGAAGAATATTTTGAATGTAACATAAATAACCAAGAAAATGTACACAATTTCGGTTCTTGTAAAAGAATTGCATATGAAATTTATGGCAGGCACATGAACATCAGTGTGGAAGGACTGATGGGCACCAGGCCTAAGATTTGAAGAATATATATTGCTGTTAATGATGATCCATACTATTCTTTTAGATTATGATAAAATGAAAAACTTAATATAGTCATCTAGAGAGTAGAGGCATTTAGATTTGGATGTATGGACTAAGTGGGAGATTATTCATGTTTTATAAAACAAAATGCAGCTTACGGATAAAGAAAAGGGTTGAAGATGTTAGAAATTGAACTTCGGACATACTGAATATCAATTTTTTAAAGATCTCTGCATGAATCAATTAAACTAATTTTGAGTTCTTCTTTACAACTCTTAACTGGCTGATAATCATGTTGGATGGAAATGAAGAGCTCTTGATGATCCATACAACCTTGGCTGTGGCATAAGAGTTTCCTTCCAAAGAAGTTCCTCTATGGTTTAATTAAGGCTCTTTTAAGTTTATTAGAATATGGCAAACAAACATGAAAAGAAATCATGATTTTGCAGGACTCTGAATCAGTAAATTCAGTTTTGATGAAGCAAAACTGCCCAAAAACACAAGTCAGGTAAACAAGAACTAAAGAAAAAAAAATCACAGAAATAAACAACAATGGCAGACAATCAAAAGAGCAAAATCCCATGTTCTTCAGATTGAAACCTGGAAAAATAATCACAACTAAAACAACGATGGTAGAAAGCAAGGAACTCACTCACCTTGGAAGATGGATCTTGTTTTTCAACCAAGATTCTCATAAGACTTATCTTTGCCTTCTCAATCTCTTTGCTTTCCAAGCTCTCTTCTTCAGCTTCCATGGCGGTCTCCATTTTATCAGAACTCATCATCATAATTCTTAGTTCCCCCCTTCTCCCGTCAATCTGTTGATATATATATATATATATATATATATATATATATATATATATACACACACATATAATTTTCTCGACCGATAGGCTTTTACTTTTCCATTCAAAGACTAACCTTTCAGTCACAATCTAGTCCGTTCTGCTTACGTCTTCCACATTAAAGATATTAGAACCAACTATTTAAATTACACTCACAGATACAAAATTATAAATATAATAAATATTAAAAAATTAAAAAATTATAATTATAATATTAAGTTGCGATTATTATTTAAATTTGAGCTTGAAATTTTACCATTAAATTCAAACTTTTTATGGCTTGGACAGTTCGGGAGTTTAAGCACATAATTGAAAGCGTTGTGGTTAGGCAGCAATGGCCCATGGTGGATCCCAACCTTTAACTAAAACTCCCTCACCGTTCCATAAATTAATGTTTTAATTTGACTTTTTTATGTTAAAAAATTTTTAACTTCTTTCCAATATATTATTAAGTAAAATGTGAAAAAAAAAAAACTTTCCAAGAGTTTCGAATAAGGAGTTTTTTTTTTCTAATATATTTTTATCAAAATTAAATTTAATAAAATATTTAAAATATCAATAATCAAAACTTTTAGAAACTTGATCTTTGGATATGATATAAATATAATATATTTATTAAACACGAAAATAATATAATAAATGAAAAATAATTCAAGACACTTAAATATAATTAACACGATTAACATTATGTGTTTATTATACGTGCCATAATTATATTTTATATTTTAATGCGTTTAATAAATTTTCTTATATTTATATTCACAAAATAATATAAAAATAAAATATAAAAATATATACCAATTGCTAAATCTATAATATATTTTTGAAGTTGTAAATCTTTTAATAGACAAACAGATTTTGACCTTCATCCAGCATGTTTGACTTCATGTTTGGTCAGAGACCGTTAAAAGACAAATAGTTATGTTGCTTATAGTTATAACTTTTGTCTGTTGGCTGTTAGCGACGACAATTAACCGCCGCCTCATAGAACATCAAAATTGTATGGACATCAACTTTCACCCAAACCTTAAACCCACTAATTAAAGACAAGAAACTCCTCCTCAAATGCCGCGCGTAAATAGTTTTCTTGATATTATGTTATCTTAATATTTTTTATTTTTAAAATATTTATGTTTGATATATTTAGATATAGATACAGTAATCTATTTTAATCTAAATCCGAAAAATTTATATTAAAAATAAATACACTTATCAATTTTGACTCAAATTTAAAAAATCTGATCAATCCACTTGAATCTAAACCTGACCTATAAATCTGAAATGACTGACAATTAACTTAAATTATCCCAAACTCAAAATGACTGAACTCAATAAACTCAAACTAAAAAATGATCCAAAAATTTAAAACTTGAATTGACCTAACACGACTCAAAACCAATATGACTTGCCTAATTAATAGATCTAAATCTGAGTATAAGATATAATCTTCCGTATCTCAATTATCAAACATATAATGTTATTTGATACGTATCCAAAGTTCAGATAACATAATCCTGAGACAAAGTACAATTTACTATTAATTCTGTTAGCCTATATAAGTTTCCAATTTTTTAGACTGTCAAGATTGGATGCATAAACACCGGTTAAAATATTAGTTGTCGAAGAATTTTCATGCTTTTGAAATTAGAAAATTCCAGAGTTATGACCTAAAAAAATCATGTGGTGGGAATGCAGGCTTTTACTCATTCATCATAGGGTCGCTTTCTTTTCTATATTTGTAAATAATAATTAGATAGATAATTTATGTAAATATTTGTATCATAATTATATTTAAAATATTATATATTTGATATAAATTTTAACATATTAATAATTAATATTATATATTTTTAATATATTTTTATATTTATATTATTTTTTATATGACATAATATTTTATTTATTTTTATTACATTATACCTAAAGTTATCGGACAATGTCACCGCCTTGCTAGACTTGCCAATTTTGAGACTAACGTCCCTGCTCCAGTTTTGTTACTCCATAAATGTGCATGTGCGGGCTACTTGACCCAAGCATGTGGGCCAGGTTAGATCAGGATAAGCCTTCGAACAAGATTTTCAAGTTCAGTTCTAGTTTAACTCAACTCAAATTATTACATAACTGAAAATTTTAAACTAAATAGTTTACCCATTTCTCTTCGGAATAGACTTCCATACAATACTAAGATTCGATCCCTAGCACTTAATATTATCATTCTCTTATCCCTGAGCTTTGATCTCGTATCTACAATTACTTGACGAAATATAACCAGCACTCAAGCAGAAGAACTTCGTTCAAGCTGATGTAAAAAGGAAGGTTAAATTTACAGGCTATAAAGAATAATATGCAACAGGTTTAAGAACCAACTATTCTTGCAAGACAAACGAACCCTCTATCCTTTTCTCTATGGGCTGTGATAGAGGAAAATTTAGAGGTGAAAACATGCCGTTGAAACTAGAGGCAGGTGCAGGCTTGAACTCGTAAGGACCTTTCTTCACTCCCCACACCTGTTAACAAACAAAAATAAGGCTCCGTTTAGCATTGCTATTGAAAAAAAACTTGGGTTAGACAAAATTTAATTCAGAAAAAGTGTGGTAAATAATGCAGTTTAAGAACTGCTATGAGGAATTGCAATGTCGAAAAATATATTTAAAATAGTAAAAATTTAAAGAGTTGAGGATAAAAAGTCGTTTTATCCAACAGTCAGCCTACAAACCACAAATTTTTGGCCTTTTGGTTTGTGTTGCTGATTTTTTACTCGTTTAATATTGCATTTGCGATGAAATCCAGCTTTTGACTTCAAAAACTGAGCAAACAGCACTAAATGAGGCCTAAAACGCATTTGGTAGAGATTTTCACATCACTGTTATACCAAATAATTTGGAATGATAACCAAGACCATGAAACGTGACCTGATTTCCATCATCATCGTAACCCCTATCCCAGGTATGTATCTCATTGTTCTTCAAAATTGAAAGTTCTGAAGTGCAGTATGTTGCTCCACTCTGGCCAAAAGGTGCAACAATAGTAATTACTACTTGATAATAAAACATTGTCCATTGCAATTGAAAATATCGATACTAACTACTTGGTAAATCATCAGCCACTGCACTGATGCAAAATGAATCATGCCCCCTATTATTTGGATTGGGGGTTGAGCATCAAACATGGATATATTCTATTTTTTCTAAGATTTTTTATATATTTAGAGGATCATACCCCTATAATAATATTCGAATATATATTCGCGGATGCTTTAGAAAAAAAAAAAAGAGTCAGAGTAACATAGATCATGTGAATATCCCCGTTCCAACCTTGCAAGGTTTGAATTAAAGTAAGGAAATCGCAACATGATTGACAGGGAGAGGAATATACCCATGAATTCGGGAATCCACCTGGTGGAGTTGAACCTTGATATAAGCAGCGTTTCCCCCTTTCACAGGGTTTGAGATATATAGTTGTCAGATGTTCTGCAATATCCTGTTTATAGAATACAATTTAACAAAATGCAAAATCACAATTGCCCAAATGGCCAAATCAAGGTCTTTAACTCAAATTTTTATGCAAAAATTTTTATTGCCAAATTACAAATAACAATCAACCACTTGCCAGCTAGCAAAAGAAAAGAAAATTGTTTTGAGATTTAAAAAAAAAAAAACAAGAAACTAAGCATAATAAACTATGACAAGATAGAAACAGCAAAATAATCAAAGAAAACTAAGAATATCTACAAATTGAAAAAGGAAAATCAAAGAAATCATATATATATATATATATATATATATGTATATAGATATATATTAAATGGAAGCATGCACAAAAGAGAATAATGTGAAAAGGCTTACACTAATAACTTCTTCAGGTTGCGGACGTTGATCCCTTGGACGATCACAGAAATTCTTGTACTCCTCCACATCTCTAATCGCATATGAACTTACCTGTGCCAGTAAAATACAAGTTAGAAATCTGAATGCCAGCTAGCTCCCGAAGACGTAAAATGAAGGCAACAGATGATTAAAGAAATTTGTTAATATACTCGACATAAGTAATAATTGTAAAGCAGATCAGAATGCATTGATCATAAACCCCTCAATCATAAGTGAGATTGTTTCCGAGCATGCTTCTTATTCTCTTCTTCTTAAATCATAAACACGACATGATTCATGGGAAGGTAAGCTCTTATCATAAATCAGTGCAGAAACCAACCTCAACATCACATTTTAGATCTTTTGGACAAGGTTTCACCATTAAAAACCTCTGCAATAAAAATACTGTCAGAACTGTATGGGGTAAAGGTGTTCCACAGAAAAAGTGCTAAGATATCAAAGGAAAACGTGAAGAAAAAAAGCACAAATTTTAAATACGGGGTTTTCTATTATTCATTAAACATTCAATCATCATAGATTGTATGATCAGTATATCTTTTTGCTCAGTAACTTACCTGCCGAAAGGGCTTCTGAGGGGTCCTCCAAAATGCCTAGCCAATAAAAAGTGTAAACCACTAAACTGATGCATATTAACCAAAAATTTCAAAATGAAAAAAAGATTGAATGGGCAGTGAGTTGAATAAAAACCTGTTCAAAATATAAAACCTTTGAACCATCCACCAATTCTGTTGCTGGACAAGTAAGTGTTCTGCAATTATCAGGATTTCTTAAATTTAGCTGTATTTAGAGCATCAAACGAATACACATTGCTGGAAATAACATGAACCCTGATATAAATTAAGAAATGACTGCTTGTTTCTTAAAAAAAAAAATGTATGCTTTAAGTAATATCAAGCTCAATCAAATGCCATACAAATTAAAATTTAACTTCTTTTTTTCATCCTATAATTCTACACAATAAATAAATAAATAAATAGTACCTGATGTTAAAGTAATTATCTGGATCTCTAGAGGCTTGCTCCATCGAGAACTACCATCAAACGCGACCAAGGAAATAAAAACAAAAACCCATAAACAATTCAAAGAAAAAAAAAGAAGGAAAAATGAAGTACCTTTTCGCCGCTAAGAGAACGAGCAACGATTTTAGCGTGGTCCCAACGAGTGGTGGATTTGGTGAACCTCTTGAACAAAATTGCGCCGCCAATTATCACCAAGGTCTTCACTACCAAACCTCGAGCTCGGCTCCATCCATTCGAATCCGATTCCGACCCCGACTCCGAATCCTTTCCCATGTATATTAATATAATTCCCCAATCTTCTCAGCTCATCCAAACACCCACTATCTTACATAATTCCTTTACAAAAATATCTGATTTCTGACATGAACAGATTTCTCCAGAACTGAAAGGGTAGCCAACGATGAATATGATGCGATAAAGGGGATGGATTCGATTACTATTTTTGAATTGAAAAAGGAGGGTTTGGAGTTTCGGGTGCCGGGTACCATTAGTGTTGTCAGTGTTTGCCACGTTAGCATCCTATTTTTCACGCCTTTGTTTAAACCATCGTTGTCGGAAAACAATTAATTTGAGTTGGATATTTGAAAAAAAAATGAAAAATAAAATGATTAATAGAGTAATTATTTATCGAATTATATTATTTTTATTTTTTATAATTTGATATTTAAAAAAATTATAATTAATTATTTAAAATTTTAAGTTTTAATTGTTAATAATATGTAAATTTTTAACAATAAAAATATGACACATGATATTATTGTTTATATTTAAATTTTATTTATTTAAAAATTTTTTAAAAAAGATTACATCACATTACTAATATATCAACAATGTCACATGTCATACTATCATTGGCTAAAAAAAATAAGTTATCAACCATTAAGCTTTCCACTAACATATGTGATTAAGTAAAATTTAATTATCTCATGGTAATTTTTTTATTTAGATGTGAAATTGTTATCGAGACATAGTTTTTTTTACCAATTTGTGTATTAACTAAAAATAAAAATATAACAAATTAAGTAATAAAATTATTTCATTTTGAAAAAAAATAAGGTTTAAGGTAAAATTCACAAATTTTTGATTTTTTGATTTAAGTTCACAAACGTGATTTTAACATTAAAAACTTTTTTTTTTTGGGTTCAATAGTGTAATTTTTCAATTTTAATGCTAAATGACGTCATTAATAAAGATATCTCCGAATTATCAAAAGGACATGAATGCATTTAAACGGGCTCACATATAAGCTCGCTTGCTTTTCACAATAACTAACAAGGGAAGCTTATTCTAACACCATGAACCTAAAGAACTTCATAGACAACCTTAAAAATACATGCCAAAACAGATCCAAAAGGCTTCTTACATCTCCAGCTTCACTGCAGCAGTCCAGCCATCTTTATTCATGTGTATACAATAATGAAGAAATACCGATTATGCACCTTAATTAGTAGCAAAACAACTGTTTTTCCAGAAGCTGCTATCCGAAAAACAATTGGTAAAGCTACTGATTTCCGGTGATAGGGCTATCACGACCTTTGTTTATATCATCCCAACCTCTCACCCATGGCTGGCCGGGTGCGGCTCGGGTCTCAGGAGATGAATAATTGTTTAGGTTTTTCAAGACCTTCTCTTGCACCGCAGAGAACACCTAACCAACCAAATGATCATATAAGAATATGCATGCAGGGAAATGAAAGAAACAAGGGTGAAACCTTTTTTACAGTTTAGGTCATCTTACAGGATTAATTCTCACGGATTCAGGCGGTTGTTCTTGACCAGTTAACCATTTCCAGAGATCCGGGTTTTCCTGCAGAACAGAAATAAAATGTTACGATAAAAGGCAAATACGAGAAGGTATGTTTTGAATTCTTGGAATAAAAACCAAAAATTAACAACTCTGTAGGAGAGAGCATTTTCATTAGATGTTCACTAGCATTGTTAACATGTTCAGTAATTTTTTTTTAATATGAATATGTGCTCGAAAGAACGCTGCCAGTGTCGCTATTCTCGGCTATGAATTTCCAGGTGCCAAACATCAAAATCTTCTTAGTGAAAAGAAAAGAAATGTTAGCAAGAAGCTGAGGTTTGATTTGATCAGTGCAGGCAAAGCTTAATAAATAATAAGCCAAGATTTACCATGAAAAGTTATATTAGTTGCTGATAAGCCTAGATGGAATTGCAATAGGCTATAATTGGTGAAAAAGCAAAGATCAACGGCTGATCAGCAAATTTAGCAAGGCAAAGGCCTATTGGCAACAAGAGAAGATTAACAGACATCAAACTGGAAGTTTGTTGGATCAAATTCATATACAGATAATCCTTATGTTACTTGATAGATCCTAAATGTAAATCAATTACGAAATGGCAACCGAAAACAATAACAGGTAACCTATGTTCAGAAGCTTTCCTACTTAAATTGGGCTAGAAAAAAGCATGAATGATCAGGTACTCTTCAAATTGATAGGAGTCAGATGTAGTTCCGGGCTAAGCATTAGATCCCCAAAAAATTCTTTAATTCTAGCAACGCCAACTAAAAGCATGAAACGAATAAGAGATTTTTTTTGAACTTGGAACGGATGGTAAATTGGCTTATAAGCAACCAACAATAAACTTTTTTCAAGAAAAAATGGAGAAAGAAAGAAGAATACCAAATCAAGGACATGAACAAGAGCTTTAATTCCATGTTCATCCATGGAATAGATATGTTCTTCCACCCATTTTCCAAGAACCAAATCCAGTTCCAAATACCCCCTTTGTTTGCTCATATACAACAATCTATTACAAAGAAAACCCCCAAAAAAAACAAAAAAGAACCCATCAAAACGCTGGAGCTAAAATTTGATGATCAGAACCAGAAAAGTACCCTCACCCCTCCCCTCCCCCCCCCCCAAAGAAAAAAAGAGTAGAAAAGACGAGTCACCTGTTAAACAGACGCCTTTTGCTTTCTTCAGTAGAGAGGTCGATGTCTAATGGCTGAGCGTGACTAAAATTTGTGGAAGAAAATCTTGAAAGCCAGCCATATTGTGGCCTGACAAGGAGTAAGAAAATGTTTCAAAGCAACACTAACAGAAGCAAACAAAGGTGAAGAGAGATTAAAAAAAAAAGAAACAAAAGCTAATGGGGTACCTGAAAATGGTCGTTGCCCGGCTGCAGGGAACGTTGGAAGCATTAACGATTCGGTGAACGTTAAGAACAGCTCTTCTGAAGGCTGCCATTGGCTTGATCATTGATTCTGGACTCTGGAGAACCGGCAGAAAAAAAAAAAAAAAACGAAACAAAGGTAGGGAAAGATAGATGACACCGTGGGCGTTTCTTATTCAAGGAAGTTGGTGGATGGCATCGTGGCCTTCTTTGATCCACATGCAAATTCAAGTCTCACGAACCAAAGCATTGCAGCTGAAATTGGCTTGATGGTTTGGTAAGTAAAATGTTAAATTTGCTTTTTCTGAGATTACAAACTCAATTTCGAGCATTCCGGCGATTTGGTCTATTTGATTTTAAATTTGAAAGGTTAAACAAATCGGTTTAATATAAAGAATTGATATGAATCGATCGAATTTTATATAAATAGTTAAAATAATAGGATTAAAATTAATTTCTTTGACTTAATTGATTACGTCAATTATGAATAATGTAATTATAGATTTGAATTACCCAAATTGTGCTCACCTTACTAATCTTGTGAGTATTATTCTATATAATAATTTTATAAGTACTCTTAAAATACTTACTAATAATAAACATAATTACACGATCAAACAAACAACTATATTGGTGCGAAGGAGCAATAAACACATTTTCACTTGCAAAAAATTATAATAAAATTTGAGGAACTATTTAGTTTATGTCAAGGATAAAAAAAATCAAACCGAAACAATTAGTCATATTAGTTCAATTGAATATCGAAAATTTATTCACTTTGATACTATATAAAAAATTAAAAAAATAATTGAATTGAGCTAAAATAATCAATTAATCAGATTAGTTCAGTAGAGAATCGAAAGTTTATTCATTTTGATATTATATAAAAAAATAAAAAAACAACTAAACTGAGCTAAATTGATTTAATTGATAAAAAAATTAAAGAATTTTATTATTTTTAAATTTTTTAAAAAATATTTCTTGTAAACGATGAGATTTGGAATCATAATTTAATGTTATACTAAAGAATATATCATATAATTAAATCAAATATATATTCTTAATAATTATTCACTTTATATAAGAGGCATTTAATATTAAAATTTTATTTGAATAAACCCACTAATCCAATAAGGATAAAGAATTATACTGATTTAACTTTCGGTATAATTTTCTTAAATTTTTATGTTAAATTATCACTATAATATTTGAAGAAGATAGCATAATCATATTTTCAATTTCCATTTCAATAAATAATAACAAGTGCTAGCTCTCATCCTCCTCTGGTTATTAGCTAAGTTATTAAATCAAAGAGGATAAACCCTCCTTTCAACTGTTTTTAAGTTACGAAATCTTCCCAAAAAAAAAAAAAAGAAAAAGAAAAGATCGTTCCTAAAGCTCTATATATTGTAAGCTTCATCGGTCGTCTTACAATTTCAGCTCCCGCCTCTCTGCAAAAAGTTTCCCCGTCACCGCCCCGCTTGGAAGTAAGGCAAGCCAGACTCCGGTGTCAGCCGCATGCTCCGCCGAAACATTGCCAGCCCAGCTCGTCATAGCAGTTTTCACCCATCCCGGGCAGTAACAATTGATGTATATTTTTTCACCTTCGGGACGATCGGAGAGTTCTTTCGCCATGAGCCGACTGTAAAGATTGACAGCAAGTTTAGATACGGAGTAGTCGGTGAATTTCTGGGGCCATCCGCCTGACTGCCAAGTGTTGTCTTCGACTTGTTTTAGGAAAGTCGACACTGTCCTGTCAATTAGTTCTTCGGACAGAGTTTCCAAGTTGCTTAGTTCTTCTCTCAGAGTTTCATCTTCAATTCTCTATCCAAAAAAAAAAAAAAAAATTTTACTTAAATAATAATTCATATTGAACGAATCCGAATTAAGAAAAATTATATCCAAATCTAATGCAATGCATGTCAGGCCAGATAGTTGTCTGACTTATGAAGAAGACTAGCGAGTTTAATGATAGGGGAGGATCATTTACTTACATTACGCCGGCCATTTAGTTTACCTAGCCGTGAGCTGACGTTAACAATACGAGCACCAGCAGCCGAAGGCCTCATTAATGGTATCATTGCTTTAATCATGTTTTTGGTGCCATAATAATTAGTCTCAATGGTCTGCTGTGCGAACTCCACAGAATTATCAGACCCAAGATTGTAGTTCACACCGGCGTTGTTTACCTGCAAAAATTATAAGTAATGCATTTAAAACATCAATGGGAATCCAAAAAGTTTGGCAAAGTAGTATATGAATAATACTGCATTTGGATTAGCCGATGTAATTCATCCTTATCGCATGGTGAGGATGGTAGATGAAATTCACCATTATCGCATGATGGGAACTTTTCTTACCTATTATCCAAATGCACCCTAAATGAAAAAGAAATCAATCTTACCAGAATATCAATGCCACCATAATTTTCTTTTATCCATTCAACAAATGCTGAAATTGATTCAGCATCCAAGATATCGAGCTGATGGACGTCGACATTGAAACCCCCTTCTTGTAAGACCTTGGCTGCTTCGATGCCAACACTAGTGTCCCTTGATGTTAGTATTACAGTCAATCCATGCCCGGCGAGCTGTCTTGCAATCTCAAATCCAATTCCTCTATTAGCACCAGTTACTACAGCAATAGTTTCTTTTGACCACCACCTATAATAAAAGGAAATTCAAACGACAAATCTTGGCGACATTTTTTAATAGAATGATAAATCAGAGATTTACAATTGTTATTTTTTACAATTTTAATTTTTTTTTTATTATCGATATTCATTATCAATATTTATTGTAATTGATTATGATAACATTTATTATATCAACAATCACGATTCAATTGCAAATCATATTCTAGTATTGATATAATAAAAGTATAGACTACCCTTACTCTGGTCTTATGGCAATCTCATGTGTCATTCAACGATTTATCCTCTAGAATTTGCAGTCCAAATCGAATAACATATTCCCTTATTTTTTTGAAAATATATTGAAATCTATGTTATTCAAATTTGAGTGTTAATATCAAATACGTGTATATATTCAAATAAATATGTTATTTTTTAAAACTTTTTTATATATTTAAAAAATCTTTTAAAGATCATATGTTATAATCATTCTTTAAAATGTATCAATACTTTTAAAAAAAATAAGAATCCGAGCAGAGGTTGAAATTTAATTGTATTAACAAAATCAAAGAGAAAAAGGAAAATTTCGGAGAAAAGCAAGAAAGAAAGTACCTTTGATGATCAGAATAAGGAATGGTCCTGAGGAGGGAAATCTCCTGGAGTCTCTTTTCCCTTTTCTCCTTTGATTTTTCCTTCTTTCCAGTCATCTTCTTCTCTAAGCAATGCTTGGCTAGCTCTTTGGTTTAATTCTCAGGTTTTGGGACAATTTTCAGGGAAGACATTAAAGAAGAAACGAAGGAAGTAAATCTATGTATGCAGCTGAGAGACACAATGAAAAACCAGGTTGCAACAGCTTGCTTTGCAGTCGGGACTCTCTCGAAACTTTGGAGATTTGGTGGTCAAATGTTTGAAAAGCTTATTTTTAGGTCAAATCTTCCATTTTTTATGCCTTTAGAAAAGTATGATTCCGTTGCAGATTATTATTTTTGCACCGCTAATGCAGCCTGGTTTTGATTCGGACCGACAGTTTTCTAATTTCAAACTAGAAGTTAAATACTGCTTCTTTGTGGTTTCGTTTTCTCAAATGTTAGGCTTACATTCCATCAACTGTTCATCACCATCGAAAGCTTCTTTTAAAAGTAATAGGCTAAAGGATATATCGTTCATCTATACTCACTTCATGGTTTCGTTGCAACGAGGCTTCTTGATTATCAACAACTTACATTAAACCTATGATGTTTTTATGAAATTATGATATGATGCACAATATTTTATCCGCATTTTTCATTTTTTAAAGTATTCATGTAATAATATTCGTGTTTAACATATTTTTGAATATGATTATAAAGATATGAACGAGTAAATATATGAAAAACTTTAAAAAAAATTAAATATACTCATGTCAGTCACATATTAATATTCAACACTCAGTTTTCGAGTTTAAGAAACATAAGATGTAGATTACGGTATAAATGAGATATTTATGCTTGTAAGCTACTACGGTTCGATTAAAAACATTAAAATCGACTCCAGCATTGTCAAGCTATTAAGTGAGTTAAATTCGAGTATCTTAATATTTGACATTAGTAGCTCATGAATCTAATAGACTTTTTAAATTTTAATGAGTATCGAATTGGACTTGAATTCAAGCTCAATTAAAAATAATCGAATTTAAAATCGAGCATGAAAATCAAGTTCATTTTTTTTTTCTAATTAAATAGGCCTAATCCAACAAGTCCAAATAATTTAATTTTTTTTTTCAAATCAAACTTCAAAAATACAACTCATTTAAGCTTAAAAAGAATTTAAATCTAGAATTTCAAATTAAGCTCAAACTTTTTATAATTTAAGTTCAACTCGACTCAATTACATTCCAAATACAAACATCGTATGTTAAATATAAAATAAAATTGAAAAATTAGTATGTATTGCATCTAAGATATCCCGTAATATTGTTGTTAGTAACGTACATAGGCATGAATAATGCAACTCTTCTGAAGTAGTTTGAACCTTTTATTAATATCAGAGTCTTTTCCTCTCCAAATTTAATTGTTATTTTTAATTATCAACTTTTTAATATTATATACTATGGCCGCCAATTGAAGCCATTTGTAAATATTAGATAATGGCTAAGGTGTTTGAGTGGCCCAAGTAGAATTTGCCAAGGGCTGATCTTTTTTGCAGTTCTGCAACTCTACGCCCAGGCCCAGTGAAATACGACTGTAAAACAGCCATTACCATCGACCCTTCTATTTGTTTTTTTTTTCTTTTTCTTTTGGGCCATAAAATTTTAAATTCATCCATGTTTATAATTATAATGATTATATACAAGTCACTTAAAATAAAAATTTATTATAAGTTTTTATATTATAATAAATAAAATATTTTAATTTTTGTATTATTAAATATAGTATTTTAGTCTTTACGCTTTTAAAATTATAGTAAAAAACGAAAAATAGTTAATAGTATTAAAAGATCGTTTAAATATTGATAAAATATATAATATGAAATTTTTAATTTAATATAAAATTAGGTTTGGGTTTAGGGTCGGTTTGGGTCTTTTTCTTGTATAAAATTTAAAATTTTATATTACATGATATGCTAGTATTTTATCGATATTTAAATAATTTTTTTAACACTATTAATTATTATTCTTTTTTTGCTATAATTTCAAAAGTATAGATACTAAAATACTAAATGTAATAATATAAGAACTAAGATGCTTCTTTCATTATAGCATAACGACTCCTAATAGACTTTTACCCATAACTTGAATGCCAAAATGAATCAAAACTCAAAAATTCAATTCAAAAATTCACATAATCTAAATTTAACCACATTCAAATTTTATTTAAAGAAAATTGAACTATTAAAATCTAAATCGACGTGAATTAGAATAGTTCAAATCGAAAAAAAAATTGAACTTAGAAAGCAAGTTCAGAATAAAATATATTTAGCATAAAAACCAAAAAAATAAAAATAACTAAATTAACTTAAATCAAATTTGATCCAAATTCAAAATGTCTTCAACATAAAATTACTGAAAACAATTCAAACTATCAAGACTTGAATGGTTATAATGGTGGGAAAAAATGTATATCAATTGCTGCCTCCTCATATAGATTCTTAAAAAAATTATAAACTAAAGATTTTTATTCTCTCTCAGTTTAATTACATTAAGAAAAGGGGGGGGTGGAATCCAATCAATTGGGAATAAATTTAACAACCTTGCTGAAATTTACTCTAATTCTATATGCAAGTGCTAAGCAAACAATTTTGAAAAATAAAATAACCAAATTCCCAATGAATGCACAATAAATGTGTATCACATTAGCAGCACAACTGGCACAGCCCCAGCCAAAATAAGGAGGAAAATATATATACATATATATAAATAAAAGGATTCAAAGAATTTAAGATTAAAAACGAAAAAGGATTGTATATATTTATATTAACAGTCTGAAAGAATCTGTTCCTTTTCTCTAGTAGCCTCTGCTTCCTTCAATCTTTGTTCTTGTGGTAGATAGAAGAGGAAAAAAGCAAAGCAAAGTCATAACTTTCATAGCCAAAAAAAAAAAAGGCAAAAAACCGAAATACCCCAGAAATATTATTCTCTTCTGCATCTGATTCTGAATTGGAGGTTCTCAAAGATAAGGGAATTTGGAAGGTCTAAGAGCGTTGGGGGCTAATTCGTTTTGTCTCATTATCCGGATTTTTTTTCCCTCTTTTAATCTGCTTGAATTTTGTTGTTTGATTGATTTTTTTTAATCTTAGAGAAAAAAAAAAAAACCCATTAAACGGACTTAGAATTTGTCTCAATTTTTTATGTTCTGAGCCTGTTCCTTTGGAATTTTGACTCAATTTTTCCTTATTTTTGAACTCTATCCTCCGACCAAGGAAAAGTCTGCATCTTTCTTCTAATTCTCTCACTAATTCGAGTCAATTTTTTGGATCCTTTCCTTATTTGATTCTTTGGGTCTATTATTATTACTCTGCCTCAAGCAAAAGGGTCCTTTTGATGTTCTTTGTTTCCGACTTTATAAAACAGATATCTTCCTTTCCAAACCTCCATGTTTGCAGAGAAGAAGACCAGCCTCAGGGGACAACATTCGCGGAAAAATAGGTGAAATTTGCTAGGGTAATTAGGAAACGTTTTCGTTTTTTGTTATTGTTATGTCTGGGGCGGCAGGGCAGGGTGTGGAGCATGTTGGCTTGCCTAAAATGGAGGCAAAATCCAAACACGCATGTTGCAACCCGGTAAAAAAACCCGGACCTGTCACAATGGATCATGTTCTTTTAGCATTACGGGAGACCAAGGAAGAAAGGGAATTAAGGATTCGAAGTTTGTTCAATTTTTTTGATGCAGACAATGTGGGTTTCTTGGATTATGCTCAGATCGAAAAGGGTCTCTCAGCTTTGCAGATTCCGGCTGAGTATAAGTACGCCAACGATCTGTTGAAAGTTTGTGATGCAAACAGAGATGGGCGTGTGGATTATCAAGAGTTTAAGAGGTATATGGATGATAAGGAGCTTGAACTTTACAGGATTTTTCAAGCTATTGATGTGGAACATAATGGGTGCATTTTGCCTGAGGAGCTTTGGGATGCTCTCGTTAAGGCTGGTATGCTATGCTCTCTTTATCATTATTTATAATAACTGAGTTTTACCTTGATATGTTTGACTGGTTTGGTGAGGTAGTTGCATTGATTGGGGTTGAATTGGATAGTGAAATCATTAAAAACTTTGAGCAACTCATGATAATTGGCTTATAAATTTAGAAGCTGTGATTTTTTTCATGCCTCTTTCACTGATAGAACTTGCAACCATTGGCTTTTTTGCATTGTGTAATTTGAAATCTTATCTGTATCAGTTTGCCAGAGAATTTGTGGTGTAGTTTCTTGTTTGGTAACTATAAGTAGATACACTAATTAAACACTAGAATTTGTTTTCTTACTTTGGATAACATCTTTTAATATTTTACTAATTGGCTAACTTTCCTTGGAGACTAATTGAAGTGATTAAAACAACTAAAAAACAACTGCTGGGCTTAATGATGGGTGAGCATAAAGCAAATTTTTTCAATTGTTTTTTTTTTTGGTTGGTGGCAGATTGCTTTCATTGTGTGATATTTGGTGCTTAAAATCTATTTTTTGGGTGGTTGAAGGAGATTTATAATTTTTCCCAATATCTGGATTCTATTGAAATTTTGGTGCCAGTGCCTAGATAACAAGCTTGATTGAGAAAGTCTTTGGGCCAAAGAAATGCTGTTTATCTTAGGTAAAATTTGTGAAATAATTGATGTTAACTGGATTGGATCATATATTTACGAGGGCGTTACATAGATTTTTTAGTACTTTATGTTATGTACTCTCAAAACTCATCTATAATGGAAGTTCAATTGAATGTCTTATTCTTGCTGTCAGATGTCGGTGTGTTTTGACAGCTTTGTTGTTTGCACATTAGAATGGCCAATGGCAGTAAAGAAAGATAAACCTTGACCTTAGAGATCATTGTAGAGCTTAACAAGAGCTGTATTTTAATTGGTAATATAGAGTTGTGAGTCTGTTAAATGTATTGTCTAGTTTAAATTTCTAAAGGAATTTAGAATAGGCTATACTTAGGTGTTAAGAAGTTGCCTCCGCTAGTTTGTTATGCGAAGCATTTTTTGAAATTATCTTGAGGGCATAAAGCTTCACATTCCAGATTAGTTTCTGTTTTGTGGTTACATTTAACTTTTCCTTTTTCAGTTCTTAAACCAATGACTTTGGATGTATATTTGAATCTGGTGTTTCTCGTTGTTCAAAAATGTGTTCTTTTAGTTACAAACATTTCTGAAGCCAAAGCATTGGTGCGCAGGAATCTGAATATTAGGTTCATTCTATTTTTGGAGGAGCTGCTAATGAGTTTTTTGTTTTCTTTCTCTAAATCTATGTTAAATTTGAATAATTTATTTTTATATTCCTTTTATGAATGTAGCTGCATTTGTTGAGGTGCCCCAATGAATCCTACAGTTTGGCAACAATGGTGCTATCTGAGCCTTTTTAGTTAGGTTTGCCACCTTTTAAGGATAGTGGTTGTCCGGCTTGATATTTGAGACAGTGTCTTGTTGGTATATTCATGCATCAGTTTGTTTGGCTTGATAGTGGAGACATTGTTTTCTCTGTATAAAAATTAAGTGCCAATTTGTTTTGCTGAATGTTTGAGACAGTTTCTTCTGGGAATAAATTTCAGCATCTATTGGTGTTCTTAGTTCTTACAATAATGAGTAAACATGTCACAGACTTGGACTTGTGCTTGTTATTGATAAATCTGGTGCTTTCTTTTTACCCTCCATGATTTATACCTCTAAGCTTTTTGGAATCATTATTTGAGGTTTACAGAGATTGAGAAACTGCGGGTATGCTTTTATGACACTCGACCTACGGTGTACTGTGTGGGCTTTATGGAAGTGCTTCCTTCTTGAATTCACTGCATCTAACGAACATATATTATGGTTCCCGTTCATCATGATTTCTCAGATTTAATTCCTTATAAATGCTTTATGTGGAAGAGCTGGTAGTTCCCATGGTTGCAAACAGTTTGTTTTCATCTTATTAGCCCTGGCAGTTTGTGTTTTTCAGGGATTCAAATCGATGATGAGGAGCTTGCCCGATTTGTAGAGCACGTCGATAAAGACAATAATGGAATTATAACATTCGAAGAATGGAGAGATTTCCTTCTACTCTATCCTCATGAAGCTACCATTGAGAACATCTATCATCATTGGGAAAGGGTTTGGCTTGTCGATATCGGAGAACATGCTGTTATTCCTGAAGGCATCAGTAAACATGTTAAGAGAAGCAAATATTTTATTGCAGGAGGAATAGCAGGAGCCGCATCTCGCACTGCAACTGCTCCTCTTGATCGCCTGAAGGTGGTTTTGCAAGTGCAGACTACACGTGCTAGTATTCTGCCAGCTGTAAAGAAGATATGGAAGGAAGATGGTGTTTTGGGGTTCTTCCGAGGTAATGGGTTAAATGTTGTGAAGGTAGCACCTGAAAGTGCTATCAAGTTCTATGCATATGAAATGTTAAAGAATTTAATCAGGGACAGTATGGAGGATGACAAGGGTGATATTGGTGCCAGTGGGAGACTTATTGCTGGCGGTGTAGCAGGTGCAGTGGCTCAATCCGCTATCTACCCCTTGGATCTTGTAAAAACTCGATTACAGACTTGCGCTTCTGAAGGTGGAAGGGCTCCGAAGCTGGGGAAATTAACCAAGGATATATGGGTTCAAGAGGGACCTCGAGCATTTTATAAAGGTCTTGTTCCATCTCTTCTTGGGATTATCCCATATGCTGGCATCGACCTTGCCGTCTATGAGACCTTGAAAGATTTTTCGAGGACATATATTCTTCAAGATAGTGGTAGTTTTCTGTCTGCTTCTTCTGTTTTGGGCTTGGTTTTCTTTTTGGGTTCCTTATGTTTCATTTAATTGGGAGTTTCTTCTGGTTTTCTTACACAAATTGCTTTCTAATAACTCTTTCTTGTTTTTGTAGAACCTGGTCCTCTCGTGCAACTAGGTTGTGGAACAATTTCTGGAGCTTTAGGAGCAACCTGCGTTTATCCTTTGCAGGTTGTTAGAACGAGGTAGGATTATAATGTGTGGAAGTCCCTTTTTTTGGTCATTTGGGTTCATCTGCATCATCATATACTGATTTCGGTATTTGTATCCCCATTTTTATCATACATCCTTATTGCTGGTTTTTTCCCCCTAGAATGCAAGCTCAACGTACTACCTCTGATGCCGCATATAAGGGAATGTCCGATGTATTTTGGAGAACCTTTCAGAATGAAGGTTATAGAGGTTTCTACAAAGGCCTCTGTCCTAATCTTCTCAAGGTTGTCCCAGCTGCCAGCATTACTTATTTGGTTTACGAGGCTATGAAAAAGAGTCTAGATTTGGATTAGACAAGTGCTCTAGTCAGCGCTAGTGGCCTTAAATTCAAGGTAATGACGAAAATTACGATAATAATAAGATAATTAAACAATTAACATGATCATTTGAGTTATATGATAGGTGATAATTCCCCTTTCAATGAATGGGGGTCCATAGTTTTTTTGTGGTAAACACATTTTTTCCCCAGGCTTATCGAAACGAAATGTTGAGAATCAGATTTATGTGACATAATGATGTCTGACTTCCAAGTCTATAGGTATGGTACTATTCATTTTTTCTTCTTTGCCCTCTCTCTCTCTCTCTTGTTTATAATATCTTTTGAGTCAGCTATAAGAGTTGAAAGATTTCTCATAGATGTTGATTTACTAAAGTTATAGGTTGGAGTAAAGATTGATCTGTATATGATATATATATATATATATATTGGTTATTTGTCAAGGAGACAAAGCTGGTATTTTGCTGGTTTTTTACTGAAATTTTTTTTCGTTTAAACTTGAAAATAAGATGATGTTACATTTCATGGTTGTTTGTTATTTTCAAAAAAGCCATCTAGAACTTTACAAGATTCTATTGACTGTTCTTTTGGTACAAAGGATGTCATATTCTGGTGGTAAAGAAAAGGCATTGTAGGTGCTGGGATTTGAACTTAAACTCATCGGATGTTATCCCTTTTAAGTATTAACTCTATGAACTAATTAGGTTAAGTTTTAAGTTTGGATTCTGTTGATTGTTCTGAAATATCAAATGCTACTTGCCCACCTGTTTCTGTAGCAGCAAGTAAAGATACAAATTTATAGATATATATAACTCGCTTGACTTAGTTCACACTGTCATCCCTCCAAGCTATAACATCGTTTGTACAGAAGAAAAACTTTTTCCTTCCTCAGAAATGCCTTTGAATGAAAGGCAAGGAAAGAAAACAAAATTGCTTGTCTTGCTTCTATCCGCAATTCCACATGAAGTAACTGAAGCTTCCTTGTAATTCATGTCTTTGGATGAATTTTTATTTTGTGGTAAGAAACTCTGAGATTTTGTCGTTAACGCAAACATATTATGAGATACAAAGTGCCAGCAAAAATCTGTCGAACTTAAACTTGGTTTGCAGACTGAACTAAAATACTATGAACCTGAGAGCATTGTGTGTAGGATTTCGACGAAAAACGATTTATTCATCAAGCCCAAGGTAGCTCCTTTAAGCCCATTTCATAACCCCCACACTTGGTAGTTTCCCTCAAGCAAACAAGCTCAATTTGTCAGCTGAGAAAATCATGGCAACATTGAGGCAGCAATTCAGTTTAACACGATTCACGGGGTCTATCTATGCAAACCGTTTTCTCGGCTAAGACAGACGAGTTTGAAACACTTTATTGAACGAAGGGAAAAATGGAAAAGAGTAGTATATAATGGTAAAAATAACATTGCAGTCAACCATTTTTGTTTGACAAACAGTGAAAATCAAACGGTAAGTTTAATTTTAAAAATGATATTCAACAAATTTGAAACCTGGATCTTAGAATAATCATAGAAAAATCCTTTCTCTATCCCTCTTTTGTTTTTTTTTTTTAAAAAAAGGCTTTAGCTTGAGAATTGAAATGGAAGGGGTGAAGATGCAAACGTAAGAAAAATAAAAAAAATCTGAAAGAAAGGCATGGCCTTCCCTTTGCCACAATGACCTGCCTTTTGCCCTACTTCAATTCCTCCAGAAGGAAGAAGAGCGGGAGCAGTTTTTATCCAAGACATGCAGGTCACAGTTCGAGAATGCCTACATAGGCTTAGAGCTTGAGTCTCAACTCATGACGCTAATCCATATACGTATTCTTCTTCTTTTTCTTCTTTTTTCCCCACATTTTTGGCAGAAAACTTAAGCTTCAGAGCTGAGATAGAAGGAATAGACACTACAGATTACATCGCATTGCATTGTTTGATTCTGCAACACCCTGCTAGCTTATATAAAGACGTTCGGACACCGTTAATCTTCGAAGTTTTTCTTAAAGAATAAAATAAAGTTAACCAGATGAGCCAAAGAGTGTCAAAATTTACAATGATGCCCTTCTTATTATTCTCTCATTAGCTCATCTTATCTTCCACTATGAAAGATTATTATTCTTTTTTTTTATTACATTAGTCATGAATTGATAGCTTGGTACTTTGATATTTACTTACATTTGTATATAGACTCATTGATTTTACTTTATCTATATCGTTAGTATTCTCACAATGGTCTATTTTACCTCACCATAACCGCTCATCAACTAAAAAGAGTGGGTTTCATTACTTGTTATTGTTGTATATGAATATGGAATATAGTTTTTTGAGTAATTAATTATGACTTTTTTAAGTATGTTAAATTTTTTTTAAAAGTTGAATATTTTCGTATTGAACGTAAACTTGCATTTAACGCTCTACCGAGCCTGAATAATATATAAATCATGTCACGTGGAGTGAAAATAGAAGTTAAATGATGAAGAAGTGAAGAAGAAGAAAAGACTTTGACTCAATACCCAAACTCTCAATTAGATTTGTTCATAAATCGTATTAGATCAAATCATGACTAATTTTTTTTAAAAAAATTTTTTATTCGAGATTAGATAAAATTAAATTTATGAGATCTTATCAAAACTTAACTCGTATAAACAAAAGATGAATAACTTAGTTCATGTATAAAGTAGTTATATTAAAGATAGGACATTGGTAGAAGACATTGAAGTTTGGTCTTTGAAAATTTAGTAATGATTCAAGATACTTTGGAGGAAAATTAAAAGATAATAAGAAAATTCAGGGGTTTATATATATATATATATATATATTAATTTTTCAACCAACCTTTGTTCCATTTATTTACAATTAGTTGTTAAATGTTTGTACAATTAATCAATGTAAACTAGACTTTTGTTGTGTTTTAGGTTACTAGAACCTAAAAGGACGAGACCTAGATCTAACATCCTTGTCCGCGTCCCCCGCAACATAAGACACCGGATGCGATTGTAATAAAGCTCAAAAATACATCTAATTTTAAGTTGAATTAAATTCAATTATAATTTAATTTTTAATTAATTAATTTAAATTTAAATTTAAATTTATTTTATAAATATATAAAAAATTTTAATTATTAAAAATATCATAACTCAATCTATTCAAATTTAATTATAAATTTTTTATTAAAAATCTAATTTGTTTGGTCAAATATATCAACCAATCAAATAGTTGATTAGCCTTTGCATCTTATTGGCCCCATTTAGTGATGGATAAAACCAAAATAAGGAGAGAGAAAAAAAACAGGTAACTGTTGTTGGATTGACGTGCCGCTTCAAGAGGCTTCTAAACTAAAGGTGTACATTCGAAAATCTTGACATATGTCAGTTCAGCTCAGTTCAGTTCTCTTCTCATCTCTGTTACGTGGCTCCAGAACCCTCTGCAAATCTCTCCATTGATCCCCTTTCTTGTATAAATTCCCACAAGATTCCCAACCTGTACTAACCAAGGGAGGATCATCGTTCAAAAGATTTTCTTTATCGGTTTCTGATATAACAGGATCGAGCAGCAGTTTAAAAAGTCATGGCGTATAGATCAATGGTAAGTCTTCGTTTGTGCTTTTACTTTGATTTTCGCTTTTGATTTGTTACTAAAACTTGCTTTATGATTGTTTGCAGGGTCTTTGGAAGCAGTTGGCAAATCATTTGCGAGGGAAGGCAACGTATGCGACCTCGACGCCGCCGAAAATGAAGCCGTACGCACCAACGACCGATTTTGCCTACGGTGCTCAAGATTTCAAGCCGCCGAAGAAATTTAGGGGCGATTTCGTGCCTGTCTATGTCGCACTCGGCATGGTAGCATTGTCAACAAGCCTGGGGCTTCTCACCGCGCTGCAAGAGCTGAAGAACTCGCCGCAAGTGCGATTGAACAAGAAGAGGAGGGAGACTTTGCTCGAGGTAGAGGAGCCCGATCGCGTCCTGAATGAAGCTGAAAAGTTCATCAAGCAATCGTTTTTCAGGAAAGTTGCCCATATTCAGGAGGATGATGATGACTACGCCATTCATGATCCCACTCGCGTTGATATTTTCGGTGACAAGTTTACGCCTCGGGCTGAAACTCTGGAATCAGTTGGTGTTGATCCCAAGTTTCGTGTTCTAAATAGTTAATTTCCAATATAAGACGGGGAGGAAGGGGAAATTTCTGGATTCTCCTTTGTAACACATGATCTTTTGTAAATATATAGTAAAATAAGGGGGATGGTTGGTTGAAAATCTTGTTTTGTATGAAATTGTTGCTTCACTTTGCTTGGAGGCTGGTACCTTTTTGAAGTCGGTTTCAAGCTTGAATCGAGAAACCTGAACTATTGAGAATGGAGATATAGATATATAGATATGTGTGTTATATATATATATATATATATATATATTCTGTTTCGGGCTGTTGATTGCAGAAAGACCTAAGTGGACTTGTTTATAGTTTTTCAGAGCAGTTTTGCAGCCATTTTATAGTGATTTTCGAATTTTTCAAACTACAGATTGTTCTATAGGTTCTGAAGATCCAATTAAGCCCTGGAGTAAGTCCTAGATTTTTGTTTATTCTGCTTTTCTCACTGCAAAGAAAGTTCACACTGTGATTTACCCAACAGAGTAAAGATTTTGGTTCAATCTTGAGTTTATGGGTTCATTTGCTCATCTGTTCCTGCTACATGATTTATTCTATAATTCAACAAGAGCGTGCAGTCCGACGGAGAGTTATAACTTTCCATCTCATCCGCAGCCGAGCAAAACATGCTCATTGGATTCATTTTCTGGTCAATTTTGAGCATTATTGACTAAGTTATTGAGTATTAAAAGTTGAATAAATGCCTTTCAATAAGTAAAGAGAAACATATACTCTGGACTTCTTTAATGAACCTTGGTTTATTCTAGGGGTAGATATGCAGAGCAGATTCTTCTAGGGGTCGATATGCACGTGTGTGTGGAGGTAGACTTGAAAAAATCACTAGTTCCTCAGTTTAGTCTTAATGAATGATGACATCCAGAAGGTCAAAGACGAAGGTTTCCATCTTATATTATATGCTTTGGGTGTGGGGAAGAACCGGATGGAGCTTTGTCCGAAGCAAAATCAGACTGATGGAGAAGACTCACCGGCGGCGGAGGAGGTTGCAGAAAAAAAGTGAGGCGGCGGCCATGGAAGTTCTCCCAAACCCGGATCCGGAAGTCGGGTCGAAGGAAAGGCCTTTCGGACCTTGGATGTTAATTCCCAACAGACGTCGCAAGAGGAATCAGCCACGTGATAAGCCTACGAATCCGGGATCACAAGATGGAACCAATAGAAGAAGGGGCACATGTCCAAAGCCAAAAAGGCCGTCAGAGTCAGGGAGCAAGAAGCGAGTTGCGTCCGCAGGGGTAAGAAAGATGACGAATTGCAGCCTAGTGGAAAACAGACAGTGAGTGCTAGCAGGAGTACTCGGCTCTGGCTATCCTCTTAAAATAATTATAAAAGCATCAGTGTTTATTCCAGAAGTCAGACTCCAATGTTTCTCTGACATCTTACATCTTTGCAAATCATTCGTAACTTTTGTCTGACATTTTCAGACCTTCGTCAGCTTTATCTGCAGACAAGGACATCAAACACTGTTCTTTTAAACTCTCTGTTCAGTAGCAATTTCCAAGTAGGTTGGAAACCCTCCAATGAATTTTATATATATATATATATATATATATATATATATATGAAAATGAATCATGGAACGGCAGACCATGTTTGATATTTGGCTGCATCTTGGTAATAAAGCGTTACAAAGTTTTCTAGCTCCAACCTTCTTTATGTATTTAAAGCTCTAAATTACACTTTGGATGTCTTGTATACGGGAAGGCTTCCAGTTCATATATTTTGTAAAAGCAATTGTAAATAAATATGTGGACATATTTGAGTTTGACAATTTGCGTATAATTTTTGCTTCATAACTCATGGAAATTGCTGGTTGAAATATCTATTGAATGATACCCCCTTACACAGGCAAAGTGGATGTTTAAGATCTTAAGAATCCATTCCTTAGCTAGTGTCTCCCTTACGCTTACATGTTCCTTCGATTATGTGCTGCCACCAAACCTTATCATCCTAAGAGCCAATTATGTCGATTCCCGGAAGATAAAAAGATAAACAAAGCTAGGAGATTCCTCATGATTAATTTAATATGATTTAATTTGTGATTTTCCAGAGATGCTTGTTGATGTACCGACGCTCTTATAGTAATCAGGCAAAGGCAGCTGATCTGCAAGTATAGGAAATGTCGAAGGAGGCATCTGAGTTTAATCTTTGAAGTACACTCAATATGCTTAAGCTAAGACGTATTTTGAGGAATTTTTGTGTTAGTGGAGAGAATAAACAAGGGAAAATTAATGTCGAGTTTACTTACTCTTTTATACTTAAATACCGAGTGCCTGTGGATTTAACAGGTGTAAGACGAGTACCTGTGTTTGTCTGAAGTTGCTGGACAACTGTGGGTTCGTCTAGATGGGTATAACAACTCTGACTACAAAAATTCAGTTCAGGAAAGATGTTAAGCAGCTGAGTATAACATCATAGAGAGGCTTGGAAGCTAACTATATTCAAGTTCTTAGTAACTAACCAGAGAGGATCTTTACATCAATGTAAACCTGATGCTTACTTAATCTATTGATTTTTTTCTTTTCTTTTGGAAACTGGATAAAAGTTCAAGTTAATACTTAATTAGCACATAACTGATTGGACAACTAAATTTGATTTATGAAAATTTGTATATTCCAGCCAAGTTTTTCTTCCAATGTGCATGTTGCTACTACTTACATTTTGACTTGTGAACTAGCAATCAAGCTTAGGATTCCATATGTATGCATATAATAAAAGGTATATATACAGCTCTAGTGGCCTCACTTTTTGCTTCTGTATAGAGAAGAATAACTTTGATCTCTACTGTTCTAGCATGATTTGAATAGCAGTCGTAACGTTGGTTTAAACTTTTTTTCATTACCATAGCTGATAACAATAATATCTGTTATGTCTGCAAAACGTGACCAAAAACGTTTTTGTGATCATCATTTTAACTTTTATCCCACAGTTTGCTTGATCCGTAAAAGAAAAGCATAATATATTCACTTGACCCTTGTACTATGGAATTAGTCGATTAACTAAGATCATATCTAAAGATTTGAAGGCTACGAATCCCAGAATCCTGAGCAAAAGCGGGATTATGTGGTTAGATTTATGTTGCTTAAGCTTTAATTATTCGCACACAAGAGCCAATGGAGCAATGTAAGAGGATGTAATAGCAGCTGATGTTATTGTATGCATGGATTTAAATTTTAAGTTGTGGTCAGAAATGCATTTCCAGTCATTTTAAGTTTATTGTGGCCACGGACATAAAAAATATTAACACAAATAATTACGACAAATATCAAACATAAATAAAAAAATAAAAACTGTAAAATAATAATTATAATGTCATATTATGATTGTTATTTAAATCCGACATAGGATTTGACATCATTTTCAAAGCAGACAGGGGCAATCATCTCTATACAAATCCAAACCCACTGGAGGTTATGATAGACATAAGCAAATGAGCATGCATAGGAATTTATCGAGTAGTTTTTGAAGAGACCGGAGAAGGTTCCAGTTTTCCTCAAAGGCTTCCAATATCCCTTGATTGGAGCATGCATAGGAATTTGTCTTGAGTAAAGTTTTTTTCTTTTTGAAGAAATCGGAGAAGGTTCCAGTTTCCCTCAAAGGCTTCCGATGTCCCTCCATTGGAGCCTGCGAGGGATACTGAAGCCTTACTTCTCATGAGTTACACCATGTATTCGATTATTCGGCCGCATAGGTTAATGGAGGCACCGCTTTTCCTTGAATAACAATCACAACTCGATGTTTCAGTCTCTACAGTAAGTACAATGTGGTTAAAAACGTATCAGTTAGTGTCGTATTAATCATTCTGTTTTCAAATTGTTTAAGGTAAAATAATGTATCCAAAACAGCTACTCAATTTTTTTCTTAATTTTTTAATATATTTAAAAAATCATACTCCTGTATCTATACCTAAATATATATCAGATACACATGTCAAATACAAGTATTTTAAAAAACATCTTCGGTAACATGACATGTACTAATTAATTAGTCGATTTCAAGGTTTCTCTGATGAAGGCTATTGTTATTTAGGGTAACAATGTAGTTTCCCAATCTGTAATGAATGTGACGTTCTACATCAAAGTTTAATCTTCGGTAAAAGCATCAAGGACAGTATCAATCAAGCTAGCTCCTGGCAATTCTTCAAGAACCGAGTATTATAATTCGCTGCCCTTCCGAAAGGTTAAAAAGGGAGCTGCGGACCCAGCAAATTCCAAATGAAATTACGGACAAAAGACGGATCCTTTCCGAGATGTTGAGTTTGTCTTTATATGTGGTTGACCTTTCCTACAATACTTTAATTTCATCAAACAAACATGGAAAATAACCTGGAAAAGTTTCGGAGCCAGACATGGAAGCGAAAACCCAACTTTGACATACTCGCCAACAGTAGTTACAATCTATATTATGTGCATTGAATGATAGATATAAATATGTGCTCGGTATGAATATATTTAATTTTATTAAATTTTTTCATATATTTAAAGAATCATATCTTATATTAATTCAAATATATATTAAAATATCGAATACGAATATTTTAAAAAAATTTATTAGTATAACATATGTTACTGTTTAAGAGATAATGTCTGTTTTGTAGCCGAAGAAATGTTCTTGATATCCTTAGAGCGGAGTTTTTTGCAGCACTTGAGTTTGTTAAAGGCCATTTTCTTTCTTGAAGATTTCATTTCCATAGAGCTCCCTGCCGTGACATTTGAGTTTCGGATTTAAATTGCAGTTACGTACATAATAGATGTTGTCATGACCGTAAATATTGACAATTAATATTAATAAAAAAGGGAGTTAAAATCACAAAATAATAATTAGGGTGTAAATGAAACATCTATGTTCAGAAATTACTTAAATTCAACTTGAAAAAAACTCTAATTCAACTTGGAAATTGTGGAGTTAGCTCGAGTAGCTTGAGCTACGATTTCGAACCAAATTCGAATATCTTAATATTTGACTCAAGTAACTTATATACTTAATTAAGTTTTTTTTTAATTTATTTTTAATATATGTTTTCATTTTACTTAGTATTAAAAATTTTTATTTCAAACTTTAGCTTAAGCATAAATAATTAAATTTAAAGTCATATATGAGGTTTGAACTAGAAAAATGAATTTAATTGAGTGAGTTCAAACAATTCAATTTTTATTTCTATCAAAGCTTTAAAATAAAAACTCAATCAAACTCAAGTTGAGCTTGAGTTTCTCATGATATGAGTTCAACTTAACTCGATTATATTTAATAACGATCGTAACATCAATTTACAATCGCTCATTAAATTTATGCTTTAAATATAGATATCTATCTATCTTTGGGCAACAAGGGCAATGGGCTATGACCCGAACAATTTTCCTCTTTTAGACTGGGTCAAGCCCGGTAAAGCAATTAAGTAAAGAAATAATAGTCAACTAAACAAGGCGTACACTAACATCGTACATACTGTATGATCTGTTGATTACGTGGCGATAATCTATTGGTTAATTTTACGTGGCACTTAATATCATTGGCCGACACAAGTCGACGACCTGTGTTACGAAGAACTATAAAATTTCACGACAAACTTTCGATTTAGATTTAGATTCAGATCTGAAAATCAAATTTTAAAAACAAAATTTCAATCATCATCAGAGTTAGGGCTCTTTGATTGATGATGATGGTGATGGGGCGTTTCGCTCTTCTTCTCCTCTTAGCTTTCGCGTCAGTCCAGCTCCTCTGCTTCGCCTCTGACGATGCTACGGTAATTTAGAAAAAAAATTAACCACGAATTACTAAGAAATTTTAATTTGTGAAAATGGAAGATGATATACATATATTTTTAATTTTCAGGTATTTTATGATTCATTTGAAGAGCCATTTGATGGCCGATGGGTCGTTTCTGATAAAGATGATTATAAAGGTGAGGTTTTTTTTTTCAAAAATTTAATTCCTATTTGTGGATCTCCTCAGTGGAATATTTCGTCAATACCTGATCTGATGTGAGATAATGATCTTTAGTGTCCAAGGTCATTGCTTTGCTTACATTTTGATGGATTAGAAATTTTGATGATCTTATTTAGTTCAATCCTTAGAAATTAATCCCTTCAATACATTTTAGGGTTTTTTTTCCTTTTTTTTTTTTTCTTTACATCAATCTTCTGATGTGGAATTAGCTGCCCTGGAATTTTGTGGACTTTTTGTTTCTTTTGCCATTAATGCACCTCATTCTTCACTTGCCCACAATGTAACTTCAAATCTGAGATGCCGAAGTTTGAGGTTGTCTTGATAATTGTAGAACTATACTGTGTGATATGGATAAGTTATTTTTATTTTTTTTAATTGGTATATGAAAATGAATTCCATGGGCCTATTAGATGAGTTAGTGAACTGAAGAATATAATATAAATATATATTGATGTGGTTTTGGGGTTGCAGGTGTATGGAAGCATTCGAAGAGTGAAGGCCATGATGACTATGGGCTTCTTGTGAGTGAGAAGGCACGGAAGTATGCAATAGTGAAAGAGCTTGATGAGCCAGTGGATCTCAAGGATGGGATCACTGTGCTTCAATTTGAGACTCGCCTCCAGAATGGACTCGAATGCGGTGGTGCATATCTGAAATACCTTCGTCCTCAGGAGGCTGGGTGGAAACCTAAGGAATTTGACAATGAATCCCCTTACTCTATCATGTTTGGGCCTGACAAATGTGGTGCCACAAACAAAGTGCACTTCATCCTGAAGCATAAGAATCCTAAAAGTGGGGAATTCGTTGAACACCATCTTAAATACCCACCCTCCGTCCCATCTGACAAATTTACTCATGTGTACACCGCCATCTTGAAACCTGACAATGAGGTTCGAATTCTGATTGATGGAGAGGAGAAGAAAAAGGCAAACTTCCTCTCAGCTGAAGATTTTGAGCCTCCGCTTATCCCCGCCAAGACAATTCCCGATCCTGATGATAAGAAACCTGAGGACTGGAATGAGAGAGCAAAAATTCCTGATCCAAATGCTGTGAAGCCAGATGATTGGGATGAGGATGCACCGATGGAAATTGAAGATGAGGAGGCTGTGAAACCGGAAGGATGGCTAGATGATGAACCTGAGGAGATTGATGATCCTGAGGCAACCAAGCCAGAAGATTGGGATGATGAAGAGGATGGTGAATGGGAAGCCCCGAAAATCGATAACCCAAAATGTGAGACAGCCCCTGGCTGTGGAGAATGGAAGAGACCAATGAAGAGCAATCCAGCTTACAAGGGAAAATGGTCTCCCCCACTAATTGACAACCCTAATTACAAGGGTATTTGGAAACCTCAGGAGATTCCAAACCCCAACTACTTTGAGCTTGACAAGCCTGACTTCAAGCCTATCGCTGCCATTGGTATTGAGATTTGGACAATGCAAGATGGTATATTGTTTGACAATATTTTGATAGCCAAAAATGAAAAAGCTGCTGAGTCATATCGGGAGACCACATGGAAGCCAAAGTTTGAGGTTGAGAAGGAAAAACAGAAGGCTGAGGATGAAGCTGCTGGTTCGGACGACCAGCTTGCGGGTTTCCAGGTAATGCACTGTCAAGCTTACTTGCCATTGCTATTCTTATTCAATCTTATACCATATTAACTTAAAGTAGGTAATATCTCTCCTGCAGAAGAAGGTCTTTGATGTCCTATATAAAGCCGCTGATATTCCTTTCTTAAGCGAATACAAGCTTCAAATTCTCGTAAGTTCTCAAAACATGCTCTTTCATATGCGAATAATAATTCATTGGGGTTATTTCATCTGAAAATTTCAAGTTTTTCTTTTAGGACCTCATTGAAAAGGCCGAGAAACAACCAAACCTCACCATCGGAGTCCTAGTCTCTATTGTGGTGGTTTTACTCACAGTATTGTTCAAGGTCATATTTGGCGGAAAGAAGAAAGTAAGGTTTCTAAACCCTTATCAGTTTTATTGTTCCAACTTCTATTTATTTTTTTTAGTATCCATGTCCGACACATATGGATTTGAGTATAAGGATATAACACTTTAATTACCCTTCAAATACATGGAAAAACTTGGCCGTACCATAGCTTGCCAGTAGATGGCAGTTGTGTCTTCTGCTGCTGTTTGTCTTACTCCATTGGATTTATTAACTGTGTGCAGCCAAGAGTAGAGAAGAAACCAGAGGTTGCTGAGACATCAAATGATGAGGCAAGCAGTGGAGAAAAGGCTGAAGAGGAAGAGAAAGAAGAAACTGCTACTGCTGCACGTCGCCGAAGGCGTGACACTTGAAAAGAAACAAAAAAAGGTCATAGAAAGAGAGTGGCTGGTGATTTCAGTTTCACTTCGGTCAAATTTTGGCTCTTTAGCTGTTTTTTGGAGCAAAAAATCAAGTAAGACGGGGTTTGAGGACTTGGGAAATTTATCACATGCTGTGCTAAAGCTTGATTATCACTTTTTTTTTTTTTTTTAACTTAGACCATGACTTATTCACCCCATGGGGCCAATGAATGCCTGGAAAGAACATGTCGGAATTTTGTTGTACTTTTGGTGTATTCTTATCAATTTCCTCCCATTAAAATAGGACAAGAATGAAAAATCAGTCTGGAAGCTTTCGTGATAGGAGTAAAAGTAGTGGTCGTTATATTCGAAAAAAGGAATTTTTCGTCATGTTGGTTGGTTCTAAAATTTTTTTCCTGCGTTGAAAATGAAGTATAATGACTAGCTAGGGATTGCAATTTGGTAAAAAAAGGGAAAAAAAAAAAAGAGGATTTTGGAATCCCCTCAATTGATTCAATAATAATAAAATATATATATATATATATATATATATTTTGAAGATCGAGTTCGTTGTCAAACAGGTAAGGTCAACTTAGTGAAAAGGGGCAAGGATTGGATTTAGGATGCTCAGCCTTGCTCCATCGTGACATATATGTAAAAAATAACATAAAAATATATAACATATTATAAATTGATTATTTCACATTAATTAGAGAGTAATTTCAATTCATTTAGTATTTCATTAAAATATTCTAAATGTACTTTTCCTCATCAATGGGCTCGAAATTGACGTTCCTATCTATTTGAAAGTTATGTCATCCATCCTTTGGTCAATCAACAATCAAACAGCTTATGGAAATGCTCGTACAAACATCAATTGTCAGTTTTTGTTATCTACATATATGGATTAAACAAGAAGAATATTGTTTTAAGAATTTAGAAACTCTGCTATTCCAATGAATGCATCAAGTGACAGGTTGCATGAATTTTCCTTTAACCGTTAAGAGTGTTCATTGGAAAGATGAGTAGTACAATATTTTCTTTAAAATCACAAATGAAAAATACATACATAAGTGTGCCACACTAGTAACTAACTTTTACTCTATTCTACAATAAATAAAGACTGTAAACCGATTTAAACCATTAGTTTGTCACGTTATTTTGGTGAGGTGGCAAATGTTTTACAAATGGGAGAAATTGGTTGACCAATTATTAAATTAATAGCAAGGATACATACCATAATATAAAAATATTTTTTTAAACCAAAAATGAAAAAAAAAAAAAAAAGAAAAGAGGAAATTTTCGTTTCATAAGATAAAAATATCCAAAAAGAAATACTTTAAAACTTCTATTCTAATGTCACCCACATGGAAACAGAACAGAAATGCTACCGCTCCCCTTATTTAAACGTATTAAAAAAAATGTTCCCTCACTAAGAAAATTTAAAACAAAAAGATCAAATAAAAGAGAAATAAAAAAAGCCAAAATTTAAAGCAAAGTCTAGGTTGAGAATTCCTTTTTTCTTTTTTTGGTTTAACTCCTCAAATGAGAATGATTAAACACCTATATCGTAGACCTAATTTGGATTAAAACTCCCAAGTGGTTTTTGGTTTTTACCAAAAGAGATATTCTATCGTTTACCACCGGTTTTCTTAGCAGCTGCAAAAGGTGGAAGTGTATCATCGTCATCGTCCGAATCCACATCTCCGTACTGCCAAATTCCACGCCGAGCAGTTTTCGCCTCCTTCTGAAAGTTCTCTAATTCATCAAGCAGAGCTTTTCTCTCCTTTGATTCCCATCTCTTCCTTTTCTCCAACCTAGCAAGTCCCTCCTGGAAAAGACCAAAAAAAAAAAAAGTGCCCATTTAGCGAAATTACACGTAAATGTTGCCTTTCAGTCGATGAAATAAAATGGTTTTCCACAGCCGAGATATTGTAATACCATAAAATGGAGTATTTAACTGCATATCAAGGTAGAGGGGTTACTTCTATGGAATAAAAAAGAGTTATCGTTCAAACCTGGAGCATTGCATCATTAACACTTAGTTCGGAGTCCTCAGCATGGAGAGTTACAATGAGAACGGTACCAGTTCCCTGTCCCTTGATTTTCCCGCCAGACGTATTCCTTTCCTCTATCGTTGCTGTAAACTGCAATGAGCTACCTAATGTCCGCTCACTCAAAAACTGGGCAGCCTCAGTACCAAATTCATCATCGAGGGTTGGAACTTTAAGGAATGCAAGACTGCATAACTGAGCAAGCCCAGGAGTCGCTGATAGTGAAGAACCAAGAGGCCGCAATTGACTGTATTGAACCTCCTCTTGATTCCCGTAATCAAGATAAAACACTTCAAACTTGTCCTTTGGAGATGCAACTCCTCCTCGAGGTGCATTGACGATCTTCACAAGTCAAACCAAGATGAATTCATAAATAAAAGGGAAGTCAAATGGCATTAAGTGATCATTTCCCAAGAAGCACAATAAGAACCCACCCAGTTGCCACAAGACTCTTTAACATCAAAATCATATAAAAAATAAAAATAAAAAGCTGCAAGGATTCAAAATAAAAACATGGAACTAACCAGTGCACGATTCCAGGAATTATCCATACTAAACTGAGCAAGGACAACGTCACCCTTCTTAGGATTAAAAGCACCAATCACAGGAGCTTCTTGAATATTTAAAGATGCAAGCTGTTTTTGAATAGATGATAATCTTTGATCTCCCACCGTCTGGACATAAAATTTTACCCCATCTAATACTTCTGTAACAACAACCTGAAAATAACGAGAAAAGTAATTCACCAGTTCACGAGACAGTCAGATAGATAGGATTATTTAGTTGAGCTCCTAAAGCACCTTCAGCTGTTCTTTTTGTTTGTTATCAACAGTGGCTGGTCCATTGGATACTTCCTCTCCTTCAACATAGTTCTCCCATATCTAGAAATAAAAATTTAAAGATAAATAAAGCAAATAAATTACAACTAACATTACCAAAAGAACAATTGTGATAAACGATATGTAATGCTCCTTACTTTTAGTTTCTGCCTCCTGGCAGATTGCTCAGCCTGTTCAAGAAGATGAGCATCAGGAATTCTGTCGGCACCAAATGAAGTTTGTAGCTTTGCCAGGCCAGCCTCAAGGAGTGTCACCGCCATATTTGTTCTTGACTCCCACAAAGACCCCAAAAATGTCCCAGTTCTATCGCAAGTTTCCACTTCAATCTATGTAGAAAAATATACATTTGTAAAAAGGAAAACAACTAAATAGCAGACAGCCTGTTCAAAGAGAGACTTATACCTCCACGTCTCTCTGCATGATCTTTCGTCTCATCAGTGCTATGGCTTCTTCTGAATAGGGCTCATCACGACCAGGACATCTGACACCAGAAAATGAAAAGGCAATGCTACAAGTTTCCTTGGGGATCAACAACTTAAAACGATGACCACTGAGGACATATTCAACAACAGCTGGAACCCTCTTGCCCCTATGCAGAAACGGCATGAAGTCCCTAGCTCTCTTGGCAGATGCCTGTGAGTAGACAAAATGGTATATGTAAATTAGAATTCAGATAAGAAATGGAAACCTAACAGCAAGAAAATAATAAACATAAAGGACAGATTGCTGACTGTTGTAAGGTCGGTTATGTGCATGACTGGAGGATCCTTGGCGGAGTGAATTCCTTTCTTCCCAGAAATAGCACGCGATTCAGCAGCCAAAAGGGCATCATAATAGTTTGATCTTTCCTCAAAATCCCTATGCTTTATCACTGAGCCAAAGCCACGTCCAACCACCAGCTCAGCGACATTCAAGCCAGGCTGTTGGCTACCAGCTGTTGATGGGGCAGCCGCAGAAGTGTCATCAACATCACCCTTAACAGGGGACATGAGGAAGACAGAGCCAAAATCCATTACCCTTGAATCAGGTGCAGCAGCAACCACAGCTCCATCAGCCATGGTAACCTTCCTGGAATATTCCATTTGTACATTCACCTGACAAACATATTTTGACACATTATAAAAAAAGGTTCCTAAGAGACTACCAAAATAAGATTTTAAAGAAATGGAATTCCAACCTGCTTTCCAATAAGGCGTGTTCTTAAAAACTCCCTCGCTTCCCGGGCATAAGCAGCTGGCTTTTCATCTCTACGAGGATTGCCCATTTTTGGACATCTAATGCTTGAAAGATTGACTCGGCGTTCTGCAAGAGGACTGCCATATGGGACAGCATCATCAGCCACAATAATGCAGTCCCCACTAACAACCTCCACAACCTGTGAAAAATCCATACTATTATAACTAGTTACAGAAACCAAGAACCAGATATTAGTCTTGCAAAACAACACGAAAATTTAATTATAAAATATTGTTGCTATTACCTTTCCTGTGAAGTTTTGATCATGAATTGCCTTCGAGTTTGTAGCTGGGGGTACATAGTTTGTCCAGATCCTCAATCGAGTCTTCTTAGCTTGAAGCTCTGCAGCCTTTAACCGCCGCTTGGCATCATCTTCCATCATATTGGCACTCCATTCAACATATTTCGCCAGACCCTTTATTTTGATAAGAAATGGTTAGATTGAGAGAAGATAGATGGAAAGGAGCCAGAGAGAATTCTGAGTAAATGAACACAAGTTCAAGAAAAGAAGGATGTTTTATAAAAACATAGGCATGAAAAGAAGCCTTCTAAGCAAAGAAAGGGTTTAGTTGATTATAAACCCAATGCTTTACACGATATAGCACCTAAAACTGGTTGCAATTACATAAAAAAATTATAATATAGGTACAAATGGAACACAAACTTGAGACTATCAAGTTCGCATAGTGGCTTAGGAAAGAGAAGGTAAGCTAGAGATCCAAAGCAAAACATTGAACAAGCAGTGACAATATTTGTTTAAGAGAATGGAAATTACAGGTTAAAGTTACACAAGAAACCAGCCTTCTAAAAGATCTGCATTTAAGGGAGGAATGCTACTTTTACCAACAGAAAATGGTAAACAAAATGAGAGAAAAGACAAGAAAATCATCAAGTTTCTTACACGAACAGCATTAAGATGTGGCTCCAACATCATTTGCAAACATAAGAAATCTTTTAACAAAGTAAGGTGACCTTTTAAAGATTATTCAATTGTACAAAATTCTCTTAAAAGGAAAATTTGTCATATTATTATCAAAAAGAAACTAATTTTTGAGGGTATAAAAATTTAACGAGCAAAAACAGAAGAGCAAACTTCAAATCAAGTATAAACATAATAATGCAGCATTAACATCATTGATTAAACCATATGTTAGGCTGCGATGCATCAAGAAAAAAAAAATCCAAGAACATACATTTTCCACAAGCTCCAAAGCGAGGTCTTTTGCCGTTTCACCTTCAGGATAATAAACTGATCCAATCAAATTGCTGAATTTGTCAACACCTTCAAGGACAATGCGTACCTACAAAATTAACCTTGAATTTAAAGTATCCATACAAAATGCATGCACACAAGTCAATTTAAAGTATTCATTCACTCACATCTCTGTTCAAACAGCGAACTTCTGTAAAATATTTAGCTTCTGCAGCAAAGGGATCAGGCGAAACTTCAACGGAAGCTGCTGATGAGGCAGTAAGCCTCTGTGCAGATGTTAAGGGAGCCCGTGGCTCGGGTGAGACATCTCCATTTTGTTCATCAGAGGTCAAATCCGTTTCAATAACAGTTTCTGCAGCAGCCCTTCTGCCCATTGATGGGGCCTGAGATAAACAGGAAAAATTATAGATATTTTAAAAGACTAACTCATATGGTGAATGAAAAAATATATATATATGAACGAAAATTTAGAACCTGTACCTGGATACCAGCAACAAATACTTGCACAAACTGAAAATCTGGAAGCAAATACACTCGAACGGTACTACCATCACGAACCTGCTCAACAATAGCTTCCATTGACCTGCCCTTATTTGCAGCTAGAAGACCCATGGCATCCAAGTTACTAGGGTCACCAATGGCAGATGGAGGTAACTTCCGGATAGAAGCCTCAGCAGCACCAAGTACCTACAACCACAATTACCTTAATCATTTAAAAGCTATTCTTTGCTAGATCAGTAAGACGTTCAGATTTATAAATGGATTGTTACAAATGGGAAAGAGATTACCTTGCTCCATCGACCCAGACCTTGTTGTTTGGCTTGTTCTTCAAGACGTAGCAATTCAGCAAGATAAGGACTTGCTTCCCCTTTCTGATGACCTTGCTCCCTAACCTGTGCAAACCTGGCTCAGTTAAAGTAAATACAAAAGAAAAAGAAAGAAAGAAATTCCTCAGTATTGTGACAAACTGAAAAGCATATTACCTTTGCCCAACCTTCAGAGACAACCAACATTGCAACATTTTTGTCACCAAGGTAAACAGAGCCAAATTCTCGGCCTATGCTTGGTACTGCATATTCAACTCTGAAAGTGACTTCCTGAGTGAATAATAGACTAATTAAGATCATTATTATTCTAAATAACCCGATGTCCTCTATAATAACAATGACTAGAAAAATTCGAAAGGAGCAGCACCTTTCCTATGCAGAGCTTCCTCAAAAATTCTCTGCTATCCCAGGCAAATGGCTCATCGACACCACTTCTACGGGCCTATTAATTAATAAGATAAGAGGGAGAAAAAGAAACAAAAGCTTCAACGGGAAGTCTGACTAAAACAACATCCGCCAAAAATTTTTATCTTAGGCCTTGGCAATTGTACAATCAAAAAACTAAAAAATTAAAAACTGTAGGAAGTAACCCTTATTCAACAAAATCATTACCCAAGCAAGTACTAAATTGATCAAAAAGAATACGCCAAACAATCATGCAAATCATTAAATTCAAAAGCGATCGCAGCCAAAGGCTAAAACATATTCAAATGAGCTTTACCAGTCTAGGAGCGATGAGAGATGCCAAGGTAATGGTTTTCTCAGGTGGAGGTCCAAGCCTGTTACTGGACATGGCCGTTACTACCAAGCAATCTCCCGATTGAACTGCTTTGACTTTCCCTTTGTACCATCCTGTACCCCCAGCGGTTGATGCCGCCATTCTCAATAGCTAAGATCTACATCAAAAATAACCAAACTCTTTCACTTTCAACATCATTATCTTAATAAACAACCAAAAACATTGCTAACATTCTAAATAACAGAATTCAAAATTTAAAAAAGAAAAAATTCAGATCTGTAACATCGGATTCATCGCAACTTCAAAACAACCAAAAATTCGTCATTAAATCTTACAAAACGCTACATGCATCAACGAAACATTGAAACATTAATAACAGAATTGGCTTAAAGCGGCTTGATCTGTTAATTTCGTCGAACAAAAAACTGCAAAAATAAATAGAATTTTGAAATAAATGAAAAAAATAAAATCACGATTAAAGTCATTGCATGCAATATCAGATACTAAAAATGCAAACAAAAAAGATCTAATACCAACAACAAAATAAAGAATTATCGGTCTAGAATTTTCACCTGGATTAGCTGAGGAAAACTGAAGCCTTATTGGATCTATCGAAAAAACAAATATTGAAAGACTTTAATTAGGCTCCGTTTTTATTATTTCCATTAATTATTTTAGAAAAAAATAAATTATTGAAAAGAAATGAGATACAGAACGGTGGAGAGGAACAGGAGATCCTGCTGAGAAGGGGAGCAATATATAACCGGAGAGATAGGCGAACTGAGAGATACATATACCCTCCGTTTTCAGTGAAAATTACATCGAATGCCACGAAACGAAACTATAAACAACTTCTAAAGTTGACAAAAAGTGGACGCTGATTCCTGATTTTGAGACTTTAGATTTAGATTTTTAGTCAATAATTAATGTTTATTTGCCAGATTTTGCACTTTTCTATAAATATCTAAAAACTACCTCGTTTTGACATTTGACACCGACAAGTTAACCGGCTCCATTTATGACCGAGTAGATGCGTTCAACCAAAATCCTTACGATTAAAAAAATCGAAATAATTGAAGTGATTTATTTGGATCCTGTTAGTTTTATTTTTTATTTGTATTAAATTTGATTTGATTGATTTTTAAATTTATTTGATTTATTAAATTAAACCGATTTTATAGGAGTTTAGTCATTTAGTAATTTTGGATGTAGTCTTTTTAAGTTAAACGTATAATTCAGATCAAATTTATTTTTAATTAATGAAAATTTAAATTATTTTTATTGAATTGTATGATATCAATACCATTGAGGAATGGTAAAAAAAAAAAAAAATCAAATAATGATACCATGTCATTCGGACTATCACCATCGTTCGAATATCCACTCTAATCAAAAGGATGATCGAATAATTCACTAATCGTCAGAATATAAAGAGATATTGATTTGATCATCCAATAATAACATGATCTTAAGTCTGATACTTCCTTTTGAATAATGGTAGATTGACAAATCTGGCTACAAGACATGATAACTCGGTGCTATTCATCCTCCAATTACGTCATCTGACAATATGTTCTACTAATAGCATCTATAAAAAGGTAAACAAACCCCAAATAAAAAGATCATTTCTTTTTTAATCTTTTTTGGACTACTTTAACCATCGGAGAGTACGTCGAAGTCTTGACTCCGACACCTCTCTACTTATTTTATACTTTAGGTCACACTTTTGTAAGACATCTATCTCCTTAAAAAAAAGCACCAACAAATGATATTTTAATAATTGCAAATTAAACAAATTTTTATCTTTTTCACTTAAAAATAATTATTTATTCACTTTTGAAATGATTATCATAAATTTTTTATTCAATTTAGTAATACCAACTCGATAAAAAAATAGTAAAAAAAGGTTAAAGTTAATAATAATTTCATTATCTACCTAAATTAATTGTACAACAACTAAGCATTAATTCGTTGTGACATTTGTGAATTGCATTAATATATAATAAAAAAACTATTTATTATTAATATAATATTTATCACTTTCTTCTACATATAATAATTTTTTAAATTATTTTTTTTTCATGTTCAAAAACATAGTAGTACTAGTAATATAAATTTGCACAATTTATTATCACTAAATTGATTACATAAAATTTATGAGTGACAATTTAAAATATATAAAATTTTTTAAATTTCATATTATATGATATAAAGTTTATCATTGGTTCAAAATCATTTTAAAGATTGATAGTCATAAATTTCTTTTTCTGATAATGATATATACGCATAAAAAAAATTGTAAAGAGGTTTGATATCGGTGGATGACTCGAAGTTTTATTATTATCCCTTCATTTATGTAATGCGTTGGTTTAATTAACAAATCAAATCGTATCTATAAGCACATTTTTTTAAAAAAAAGTAATTATAAATTTAAAAAAAAAATTAATTTTAGATCATAAAATAAATAAAAACATTTAATCAAAGATAAAAAATTAACGAATCAAATCATCGTGAAAAAAAGTCAATTATTTATTTTTAGAGTTTTGTTACAAAAATTGACTTTCATGAACTAATTATTATACACAAAAAAAAAAACGTGATAGATATTGTTTTTGCCATTCATAATAACTTATCTGTGACATTTATAGTTATTCAAATCGCTTTAAATGGATTTTAGCCTATTAATTATCTTATTAAATTATATTTATTGTCATTTATGCGATAAACATTTTGTTAAAAAAAAATCATTCTTAATATCCACTTTCAAAACAACTTTAAATGCTGTAATAAATAAAATTATATAACACTAGTTTTAATTCTAAATATAAATAAATGTTCTAGAAAATTATTAGAGGGAAAAATTTTGATAAAATAAAAAATAACACTTTTCGGTTAATATTCTGATTTATTTAAAGAATAAAATCCAGTATATCTTTTTTTATAAGGTAACTCTGTAACCCCAAAAGGAATTGAGTTTAAAGTAATTACTTCATGTATAAGGAGAAGAACCGGTTAAAATTTTGGACCGTCGTCTCCTAGGCGGTAAACGAGAGCTATCGCGGCTCAGATCCCCATGCCAGTTGCCAAGCGATGGCCTTCGAATGCTCCCCTCTTCATCTTGGAATTCTCTCTTGAAGTTAACGTAAACCTGCATTGATCATTCTTCAGCCTCATCTCTCTTTCATTTTTAGGTTCATCCTTCTTTTTTTCTGTTTGTCTCTTTCAATTGTTCAGCTTTTCGTTTATCTGTGAGTTTTCTTCCCCGGGGGGGGGGGGGGGGTGGTTCAATTGGCCTTTTTGGCGTCTGGTGATGTTGGATAAACTTTCCAGATTTTGATTGGTCAGTTAGATTCTTGGATTGAATTCTGCTGCTGCAGCTTTGATCAGTTAAAGGACTTTGGCTAAATTATCCCTCGGATAATTTGATATCTAAAGCAGTTTTTTGGTTAATTCTATACCAGTTTTTATCTAGAGGGTGTTTGTTTAGCATGAAAATTAAGCTTAAAGTGTTCGCAAAATTAAATAAGAAGTGAAATGATTCAGACTATTTTGTTTTCCTTGTGCCCTCCTTTTTCTGTTTTCTTTAAAGAATTTGGTGATGTTTTCCTAAATATTTGTGCATTTTGTTGCTTTCTAAGGTACGGGGAATTTGTTGTGCCTTGTTTATAAACATGAAGGGGACAGTTTTCTCTTTGGAAATTGGAATTAGGTTGTTTGCTGCCTTTTAGCCGTCTTCTAGTTGTGTGATGACTGGGTTCTGGGATGTTCCCCGCCTCACCCTATTTATCAGAATTTGATCATCATCCATGGAGGATCTTCTTGGGGCACCCATGAATCCTGAGATTGTGTCTCCCTCCGCTTGAACTTTGGATCTCTCTTTTAATAAGGTTCTTTAGCCAACTTAAATACCAAATCAATATGTGAAGTGACACAAGAAAGACGTCTTGAAATTCAATCATCGCAAGTTTCTTAAATGTTACAAAATATCTTCTGTTTATCTCTTTTATGGCAATAACTTCTTTCTAGAATCTGGGGTCATCAAGCCATTGATGGAAAACTTGGATCCCTCATAGATGATTTAAGACGTTTTTACAAGCCTTTCCAAGGTGATGAACGTGACAACAAGGAGCTGGCCTCCTATAAATCATTCTCTTCCAATGCTCAGGTTCCAGACCATCCGCGGATTTTGTTTTCTACGGCGGCCAACTTTTGGTGGCATCTAATGGGTCTGGCTGGCGCCCCCACCTTATCTTGCAAGATTTTGCCTCAAATCACCTTAATCCGTCTATCTTGGACGTTAAAATTGGTTCGAAGACATGGTACCCCGAAGCATCTGACCACTACATCCGAAAGTGCCTTGGATGTCTTTTATATGAATTTCTAAATTTCAAATCTATTTAATTTATCTGAATTTATTTATTATTTGTTTACTATCAAAATATTATTATCTGTATCAGGTTTAAATAACAATATTTATCGGATATCAAAATTCATTAAATATCTAAATTTATTAAATTAATTTTTTAAAGATAAAATATAAAATGTAAACAAATATTGGATATCGGATTCGGTTGTTAAATTTCGTTATCCGTATCAATAAAAGAATTTTGGATATGATATTATTTAAATCAAAATCAAAATAGATCGGATAACGAAGGATTTATATGAATTCGCTGTGGATAATAAATCTAATATCTGGATTGCAGTGCAGTTAACATTTGAATGATGTTCGGACAAGCTGAAAATGGCAGGTCCACAGTATAGAATTTACTTTTGTTATCATGAAAGATTTTAAGGGAATTATCAGCCAAGAACATAATCCAAGTATTTGGAGCATAAGGGGAAAGCATCAAGCCATCAGATACTTTGATATCATCTTTCTTTAAAGCAACAGAGTTCTTCAAATGGAATCAAACATGAAAACCAGTAGTGAACTCCAAGCCTCGAAAAAATAACTTCCAGTTCTTGCAACCCCGGAATGTCTCATGTATTAATATTAAAACAAGCAAGCAAGATGACATTCATGGCTTCACCCAAGGTGAATTCAAGTCTTATTTTCTTCATCATCTTCTGCAATTCAATGTTCAGAATCTGCCTTGCAGATGGTGGTAACCTGCAGGATGCTTGTCCCACTAATTCGACAGCAAAAATGACAGTGTTCATCAGTGGTTTCCCTTGCAAGAATCCTTCAAGCATCATTGCTCAAGATTTCAAGACTTCGAACCTGAACCATGCTGGAGATACAGAAAACTTTGTTCAATCATCAGTAAACATAATCACCCTAGAGCTTCTGAGTTGTTCTTTTTAAGGTGCTGTGATTGCTGGTTTCATCGACAGCAACAATACCCTTTTCCAGTCCTTCATTAAACGTGGCGATGTCATCTTGTTTCCCCGAGGTCTGCTCCATGTTTGATTGAATGCTGGTAACGAACCCGCCACTGCATTCTTCATGATGAACAGTCAAAATCCATGTGTGGTGAGCATTGGTGGTGCCATGTTTGAGGCTGATTGAGAACTGATAGAAAAGATTACAACGAGATTGAACTCCGTTCCCTCATCCGATCGTAAAGACATCGGTATCGATGATATCAATTTGGCTAATTTTCATGGATTCACATTCAATAAAGCCTCAAAACATTGTGTTTGATATATATATATATATATATTCTATATGCAGTGTTTTTGTTTCCGTTGATTTAGCTTGAACATTGGCTTGCAACATGAGTGAAAAATGCACTCTTCAATTTAAAAGTGCTTTATTTGTGTGATTTGATGTCTTGCTTTTTAGTCATACTTTCTTAGACATGATATAAAGAATATTCGTGATTGCCTATGTTTTATATATTAATTCGACTCTTTTTTTTTTAAGTGTTTGCATCTTCTTGATTTCGACATATATTTAAATATAGACATTGAATATAATCCTATGAAAATATAAAGAATTTAAAAAAATTTTAGTATATTTATATCAAACACATAAACATATCCGATACTCTGAGTCTGAGTAAACATATACACTGTCATTATTTGAATATTGTGCTTGACAGCTGATTTCTAAGCAATGGCATGCCACATTAACACAGTTAATTGCTTGCAAAGATTTAATCGAATGTTTACTATGTTGAGCAAACTGAGACACAAGATTATTATACAAAGTAAATTTTTTTGTAATATTCTAGCAGCCTTGATAGAGGTCGAAGTATAAATTTCATGGCCTGGTGAAACTATGGCTGCAAGATCTAAGTGACGACATGAAAGAGCCATTGCAGGCTCATTTTATCTTTAATTGTAACCTTTCAGTTGCAGGTTCTTTGAAGCGGAAATCCTGCAATTTATCTGGCTCTGTCAATCATATAGCTGATGGATTCAACCCTCGTAAGATATTCAACCAATTTCTCAATACAATTACTCATGTTACTTGGACTTGGACGTGAATATCAAGAATGAGTATGAGTCAACACGGTATTTTCAAATTTTCTAAATTTTTTTTTTTATGTATTCGAAGAGTCGTTGAAACTCATAGTCATATACCCATATCCCGATATGCTTCAAACCCAAATATTAAACAAAAATACTTTAAAAAAATTAGAAAATCAAAGTATCATAATCCATTATTATCGTTGATTCATTGAATATCCAAGCATTCTATTTCTCCCTTAGCATTTGGCTCATTATTTATGATTAATTTGCAAGCTGAAGCTTGTTCCACCTATGCTGAGATCCACTGACTATTGGACATGCAGGTGCTGTTGGGCAATCCAGGAAAAAAGTAGGATCGGAAGGCTTTCTTGTTAAGTCACCTGCCATTAACTTGGCCCATTGGATTTGATTGACAATTCTAAGAAGGTAAAGGTTTGAGAATACACAATCCTCATAGTTCTATGAAATTATGTTTTTTTTTTAAAAAAAATATTTATATTTGTTATTTTTATCTAAAAAATAAGTATAAAAATATAATTTTTTAAAAAAAATTAAATATACGAAAAAATAAATATATTTTTATTGAAGTGGGCAAGGCTTAGAAAACAAATTTTAATAATTGATTGGATCTTTGAATTTCTCTTCAACTTATACAATCTGCAATACCTCATGATTACAACCGTAAATCGAATAAAAAAATCATTAACTAAAGCCTAAAGAAAATGGAATGAAATGTACATGCAATTAGCGAGAGTTGAAAGTGAAATGATTCGGTTGGCTAATGGATCGGCGGGCCCTTTCGAAAAGGTTAGAAGTGTTGGATTAGATTTGGACCACATTTTATTTGCAAGTTGATATGGATAGAGATATAGAGGAATGAGCCAAGCATGACTTTGAGTGACGCACACTTATTCATTGGTCGGTTTTAAAAGTTTGATTTTAATTATTTGAATGGATTTGATAAGATGTTTTAAACCTAAGTTAGTCTAATCAACTATTTAGTAAATAAAAATTATTTTTATATAAAATTATGTTCGATAAAATTTTTAAAATTAAGTTGAAATGATTTAAATTATTATTTAATAAATAAAATATTTTAATTTAAATTTAATTATAAAAATATTAATATTAATATAAAATAATTTTTTAATTTTCAAGTCTAATAAGTCTTAGTAAATTTTGGACAAATAAATTCTTTAAAACTGATCACCAAATCAAACATCAAAATCTATTTTTGAAATCCCAATCAACCAACGTCAGTATTGTTTTATCCCTCAATTATTAACCAATTTTCTATTGATATTTTTGGTGAGAAAAAGAATCTCTGATAAATAGAAATAACATATATAATATAATTATATATATATATATATATAAAATAAAAACATGTTACATCAAGAAAAATGGGCCAAAGATCTTTGTACAAATTGAGACTGTGGTGGGATCAAAGGTTGATAGAAACTGTCTGAAAGTGAGCCTAGGACTACTATTAATTTATTATTTTAGCTTTATCTCCTTATCCGAGCTGTGAGTTAAAAATTTTCCTTATGGAAATCAAACTTGGTGGAGGTCTTGTGCGAGAAATCTGAAGCTAGCTGCCGTAGCTCCTTCGTCAGCGCCGGTGCCCCACAATAAAACACCCCTGCCACCGGATTTGTGACGTCAGTAGTCCATATTACATATTAATTTTAATACATTTACGTATTTATTTCATATTTAACGTACCAACTCGAGTGTTGTTGTGATTAACGGCAATTTGCTTGTAGACACCGCGCCAATTAGGCTTGGCGAAGTGGGATTTAACTCTGGTACCGGAGACGACATCAACGCCGTTTTTAGCATGATTAAGAGACTGAAGCATGGTGATGAGAGCAGATCGAGCATCCCCTTCTTCGTAAACACTGGTGCAATAATTGTGGAGTTCAATGACATGGTTATGATCCATTTCGGCTACTTCATTCATTATTCCTTTGAACCAATCAAAGGAACCTTGTTCCCTTGTGACCCAATAAAAGTATGCCCTCCTTGTCTTGAAGTTCTCTTTTCTTTTGGGATTTGGTGGACTAGTTTGATTCATGGCGACCCCATTTCCCTTTTCCAAGGCACTGCTCGCTTCTTCACCCTCATCCATGGCGCCTCTGATGTTGTGGAGTATGTCCTTGACAATGCTGATCATGGGTGTTGCTCCAATCCCCAACCCCACTAGCAAAACCACTTCGTATTTCTTGTAATCTTGTGCTGGTGCTCCATAAGGCCCATCGATTAGAACCCTTGGGAAACTGTTCAATCATCAATCAAAAGCATCATTTTGCCATATGAAAGTTAAAAAGAAATAGTAAAAGTTTGACGGAATCCATAACTAAGCATGAAAATGACATTTTGCACTTTTCTTCTATCATTCTGGACCTATGTTTCTTGAATTGGGAAGTGACTATCTAAGCAATCCAATTTTTCATACCAGGCAACCACAATATAGAGATAACTTCTTCCTTATTTTTCAAGATCTGATGCTATTGTTTTTTGTCTTTCTTGCTTAAACGTGACAGACGGGAAAAAAAAACTGAGAAGAAGAAACGTCAATATAAAATCTAGAGTTGATTTCTAAATTCAATGACTTAAGCTGTGATAGCATATGGCAATCACATGTCAAGGGGAAATGACAAACAAAGAAAATGACATATCTCATAGCAACCAATGGGGCACTAGCCCCAAGGACACCATGGCGTGTATAGTTAAAATTGCAAACATGAAAGATAAGATAACTAAGGAGTATCAGATTAAGGATTTAAGGTTGGGTTTTGAATAAGAATATTCAGTTGGGTTAGGTTTTTACGCTATCAGTTAAAGATAAAGATTCATACTTTAAAATATCTAGCATTTTGCAATGCTGTCCAGCTTGATTCTGATGGGAAAGGTAAATTATATACTACTTTCATCAATTGCCATCTTTGGTTTATCTTTTATGCTGTCAGACAAAAGGTTGCCTATCTCATTTCCGCATGCTTCACCCCTCTATGAATATTTTAAGGACCATTCATCACTTAGGAACTGAGTTTTTCTAAGATGCTGTGATTTGCTTGCCGTCCTTCATCCATACAAGCATTAAAGAAGCAAATTTCTGTGTGGACTTTTTCGCTAACATGACTGAGGACGGCGATTTTTGAGTACAACTTCTTTCTCCTCCATCTAAGTTTACTTAAGTTTTCGGAATATTTTAACAATGTGATATGTAGGCACGAGTCAAGCGGTCCCTAAGTTTTTATATGATGATCTTATGAAAATGTCAAGACTGAAGGCCAAGAGCCTGTGTAGTATAAGGTGGGCAGCTGCTCTTTTTGTGAAAAAAAAAAAGTTATATAGATTACAGAACAACTTTTATTCATTTGATGATAAATTATTAGACCCCAAAGGTAATGCTTGACAGGTATGATGCATCATGAACCACTAATTAAGCCTAGAAATCCAAAGATTGATTCCTTTTGACCTATGCCTTAAGTCATCTTTTTATAGTTTTGCGGAAAAAAAAAAAAGGAATGAAGCAAGTGAAAATGTTGATAATGCTGTCATTTTCCCTATATATCAATCATGACTTACTCTGGGTTGTTATTTCCTTGCAAGCAGTCGGCTCTAAGGAGCCCACTTTTCCCATTTGTAGGTTGTTGACACAACTGGAAAGAACAAATTGAACGTAAATCTCGGCAGCCAATGCAACATTTTCCAAGATTAAAAATCTCAATGGTTAGTTAGGATGTTAAACTAATGCTAGCCCATCTAAGAATGGTTGAACCGTAAATGTTGAAAAACAAAAGCAGTAAGGACAACTTACCTCTGAAAATACGGTCCTGAGTTGTCGTGTCCAATCACCAAGAGTCCTAATATGGACACTGAGACACTCATCTCCTGGGGCAGAAGTAATGGAAAATGGGTGCCTGTTTCCACGTGAACAAACAATCATTTGTCAGGTTTTGGGTAAGGGTTAAAATACAAATTACAGAAAGCGTTGGGCCCATGTGTTGAAAGGCTAAGATGGCTTTTTTTTTTTTTTTACCATTCAAATGGAGACACTGCAGCACAATTGAGAAATATGTATTGCCCACTCTTGTATCTAAATCCATGGGGCCTTGACATGTGAAGTGCTAGTACATTTCCAGGATAAACAGCAACCTAAAAAATGTTTTCAAGGATCGAATTAGAAATCCCAGTGAATTTTCAATTTTTTTTTAACTACGAACGAGGTTGCAGTTTGGAATGGAAAAAAGGGTCGTGAGGATTGAGATTCGAACTTCATAGATCGAATATAATGGTGACAAATTGCTTACCTTCTGTATCGAAACAGCCTTGATGCTTGATCTAAGTAATCTCGTCAATCGTTCACATAAATAAAGGAAAACTGGAACTGCCAAATACATCCAAGTCTGCCATTTCAAAAAGGAAAAAGAAAAGTAAGCTTTGGTTTAATATATTCATATATATACTGAATTCATGGAATTTGAAGTGATAATTGCTTACTGTTTTCTTGTACCATTTCTGGGTCAAGAAGAGCTTCATTCCATGCACAATGAGGAGAGTGTAAACAATGACAAATAGATGGTGAGAGTACCAGAAGGCATTGAAGCCAGTGAGCTTGTTCAGTGGCTTGGGAAGGTTCATCCTACCTCGTCTGAAGCAAGGCGCAGCTAGTGTGAAAGATATGGCCATTAACATCACCATTACAATCCCAGTTACACCTTCTACGTGTTTGACGAAATGCCAGTAGCTCTTGGCTTGTTCGCCAAAATATTTTATCATGGGTTCATACTCATCGGGAGTGGCATGAAGCAGACGGGGAAAATCGCATGCCAAATGGGAAATCGCATGTATGCCAACCCCAATTGAAATTCCAACTGCTATCACCTGCAATGAAGCAATCAAAAAAACCCCATCCAATTAACCTTATAGTTCGAACTTATATGCAATGCTTAACTGTGCAAAAAAATACAAAACATGTTCTCTTATGTTACTCAGACTCAACATCAGTATTACGTATATGTCCGATTCGAATATGTTAAATTTTTTAAGTTTTTTATGTATTTAGTCCATATCCAAATCCGAAAATGTATCCGATACGGAGTCAAAGCAACATGAATGTTTACCTTATGGAAGTTGAGATTGTCATCAAAGGGAACGACAGCTCCTAATTTCGTCTTGTTCCTTAACCAGGTGATTGTGTTGCGGCAGACAGGCAGCAGTACCAGAGCCATGTTCAATTTAAGTGTCTCAGCTGCACCTTTGGCAAAGCAAACACAATGTCCCAATACTTCAAATACGTCTTCCCTCTTTCGATACTCGATGTATTTGTATGTAAATAGAGCACACATTGCCCCAATCCAAAGAGCCATCACCCAAGCTCTTTGCCAGTTATCTATCAAGATATACATGGTGTCCTTGTAGAATCTCCTCACTGGGTTATATTCATATGTAGGCTTAAGCTTCTGGCTTAGCATTTGGCTAAGGTTTCTGCTTTCGCCTCGCACAGATTTGTCTGGTCCTTGTAGTAGAAGCATTTCCAGATTGTTTATCTGCTTAAAATGAAAGAATTTGTGGTCATTGAATTGAAGCCAAAAAGTAAGCTTAGAGCGAAAGAAATGCTTGAATTAACCATGATGTATCCTAGGTTGTCTGGGTCTAATTCTTCCATTATCAAGGCTGCATATTCCTCTGCCTGTTTCTGGATATTTGAAAGTTTGTTTGCTGATGCACTGAGGCTGATAATCTGTAAAAGTAAATCAACATTGAGATATAAATTATGACTAAAAAATTATGCCTGAGAATCTGACAAAAAGCACATCCTTGATCATTCTAAACTTATGTTACTTGGATTCGATGTGAGTTTCACATACGAATATACGTTTGACAAGGATATGTTCAATGGCATAGCCTTATAATTATGCCCGAAAATGTGTAAGATATGAGTACTTCAATAAAAATAAAGAGTTGAAGATGCTAGACCTCCACGACTTCCTCTTCAGTAATTCTTCCATCTAAATCTTTATCCACCCTGCATGTTTTCAACCACTTGGTTTAAGACCAAGCTTTAATGGCGATGCAAGGTTTATAGCTTATTGATAAACAATTAATCTAAGAAAAGGTTTTAAAAAAAATGAAAGAAAAAGAAAACATAATTAGCAAATTTACATGTCAAAGAAAGTTTGAAGCCTGGCATCAAAGCTTTGATTTGAGATCTGATCCCAAAACTCTTTCAGTTGAGCCTTATCAATTGAATCGTGTTGAAGGTTTCGTCTTCGAGCAAGTGCATCAAACAACTGCCCTGCAAATTCCTTTGACTCCATGCCTGCCATTACAACATCGATTCACAAAATTCTCAATGAATTGAAACATCTGCAACAATGTTTAAGATTTGGTATTAATTAGTATTTTCAAACATACCTATGCATTCGCCAAACCGCGAACGAGGCAAAACTCCATTGCTAGAAACAGTAATTTCATCAAACTTCTTCTCCACAACAGCCCATCCATGGCCACCATCAGTCTTGCTGATAAACTTAAGCCCCTTGAGAGCATGAGCTGCTGCAGATTTAGTCCTATCAAAGCGAGCAGCAGGCTTCTTGGAGAACGATGTTAAGCGCTTCAATTCATGCCCCACCTGCCTAATCTTTGCCGAAGCATTCCTCACCATCGATGATCCCACACTAGATTTCTTCTCAAGACCTTTTGCCAACAACGTAAGCTCAGTATCTTCTTCCAAATCATCTCCATTTGCAGCCTTAACACTGTGAACCGCCACAGAGTCATCATGAACATCCAGGGTAATCTCAACATAGCCATCATCTTTCGAAGAACTCGGGCCTAGAACGTTGAACCGAGCACTTTTTCTTCCTCCCCTTTTGTTCAAAGGTCCACTCAATGGACCATTATGGGGCACTTTATCGGTTCCTAAAACCTCTGTATCAGAATGATGATGGTGATGATGGTAATGATTTCCACCCTCTGAACTCATTTTCTGCTTGTGGTTTGATTCCAATTTATCCACAAAAACAATCTTCCAAGCTTCCGGTAAACAAAGATTTGTTAACAACGCAAGCAGATTGAAAACTAGAAGATAGCAAAGACAATATACACACAACTTTTTTGCTTGGACTGTTCTGATAAAAACAATATATATATATATATATATATCTTGGTTTTCTTAGTTTTCTCTCCGCAAGTTTAAGGGAGCAACTATTTGGTCAATATATAGAGAGTTGCAGGGCTAAAATCTTCAATTGACGGTTGAGAAATGAAGATTGGAGCAGGCACTGATCGTGTTCCATAATGACGGTTCGATGTGTTGGGTCATTATCATTCGGCAAGGGGTCTTACATATGCTTGAAAATTCAGCCAAAAACCGATTAGATTTTCTTTTTAAAAAAGTTTTTAACATTATTGACTATTGAATGAAGTGATTTGAAGTTTCCTGTTCTTGTTTTTCATTCACGTGAATCACTCAATCCTACATTCATACTCAGATAAGCTTGAACGGATTTTACTTTGTTTTGGCTAACTTTTTTTTTGAAAGTGAATTGGAAATTACCGTGGGAAACCATATTAACATCGTCAGGTATGCTTTTAACTTATCTGTTCTCGGTGTGAATCATCTTTAACAAAAATGTTTTTTTTTTTTTTGGCTTTTGCCATTGTCGTTTGGCATGTTAAACTCAATTGAGAGTGAATTTCCATTAGTGCTGTTAGGTAAAGCACCATGATTGAGTCATTGACCTTAGCACTATTATAAATTCATGCATATTTTACAGACTAATGGTAATGGAAAGTACATCCAAAAGTATACAACAAATTAACCACTGAGATGGACCCTTAAAAGGAAGAAATGGTCCTATTAAATTGGGTAGATTGATTATCCAATGCTGCTTGACCTTCTTGGAACTTAGCAGCAGCTGGCAACTGGAATTGTGCCCAGAACTGCGAATTGCCTGCATCTATCCTATCTATACCACCATCACCGTCCACTTTGCATATAATTATCTACATGTCAATTCTTTTTAACAGGGGCAAAGGCCTTGGCGGCTTCGGCTCCTCTATTATCCCTGTACCCTAACGTAAAATTTTTGGCTTCACTCCTGCTCTTTAATTAGCAATAAGGAGTTGGTTGAACTCGTTCTAATTGTTATAAAATGCTTGAGTTCGAGTCTTGCTCCTTGATACCGTCTCGGATGCCGTTGGAGGACAGCGCCTGTCTCAGCCAATCCAAAGGCTCACATATTTATCCCGATCTAAGGATTCAGTGTATAGAAAATGTCAAATCCTTTCCCAAGAGTGAAGTTGACATGTAAATCATGGTCTCCACGGGTCAATATGGTATTAAAGTGTTTATGTCTCAAATATAAGACTCCTATCCTATTTCCCATGTTAAAAACTTGTAAGATTCAAAGCCACTGGACTTTGATCAAATCAAACACTTTTATGACTTCGAGGATTCAAATCTGTTACTATGAACTCGGGATCATTTTTTGTATTTCCTACAACGGAGACCAAGAATGTTGGATGATTATTGCATTGCCATTTGCCGTGGCTACTGCAAAATATGGGCTAGCAACTGCACAGGCTATGATGGAGGCATTAGCTGAACTTGTAGAACCCCGAGACAATGAGCCTTTGTGGAATTAGAACTTACGGATAATATGAAGGAAGAGGTCCCAGATGAAGACAAGGAAGCGAGGCAACTAATTATGTTCCAGAGGAGAAAGAAGAGGATAAAACCTGTTGAGGGGGAAAACTAAGAGGCCCGTGGGAATGCGTTCTAAATCTGTATTAGTTATCATAAAAAATACGATCCATGTTCTTGTATAGGAGTTATAGCTAGTGTTAAAGGCAGAAAATGATCTCACGTCAACTAGCTTAAAATTGGATTGCGTCTAACCACCTGTTTCTTATGACAGCATTTTTACAATAAATAAAATTGTAAAGATGATTTAAGATCTTTGAAACAAACAATTCATCATAAAAAGTATAATCAAATAATGTTTACGTTGATAAAACGTAAGCGAGAAGCTCTTAAGCCAGGTTCTATTTTACTTAAACCTTTTTTTTTTAATACCGTATATAGCATTTATATCCCACTTATATTTGAACATACATACATATATATATATAAAAGTTATTATCCTTCAATTTGGATGATGACATTTCTAAAAAAAATATATGCCATGAACATCATACTCCCACCCAAATTGCCAAATTTGAATGCGGCCCAAAGCAGTCCATTCGCACCTCTAATGGCCCGCAAGCTCTGCCGAAGAAAACCCAAACGAAACTTTTATCAGAAGAAAAAATTGAGTCAGAAAATTTTTATGATTAGTACTCTGTATGTAATGGGAACTCAAGAATTTTTTATCTTCTGGGGCTTAATTGGCCATTAAAATCATTATGCTCTCATCTGGGGTAGTCATGGCCGAGCCTTCCGTGCATTTGATCAAACACAATTCCTCCGGCACTGTTCTTGCTCTATTAACCAAGAACCATCTCAATCACCGCTGCCGTTACCATCGCCGGACCCCGTTCCATAACCGTTAGCGTTTGTCAAAAGCGAACCTGAACAACAACCACAACCACCACAAACAAAGCCACAGCAACAGCAAGAAGAAGAAGAGCAGCATCAACAACTACAACCCCAATTCTTAAAACCCATCGACGGCCTTGCCTCCCTCTCCTCTGCAATCCACGCTTTCCAATGCAGATTCGATGACTTAACCAAACGCCTCGATTTCATCAACCAAGCCATCGACTTCAAATTCAATGAACCACAACAAGAAGAAGAACGCCCAAAATTGAAGCCCAATCCCCTCTCAAAACAATGGAAACTGGTACTAAAACGGAAAAAACAGGACCCGACACGGCTTCCCCTCCGAAACCCTCGCGTTCCGAAATTCAAAGCCTCTGCGGGACGATGTGCGGTAGAGGACTCCGTAAATACATTTTCGCCCATTTATCAGACGTATCTAAGCTTCGAGAAGAAGTCCATGCGGCTCTAAAGCTTGCCCCAGAACCCGCCAAATTGGTTTTAGATTGCATTGGGAGGTTCTTTCTACAAGGGAAAAAGGCTTATACTAAGGACTCGCCCATGATTCCTGCAAGGCAAGCTTCCGTTTTGGTGTTGGAGTTTTTCCTTTTGATGATGAGAGGTTTTTGCGGTGAAGGAAAGGTTAACATTGCGGCAGGCGTTAAGGTAGAAGCGGAGAACGGAGCCGTTGCATGGCGAAAGAGGTTGATTACCGAGGGTGGTTTGGCAAAGGCCAGTGAAGTTGATGCTAGGGTTTTGCTGCTTTTCGTTGCTTGTTTTGGGTTCCGAAGGTGTTTCCGGGTGAGGACTTGGGGAATTTGCTGCGGTTATGTAATCTCAGGGCCATTTCGGATGCCATAAAGGGCTCTCCTTTGCTTCCTGATAAAATTCCAGGTAGTTGCACTTTGGGTTCCTGACATTATATGAATTGCTTATAAATTTGTACTTTCGTTGGATGTTATCAATGTTATTATGAGCATGGAGTGTCATTATTCTTACTTGGTATTAAAAAAATCTGTTTTAATGCTTGCCTTTTAGTTTTCAAAGTCTAAAGGCCTAAATCTGTTCGAAGAATTCGAAATTTGCCATAGTTTTCATGCAGAATATAATCCCACAGACTAGTAGTGGAGTAGAGTTTTTAACAAATGAGACTGTATACTACCATTTAGTAATAAATAAGGAAATCAATCTTGGTTCTTTAGTTAAAATGCAAAGTTAACAACTCAACCGCCAGCTGAAAAAGTAGAATGCTTTAGAGAAAGTGGTTTATTCTTTCTTTCTGGTAACAAGAAGAGTGGAAAATGGATTATAGCCTTTGTTGATGAGCTTTAAAATCCGTTTCTGGATGTTAGCCAGCTTTATGTTACCCCTGGATTTTGTTCTATTCCTGCACAGAGATAAATAAATTACTTAAGCATTGAGATGGGATTTGGTCGTACTTTATATAGCTAGAAGATTAATTGCTGAACCCGGTGTCGGAAGAGGAATTATAGGTAAACATCTGGTTTTTAAATTAAGTGCAATGTCTCCATAGCAAACTGGTTATCTCTGTTAATGGATAGAGAATATTAAATGTTTGGAGGAAGTTAGCTGCTATTTTGGGATTCTCGGTTAATAGTTGATACTTTATACTTGAAGTTGCATGCATATGCCAAGTCAATTGGTCTAGAGAAATAGGCTTTCTTCGTGTGTTTAGACTAGGTTCTGTAGACGTCTATGTGGTTATGAATTCTCGGTTGTTATGGTGCAAAACTTACTCTATTGAAATCTCCTTGATTTTAAGAGAGTTTCAGGATATCGATGGAGGGGCAGCTTTGTGCACCCAATTGCAGTTTCTTGAAGAAAGAAGAGTCCAAAAGACAGTTATTAACCTTCTGAAAAAGTTGTTGTGGTCTGCCTAACTTCAAAGTACTCATAACGAGAATTCTCATAGAAATTGGACATCCATTTCTTTACCATATAAACACTGTGGTGAACTAAATATGGCTGCATCTGATTTATTATTGCAATTAGTATTGTTATTGTTATTTTTTTCATTCGGGGTGGGGATGGTAGGTTACATTTAGATTTTTGATTGGTCATTGTGACAATTCTTGAGTATTATGATGCATTTGTCTGCTATAGCTGTCATAGCAGCTATGGGGAAGAATGTAATGTATGTTGAAGCTGTAGATGTTTCTTCTATATTTGGACTTGAGGATAAATGCTCCCCTAAGAAAATTTTGACATTATTCTTGCAAGACTCTATGAAAGCATTCAAGAGGGCAAAACAGGAAGCACCAAATTCCCCTGTCGCACTGGTGCAGCCTTTTTAATCTGCTGTCACATTAGTATCGTATATACTTTTATCATTCTTTAGTATCTTATCATGGATTTGCAGAAAAGGCTAATGAAAAGCAATTAGATGCTCTGAAATCCGTAGTCCAATATTTGGAAGATTGCAGTAGCGATGCAACAAAGCTGCTTGGTTTATGGAAAATCGAAGAGAAGATAATCAAGTTGGAAGAAGAAATTGCTGAGCTAAATAGAAGGATTGAGGACAAGAAAATGATGCCGAAGAGAAAACTGGATGAAATAGGATCCTCAAGTAGGGTTAAGAGTCAAGAAATGAAGCGTTCGCGATTCGCCCAAGGGTTACCCTTGCCAAAATCTTCTCATGTCAATGAGTTGTATGAGCGACGAACTGCTACTCTTGATGAAGGCATGAGGTCATACGATGGTTTGATAGCAAACTCTTACGACAGTGCTATTTCTGGTCATGTCACCATTTATCCTGCTGCCTTGGCTGTACAAAATGGATCAACTGTAGGTTCTTTACCTAAAAGTGGAGTTGCCCAGATGTTAGGAATCAATGGTGTTAGAAGCAGCGTTATGGCGACAAGCATAGGTTTCATCTCAAAAAGTTCTTATTCTGGGGCTCATGCGAAGAATGAAGTTGATAAGTCTGGGCAAACGATGAGTAGCAGTGCTCTGCCATATGGATGGTGCCGACAACACTCTGTCGGGCAATCTGCTTCCATGAGGTTTAGTAGTTTATTTGGGTCATCACCATCAGTCGAAGGCTGTGTCGGTCTGGCTCATACTACTAGCAGGACATCGGCAGATCTATATCGGTTTGCTGATTCTATTGGGGAAAGAGGGTCTTATAGCAGTAGCTCTCATAGGACCGGCACTTTGCCAACAGTTGCGCCAGTCCATCATTCATCATCTTATCTATTAATGAATTAATCGAATGCGTTTAAAGGCCAACGGCTGCAATTCTTTGCTTGAAACAACATTAGTACTTTTTAATAAACAAAACGGGCTTTTTGGATTCAATTACTACAACACAATCTTTGTTCTCTTTCCAAGGTCCTTCGATTCAAGTTCAAGCAATAATCAAAATTCTTGTGCAATGGCAGAGAACTTGCAATCAGAAGAAATCCCACAAACAGCATTAACACCCCCCACAACTCCAATGTCTTCCATGCCATTGCAGTTGTCTGGATTTCTCAGTGGGAACACCATTCAAGTTGACGGTGAAGCGGGGAATTTGCAGTTCTCTGTCAGATTCAATATCCATCATCATAACAAATATTTGCCCGCTAATGGCAGCAACTTTTACTTCCCGAGTCTGAATTCCATGGAGAATAACATCTTTTGTCAGAATTCATCAAGTTCCTCTTCCTATCTGACTCCCAAAAGTACTCAACTGATGGAAAATCAGATTCTAGATTTGGAGACGTTGACGCTTGAGAACAATGGGATTGAAATTGAAAGAAATGTAAAGCCTGAGACAACTAAGACAAGGGCTATAATGACGAGGCTAAGAGTGGGACTATATCTCAAGTGAAGTACTATTTTCCTCGGATTTCTGGGGAGAAATGCAAGGATTTAAAATCTTGTAGGACGATGAAACAGTAGGAGAAAAAAAGAGGGAAAGGGTAGACATTATGTTCGAGAAATTGCTTCGAAGACGTAGTTGTCCTGTTAACCCGTGCAATTCCTATGTTTTCTTTGTAATGGCCAGTTTGGGTTCGATGAAATCGTCTTATTTTAGGGAAGCAAGCAAAAGACTAATCCAAATGTGGTGCAAACTGCCCCGTAAACACAAGAAGGTTCAGTTTTTCTATAAATATCTCTGGATGCCATGATTTTTATCTTGTTTTTCCCCTGGATTTCAATGGAAATTTTATGCAGATATACGAGGACATCGCTTTAAGGTGTATAAGAGGCAATGCATGCTTTTGAATTGCAAGGACCAGGATATTTCCGCCAATCAGAATAGCAGTTTCGACGTCACCTTCAGCGAACAAGGTACTGCACAGCAATTACAAACAGACTATATGTAACTATTAACTACAAGTGTAATTATTTGCCGCTAGATGACTTAAGATACTTTCTCCAATACAGAAATGATTGGTGACTAGGCCATGTTGCTTGTACTGGGTTCCATATCTTAACAAACATAGATAATCTTCTTCTTTCAAAGAATTGTTCAAATGGATTGGGTACACTTAAAAGATATATGCAAAGGGATTATGTACCGGATCTTGTTGCTAGAATTAAATGAAGATGAATATGATTACCTCAGAGAAAGAACCTGAAAGCATTTATGACTATAAGTTAATGACCAAAACAAGATGAATATGTTTCTTTTTCTCATGAACTGTACAAGGTTCAGGGCCTCCCTCAATAGAATCAAGTAAACATATGCTGTAATATGTTTTACCAAATTACATGGAGAAAGGTTTTCTGTACACATCAAATGGCTCATTGGCGGTTAACTGTGGTTCCTGTAACAACAGTTAAAAAAAAACTAATATCAGTGTAGCATGAGAGATCTGGTTAGGTTTATAATATCTGAAACATGATTATAGTTGCAATATTGTGAGTAGCAGAAAATGTTAAGCCTTTAAAGTTACTAATCTTGCCTTAGTATAACCATGTCATTCGAACTCGAGAATAACTGTCAGAAATGGGTATGCATTTGATAAAGGTATGTCCAATTTTTTTAATTTTTTTTATATATTTAAAAAATCATATTTTTTGTACTCATATCCAAATAATTCTCAAACACAAAGTACTTTAAGAAAAATAAAGCAGATACTTTTAAGCCTTTGAAGTTAGTAATCTAGTATTCTTGCCTTGGTATAATTATGTTACCAGGACTTGATGGTGACATGTCAATTTAGAAAAAAATTTCATATAATCGGAGGATTATACTTATTTACCATGTTCAAATGTGTAACAGACACAGATGCTTTAAAAAAAAATAAAAAGTTCGAGTAATACAAGGTATAAGTATTTACGCATTTATATAAAAAAAAACATGTATGGGCTGAACATGTTTGGAGATTCACCTGTCTCAATCCACCACCAAGACTTCCCCCTGTTAAGAGCATTGTGAGAAGAGCTGTAACAAAACCACCCTCATGCTCATCTGTGTTAGAAATGGTGGAACGCATTGCATTTAACATGTTACCATAAGTAGTTGCATGCCCACGTTCGATGGCTTGGATGAACGAGTAAGTCATTGCACCTGTCGAAGTAATCTTTGATAGAGCCTGTTTCACGTGACACAAATTCAACCATTTCAGACTCCATATCTAGCTTCAAATACAGAGCAATATTCTAGTGATTGAAAGAACAATTCCAGAACGCAACGTAACTATTATTTTACGATTTTGGCTCTTTTCGTCACTTATATTCACGGTTAATATTTATCATAATTTATTAACATTTATTACACCCATAATTGCATGTGACTCATATTCACAGTTAATATTTACCGCAGTAGACTGTAATAACATTCATTAAGCCTGCAACCATGCAGGAGACTATGAATCTATGACATTACCGAAGTGTCTGCAGCGGTTTGATCATCATCGCAGCCGCTGAAGGAAATAACTTCCCCACCATTTGTTCCTTTCCACATTCCTGACCGAGGGCGATGATCCTCCCAAGCATATCTCCCCTGCCTACATTGTAGATGGAAAGAAATGAAATTGCAGTCGCGAATTTATTTTTTACGGACATAATTGAATGCTATTGCGGTTAATTATGGTGAATAAAAAGAGCGAGTAACCTGTCCATTCTACAGAGGAATGGCAAATCTAAAACAGTGCCACTGTGGCAAGCATCGATGATGGCATGAAGCTTAACACCATGAGGCAGAGGCCGAACGATTGTTGCATTGATTTCATCATCAACGATCATTTCCTGGGATTCAAAATCTGATGGGCAAAGGGTTTCGTCATATCCATCAACCTCGTCTCCGGTGTAGTTCTTCTGCTGTGAGCCATGACCTGAATAATGGAACACCAAGGAATCTCCTGGCTGACAACCTTGGACTAGCCAATACAATGCCATTCTTATGTTGCGTTTAGTTGGGCGCTTGTATCAGTTTCTTCTTCTGCAAAATGTTTTTTTTTTTTTTTTTGGAGGGATTTAGCTCGGAAGAGATCCAAAAATATGAGCGACGACAGGGACTTATTCAATAATTTCACAAAAACAGTGAAATATTGTTTTGGTAATTGAGGTGTCCGAGCTGGACCGACCTGATTTGAAATTTTTAATTTTTTTATTTAAATTTGATTTGAATTAAATTTTAAATATTTAAAAAATTATAATAATATTTATATATTTTATAATTAAATTTAAATAAAAATATTTTTATTATTAAGTAATAATTAAAGTTAAATCAAACTGTGTTAAAATTTAAAAAAATAATAATACCCAAAATACGATCCTAACAAGTTAAATTCATCGAGCTAAGACGGTAGACAGAACCTTGGAAAGGTCTATTTGATAGTAAGTGAATTTCCAATTCATTTTAAAGCAAATTGACTCGTTACCTAATATATATATAAATATATGTATGTTGACATTGAAAGCTAGTAGGCTGAATTACAATGTAAATTACTTAGAGCAGACATAGTCAGAACCTTTCAAAAGTTAATCAGCGTTGATTAAAGAATTCAAACCTGTAACCCCCCAATTAATCGGGTTGACCCATTGGAAGATGGAATATTCAACAAGCATGCGAAAGAATCAACTTCGACGAACTTACGTTATTCTTTTATATTATTTATAATTATATTTAAAATATTATAATTTAAATAAAAATTTTTATTTTAAAACTTTATATTATATAAAATTTTAATATATTTTCATATTTATATTATTTTTTAATTATTATTTGCGTCATTTAATTTTATTAATAGTTATTGTATTTAAAATTATTAATGTGAACTACTATTTTCAAATCAAATACCGGATAACAAAACAAAAACCAAGAACTGGATGAATGACTATGACATTGTACAACGCGTTCATTCATAAATTTCCCAATGATTTATTATTATTAATTTTTTTTTACCAAGTAAAATGAAAACTATGATCATTTGCAAGTTTTACAATTTGCATCAAATTAAATCAAAGAAATTAATCAATTAAAAAGCTAATATATAATTAGATAAATTATATATAAAATTAAATAAAACTTAATAGAAAGGATTAAATCAATGGGTCGAAAGAATCCAGGATTAATTTAGGAAATATATGTTCTTGATTTTTTTTTGTTTTAATTTGGATCAATTTAACACTTCAATTAGATAAAATTAATTTGGAGGAAATGTTTAAGAGAAAAAAAGGAAAAATCCTTGCCTGTAAGCGTAATAATGGAGGACTCGGGAAGTTGAAGCGATTAGTCAGCAAGAACTTCATGCAATTGGCATCGTTAATATAACCTTTGAGTTCGAATCGGGTGTTCTTATACGACACGCCGCATATCACTGCGCGCTTGCGGCCGTGAGCCTGTGGTGGTGGTCCGGATGGCGCTAGGTTGTAAGGAGAGGGAGGCTGCAGCTTTGGCGGAGGTTGCTGATGTTGGTGGCAGTGATAAAGCGGGTGGTGGTGGCTGGAGGAGGAGGCAGATGGAGGGGGCATGGTGGCAGAGGACACAACGGATGGACTTTGCACCAGGCGGAAGCTGCAGTGGGGTGTGGCAGTTTGAACAATTGACGAGCGTTAACATGTCGATCGAGCTGATTGATTAAGAAAGAAACAGTTTTCGATCGAATCAGAGGGGAAAAAAAAGGGTTGATAGATTTGGATAAAAGAATAGTATTAGTTATAATATTTTAGAATGGAAGGCGTTGAATATTGCTGATTATAATAAATAAAAGAATGAAGATAGAGGCTTCGGTGGAAAGGAAGATGGGGAGGAAGGCGAACAAGAGGGAAGATCTAAATGACAAGTTTTGGACTAGACTTGCATGCTCCTCGAAATCTATAATTCCAAGTTAAAGTGTTTAAATTGATTGAGTTCGACGTTTACTTTTAAAGAAGAAAAAATAACTTTCAAATATATTATTTGAATTTTAATATTATAATATTTTTTTATTTTTAAATTATGTTTTTAATATAAAAAAGTGATTAAATCGATTAACTTAGTAAAAGCTTTTTGGTTATAATTATTAAAGACTTTATAGTTGGGGCTTAACATATTTGTTTAAAAAGAGAAAGGATATCATACAGTCTAGAATTAATGTGGCCTTACGAGTATACCAAAGTCTATTTCTTAACGTATACTTTTTTTTTTTTTTTCCTTTTTCGAGTATACCATGGCTTAAGTGGGTGTATATATAATGCGACCATAGCTTTAGTGGTGGTGAAGTCATTTTGAATTTTGGTATTTTAAAGTTTTAATCATGGTAAGAGATTATTTCGATTTTAGATTGTTTTTATTTTTTTAGTTTGGTCAAGTTTAAGTTTAAGTTTAATATGCTTTTCAAATTCGAATTTTTCGAGTTTGAGATATTTCATGTTAATATTTTTTGAGTTAAAATTATTTTAAATTCGAGCTATTTAAATTCAATTCATTAAGAATTTAAATTTTTTTATTTTTGATTTTACTAAAAAAATTTAAATTCAAATTCAAATTTTTTCGAGTGAATATTGCCAAGTACAGATTTGTTTTATCTTTTCCACTAAGCCTAATGACAAAGAAGATGATCTAAAATCTTAACATTTCGGGTTCCATTCACAGGGCGTGTGGATTTAAATCAAAATTTATATTAAATTTCCTAAATTATGCACTCAATTGTTAATTATTTTAATTCAAATAAAATTTTATATATATATATATATATATATATGTATGTATACTTAGAGGAGCTTAGGAATTGAGATTATCCCTTGAAAAAAAAAATTGATTTTTTGAGGTACCATTTTTTTGAAATATATATATCAGATAACAGTTTTTAATTCATTAAATTAATCAAGAGGATATATATATATATATATATTGAATAATAATTAACATTAAGGGTTGTTAACACACATTGTTCACACCAATAATTAATGGAAATCGACTTGAAAGTTGAAATTAACCTCCTCTCATTCCTTTTTCATATCAATTATCTTTAAAGATTCCTAGCTATTACTAATGTTTGTTGCACAAAATCAAACACCTAGGTTGACGAAAGACATCTGCATTCCTACGAATAGATATAATAATTTATATATTTTATTATATCAATTTATATTGAAAATAAATTATATTTATATAAAATTTAATGTTTTAATAATTTAAATTATATAAATTTTAAAATATTATTTATATATTTATGTTAATTTTTTATATTTTAATTATTTTTTTGTTATGTTTATATTAAATTTAATAGTACTAAATTTACCAATTACGAGGAACATTCGATCCTTCGCTTCAAGTTTCCATGTCAACAACGGTGAGCTTTCCAAAAAATGCTGACGTGGCACGTCAATTAAAATACTACCCTTCCAACCGGTTAGAGGGTTGGAAGGGTTTTATTTTATTTTTTTAATTTTTTACTTATTTTTATTAAAATATTTTAAAAAAATTAATATTATTAATTATTATAATATAATTATTTTTATTTCATAAATTATAAAATTTAATTTTTTTATTATTAAAAATATATATTTTATTGTAAATTTAATTTTTTATTATTTTATTTTATTATTTTATTATTTTTATTAAAATATTTTAAAAATTAATATTATTAATTATTATAATATAATTTTTTATTATTTCATAAATTATAAAATTTAATTTTTTATTAATAAAAATATATATTTTATTATAAATTTA
>JBBYHO010000008.1:3670072-3680168 GCA_038382025.1 Adansonia gregorii | reverse complement strand
TATAATACCCAATCAAATCTAATACCTAACTTAATTGAGATTCATTTCGACGTCTTTCTCACCATGGCTTCAATCTTCACCGACCTAAGCCAAAATTTGTCAAACCCTAATCGCCCGTCTTCTTAATGACTCCACCCTTAAAGCTCTTTGCAAATGGACCACTTGTGCAACAAAGAATTAATATATACATATATATATATATATGTATAGCAAATAAAGACAATGATTTTGGTTTTTAATTAAATTATCTTTAATATTTTTCAACGGTAGAGGTCCCCAAATATACTTTTCATTTCACACCAACCATTTTTGACAATGTCCGAAAAATTATTGGGACTTTTGGCATGCTTTCTCACCACTCATTATCACAATGTATGCATTTTCTATAGACTATAATTAATAACGCAAAATATTATATATATATATATATTTTTATAATTTTTATATCATTAATATATTTAAAAAATTAAATATTTATATAAATTTTAATATGTTAATATTTTTACTTTATAAATTTTAATTCATATATTTATTATTTTTATATTATTTTTTATCTTATCGTAATTATATTATTTAAATTTTATTAGACTAACAAGAGAGTTGTGGGAGGGTAAGTGAGCAAAATAGACTTGCAGAAGGGAAACGTTAGCTCAAGAGAAGTATTTATAGATTTACTATATATTATGTTATATCAGGTTTCAAAAAGTTCAGATTCAATTCAATATTGTCAAGCCAACGTGCCTTTGAGTATTGAGTATTAACCGCCGTTTATCAGCTTTCCAAAAAAATTATTTATCTGAGACATCGTTAAAGCCAAATCCATCAATTATCACAGAGACTCTCATTTCCTTCTTATTACGGCATTACGGTTTTTTTTTCTATAATTAGGTTCGGTCAAATCATAAAATAATTTTAATTTAAGCCATTAGTCAAATTTAAAAATCATTTTATTTTGTAAAATATTAAAAAATTATAATAATTTTTTATAATTAAATTTAAATAAAAATAATTATTTATTAATTAAATAATAATTTAATCATATTAAACTTATTTAAATTAAAAAATTTTATATTAAGATCAAATTAATTTAAATTAATTTAATATCACGTGATTTATTCAAATAATATTAAATTTTTAAATTTTTATAATTATATTTAATTTTGATAATTTAAAATATTGTTGTAATTATCTATTATTTTTCTAATTTGGTGTGATTAATTAAATGTATAAGTATTTCCTACAGAAAAGTGAAATGACATTACACTTTATGTTAATAAGGCAGCCTAAGTTGGTAGCTAACTAGCTTCATGGACCCAAGTTTGGAAGCAAATGATCAAATTCCCTCGTTTCATAAATTTTAATGCGATATAAATATATAATATAAATATAATATATTTAATAAATATAAAAATAATTTAATAAAAATAACATAACACAATTAATTTTATATTTTATTATTATATTAATAACATGAGATGTGTAGAAGAAAAATTATGAATTTGTCACCTAATAATAATTTAATAATTTAATAATTTATATTTATCATATCATAATAATATTTAAAATATTTTATATTTATATAAATTTTAATATATTAATAATTAATAATATATAAATTTTAAATTATATATATTATATTATATTTTAATAATTATATTTAAAATTGTAAAATTTGTAATATAAAAATAAATGAATATGACGATGCCAAGGCTGACATTTTGACTTTCCGGGCATGGTTTCTGTAGCTTACAATAAATGCAAATTGGACCATTTTTAAAGAGTTTGAGGGTAGTAGGTGTAATAGTCACAGCTATACGACGTGGTTTTATCTGCAAATTCTATACTCCCATATTCCACACTTCCACATATATTTTAAATCATTTTTGCTTTTTTAACTTGGAAAAAAAAAACAAATACCATTTCTATAGGAAACAAATAAAACAAAAGAGTTATTTATTATAATTTTTTATTTTAATATTTAAAATTTAAAATTTATTGTTCAAATTGTACAATTATAAATTATTGACAAAAATTCTTATTAAAATGTTTGATACTTTAATTATTAGAAGAAAAATTATTTAATCTATTGTCAATAAATTTTTAAAATTTCACAAATGAAATTATCAAAATAACTCAAATTTATAAAAATACATTTAAAAGTATAAAAAAACTAATTTAAAAATATTGCAAAAAAAAAGAGAGATTAAAGCAAAAAAAAAACACACAAGATTCACGTGACTCAATCAATATAACCTACGTTTTTGGGGAGAGAATGATAATTTTTTATTTCGTTTTAAAAAATTGATACAATCATTAAAAGAAAAAACACTTTAAAACCGCATAAACACAATCACCAAACCTACTAAGGTTGCTCCAATTAACAAAAAAAATGAGTCAAGCAATACCCTAAGGGACGTCGCCCCTCGCACCCCACAACGAGGTCATTGGTGGGCTTCGGGCTCAGGCCTATCAGCCCAAACCCTTCGCTTCTACTACAAACCTCTATTTTTTTTCGTTCGAGTTGAGCTTTCACAATTTTATATCATATCATAATTTGAAACGAATCATAAAATTCAAGGCACTCTACAAAAATTATATATCAATCTATTAATTTTATTTATAAAATTTAAAATATTTATTTAAAATATATATTAAAAAATATAAAACTCAAGCTTTTTAATTTTGCACATTGTGGACATAAGTCTACTTTTTTTTCTTTTTCCTCTTAATAAATATTACATGTATGAAAAAATTGTGCATGGATTGAAGCTTAGCAACTTTGAAGATCGACTATTATTTCCCTTAAAATTACTGGGTGGAAAAAGAAATTAAAAAAGAAAAAAGGCCAAAACCCAATAGATACTAACTAATCATTAGTTAACTTTATTAAAGCCGATGAAACCCTATTAATTAATTATTTAATTTCACTAACTAATTCAACCACTACTTAACCTTTAATCCAGCAATCATAATAACAATTTTTATATATAAAAAAATATTAATTAGACGATAGATTTGTTTAAGATTTAGCAATTCGTTTTATTTGTTACATTCGAATTAATTTGAGTTTACGGATGGATAAAGTTTTTAAAAATATAAATTAAGTTTATTTTTAATTAATTTTTATTTTGTTTAATCTTGAAATATACAAATGTCATATTTTAGTATTAAAAAGAAGAAGAAAAAGGCAATGTCTAACTCAATGATAATTATTTATTTCGAAACATATATTAAGATGATATTTAAAATTAATAAAAGCACAATTAAAACATTAATTTTTTTCGAATTTGATAAAATAATGCATTAATTTTTTTAAAAATAATAATTAAATAATCTTTTATATATCATGTTGGTAAAATTTTAAAATATATATATATATATATATATATATGAAAATAAGAACAAGAAGTGTAAAACCGTTTCTTTAATTTCAGTATCACTATTTTATTTTTCTTCAATCTTTGGAATATTGCCTTATTACCCAAGCAGATATTTTTAAAAGAAACAAATATAAAAATACTATATTTATTCTATTTATTTGAATTTTATTAATGAGTATTTTTTTGATTATTTATAAAAAATTTATAGCTCATAGAATTAAACATTAACTATTATATTTGACAAAAAAAGATTATTATAAACAAATTATTAATTAATTAATTATAATTTTTAAATTTTTTTAATGTTTTAAATAAGGAAAAAAAGAAAAAAGGTTCTTTGGAAGATACAAAAAAGCCTTTTGCTTTGGATTATGTAATGTAATAATTAGTAATTCGAACCCAAAGCCAAAATGCTTTCTTCTTCACAGTGTTTTCATAGTTATTTTGACTTTATCATTCCATTACGTCACCCTTTTTACCATGCCGTGGCAATTCCGTAGTTATTTCCAAAGTCAGCGCCCTATTTTAAAAAATGATCTCTCTAAAATCTCTAAAATTAAATTCAACAAGTGAACCAGCGACTCTTTGGCACTCGCCTCACAGTGTCAGCTAAACCTTAGCTAAGCTTTTCTTGTTCTCCTTCTTTTCTCTCTCTAAAACTGAGCCGGCAAGTTGAAACCGGAAAACAGCATTGTTTTTCTCGCTCCTCGAAACGGTCAATTGTCGGGGGTGGGGGGGCTCTTATTTAGCTAAAAACCGCCATCGGGTTTCCGTTTATTGGAGTACATTATTCCCATGCATTTGACCTGAGAGAATGGGTTGCGTATTCGGAAAGCAATCACAATCACGGTCATCGGATCCCCAGCATCGGAGCAACGGCGCAGCTCCACCGCATCCTCCACGTACTCGTCATCGCCGGAGCTCTGACGAGTCGTCGGCTGTAGTTTCATTCACTGACGCCGTTGACGGGGCCGTGGATGTCAAAGAGCGGGAGGGACCGAGGCAACGGCAGCAAAAAGCTAGACATACCGGTGATTTCCCGGTGAACGTTCCGGCACCGGGGAGACGGCGGATGACACCGGACATTAATGAGAAAGGGTGGCCTTCGTGGTTGATGGCCGTCGCTGGTGAAGCCATCCATGACTGGACCCCCAGACGTGCCAACACCTTTCAAAAGCTCGACAAGGTATCAACCTTTTTGTTTCAACTTTATTAAAAGGCTTCCATTTTTCTATAATCATTTTTTATTTTGACAATTTTTTTTTTTGGGGTTTAAAGATTGGGCAAGGGACTTATAGCAATGTGTACAAAGCAAGGGATCTACTAACAGGGAAAATAGTGGCATTAAAGAAGGTTAGGTTTGACAATTTGGAGCTAGAAAGTGTAAAGTTCATGGCCAGAGAGATTCTTGTTTTAAGGAAGCTTGACCATCCTAATGTAATCAAGCTCGAAGGTTTAGTTACTTCAAGAATGTCTTGTAGTCTTTACTTGGTTTTTGAATACATGGATCATGATCTTGCTGGCCTCGCTGCCTGCCAAGGAATTAAGTTCACTGAACCTCAGGTAAAACAATTCTTTCTTCAAATCGGTTCTTAGTTTTTGCTGATTTTTGCTTGTTTTTACTGTTAATATTGATTTTGGTTGGGTTTCGGAGTTACAATTAGGTTTGTTCTTTTTCATTTTTTTTCTTTTCTTGGTTCGGATTCTTTTTGATCTTTCAAATGTATAAAAAGTTTTAAAAGATTTGAGCATACCCTTATCACACGTAGCAGAATCCGACACTCACCCCTAGTCCTAGTAACATGGTCTTATTTTGCTTTTGCTTATTTAAACTGCGATTTTGGGACTATATGGTTCTTTTCGTTTTTGGATTTTGCTTGTTGTAGGCTTTTGATGTCACTTTTATGGATGTATTTCTTCGGCTACTTGGGTCCTGTTACTAGTAATTTTGAATGCAAACTTCAGCCTTTTGAGCATTTAAATATTTTTATTTTTCTACTATTTTTGGGTATGCAAATTTGTGGAAATTTCGTACTTCATATCAATTTCTGGCGTTGAAGTTGAAGTTATGTTAACGTATATCTTTATTTGAACAGCTTTTAGATGGAATGAATGAGAAATAAGAAGAAAAGAGGATTTTCTAGATACTTAGGAAAACTAAAACCTCTGCTCTTTTTTTCTGAAAGCTGGTTCACAGTATAGCTACTTGTCTATCTTCTGGTTAATTTCCTCACACAGAACAAACTGGTAAAGTTATAAACAGATGATTAACTACCGGTTTGCTTCTATCATCCTCAGTTGACAGCAAACAGGAGAAATGATAATTTTTTCTGCCATAATTGATCCTATAACTGAATTTCTAGGTTTTTCAGATGATTGTAGCAATGATCACATCATGCAAGGCTTTAATTGTGTCTGATGTTTCTTCATGGTGAAATGCCACCTTTTTGCAGCCGAATTCCTAGGAAATAAATATTTCTATTCAGTGAAATTTAGAAGCATGTAAGCTTGTAGTGAGTGGTTTTTTGCTTTAGAAGGTTGGTTAATTGCTGAAGTTAGATACTTATTGCACGATGAAACACATTGCTAAGAAATGGCTTTAGAAATGGCTTCGATCATCCTCCCTTGACAACAAACAGGAAAAATGATAATTTTTTTTTGCCATAATTGATCCTATAAATGAATTTCTAGGTTTTTCGGATGATTATAGCAATGATCACATCATGCAAGGCTTTAATTGTATCTGATGCTTCTTCATGGTGAAATGCCACCTTTTTGAAGCCGAATTCCTTGGAAATAAATATTTCTATTCGGTGAAATTTAGAAGCATGTAAGCTTGTAGTGATTGGTTCTTTGCTTTAGAAGGTTTGTTAATTTCTGAAGTTAGATACTCATTGCACGATGAAAAAAAATTGCTGAAATGGCTTTAGTTAATAATTATGGTGCTGTATATTAAGGTATTCAAGGAGTGAATTAAAAATAGTTAAGCCTTCGAATAATTGTCTCAAACTAAAAGCTTAACTTCAGGATAGAATCGAGTTCAATTAGCATCTCACAGAAAGGAAGATAGAAATTCTAAGCAAGGCTGGTTATGGCTGGTGGCATTATGCACATGTAATTGTCGGTGTTTGTTAATGAGGTTTGTGTGGCTGAAGATGTGAAGCTTAGATGATCCATTTGTTTGGGTGTACCTTCCCTCTGGCAGGTCAAATGCTATATGAAGCAGTTACTTTCCGGGCTAGAGCATTGCCATGAACATGGTGTTTTGCATCGTGATATTAAAGGTTCTAATCTGCTTATTGACAATGAAGGCATTTCAAAAATTGCTGATTTTGGACTGGCTACCTTTTATGACCATGAGCAGAAGAAGCCCCTGACTAGTCGAGTAGTCACTCTTTGGTACCGTCCACCTGAACTACTTCTTGGGGCAACTTATTATGGTGTTGGGGTTGACCTCTGGAGTGCTGGCTGCATTCTGGCAGAGCTACTTACTGGGAAGCCTATAATGCCAGGAAGGACAGAGGTATTAATTTCCTCTCTTGTTTCTTCATCTTGGCTTATTTTTGAATTCTATCAAATCTTTGGTTTTCCGTGAATCTGATGGAATGGGAGTCGGTATAGCTGGTAATTCATGCTTCGAAATGTTTGGTCTTCTTCCATATCGCTCTAACTCTTCATTTTTTTTAAGTGCCCGTATCCAACACATTTTTTGACATGGGCGTGGAGATATGATCCTCCAGGGACCCTCCAAATACATGGAAAAATTTAGAAAAAGATTAACATACACTTGTGGGATGCATACCCATGTCCGGCACACCCGAGTGCGAGTACATAGGTCTTCCTGTCTGTTGCTTACTGTATTTGTTAGGAAATCACCAGCGTCAGTCCAAGTAAGATGAATAGATTCTGTGGTTATGTGGTCTGAGAAATTAAAGTTTATCACTCTTGGAAAGTCGAGAATCTAAGTATCTGGTATTTGTTACATAACTAGTAATGCTTCGAGTTGGTTTAATTATGTAGTGTATTATTTTCTAATCCGATGATCAAAATTTCCTGTTTCTTTTATTGGGCTGGTATCATATTTTATCTTCTGCTTAGGTTGAGCAACTGCATAAGATATTCAAGTTATGTGGATCCCCTTCCGAGGAATATTGGAAGAAATCCAAATTGCCAAATGCAACACTCTTTAAGCCGCAGCAGCCGTACAAATGCCGTATAGCAGAAACTTTCAAGGATTTTCCATCCTCTTCTTTATCTCTAATTCAAACTCTTCTTTCATTAGACCCCGAGGACCGGAGTACTGCCACTGCAGCTCTTAATAGTGAAGTGAGTTTTATCACCTTACTTAATGCATCTCTCAAGCAAATCGATATTGCTGTTGTACCTGTAATCTTATAATATTTGAAGATGCCTTTTATGCATTTATGTACTTTGCTAGATTGCCAGACTGAGAAGATGTTGTAAATTCCTGGGACTTGCATGATGTATGTCCTTTTGCATCATCATATATCCATTGTAGAATACTTGATATTCCATTCTCCTATTTTACTTGGACTCGGGTGTGTCAGACATGGATATGTGTCTGATACGGATATTTTTAACATTTTCCAAGATTTTTATGTATGTGGAGAGTCTTTGGATGATCATATCCTATACTTATGTCCGGATATGCATCAATGATACATGTTGGACAGGGGTACTTAAAGAAATATTAAGACTTGGAGCAACATAGCTGTCCTCATCTATTTTGTGAAATATTTGGTTTCCTGTTTGCAGTTCTTTACCACTGACCCGTATGCTTGTGAGCCATCAAGTTTACCAAAATATCCTCCCAGTAAAGAAATGGATGTAAAATTGAGAGATGAAGAAGCAAGAAGGTTGGCAGGCTTTCCTTTTTCACCTTTTGTTTTCGTCACCCAATTTTGCTTTTATTATGATTGCTGATATACATATTTCCTCTATAGACAAAGAAATCTAGCCAGCAAAGTTAATGCAGTCGATGGTGCCAGGAGAATTAAAGTTCGTGAACGTGCTAGTCGGGCAGTTCCAGCTTCTGAAGCAAATGCAGAGATTCAAACAAACTTAGATGTGAGTTTTAGACTTTGCTCTTCTTATAATTGTTTACTTATGCTTTTTATGGCTTTCATTTTTATTTCTCTTTAAAATTTGGCCGGATCATAAAAAACACCAAATCAAACTTGAAATAAACAGTGTCTAATGGCCTAATTGCACCTTGTTAATTTCAAGTTTAAAACCTGAAATGTAGTATTTCAACTTTGATTTTCGAATTTCTCACTGATGAAGTTTCCCAGCTGCATATTTCTTGCCCTGTAAATTAGTCCACTTATGAGTATTAGTCTGTCTATGTTGCTTTGACTCTTTATTTTTCTTGAAGTACCGGTGTCTAACTCATATTGGGACTCGAGTATGAGGATAAGACCCACGTAGAGATCTTGGAAAAAATTGAATATAACCCTGTCAGACGTATATCCATATCTGACACTTACACCCGAGTTCAAGTAACATAGGGTATAGCTGAATTTCGAAGTATCATTCTCTCGTATTATGTTTGATTTGCATCTGTTCTTTTTTGCTTGTGTTTTTCTTATGAGCTTCGGTCACTTTGAATCCGATGTGAATACTCGTTTGTGTTTTGCTGTTTTCCAGAAATGGAGAGTCATGACACAAACAAATGCTAAGAGCAAGAGCGAGAAATTCCCACCTCCCCATCAAGATGGAGCTGTTGGGCATCCAGTTGATGCATCACACAAAGGGCCTGTATCTTTTACTGCAAGTGAAACTTCTTTCAGCTCATCAGTTTTCGACTCCAAATCATCCGGATCTGGTAAAAGTTCCACACCTTCCGGCGGTCCTTCTCAAAGAAGGAGAACGAATAAAGACCCCTGGAGTGCTCCGTCTCGAAGGTTCATCCAAGGTTTCAAACCAACCAAGATAAACATATCCATGGATATGCTATTTAGGGGTAAATCCGAGGTTTTTCGCAGCCAGAATTAGAATAGTATTACAAGTTTTTAGGTCTTTTTTTTTTCCTCCTTTTTCAGGAGGTATTCATTCTATTCCTGGAACTTAAAAATGCAATTTTCCCATAAATTTTCCTCCATCTGATCGCATAAATCTGTTGTATAATCTGCCAATGCAATTCCACTTTTTGTTGTACAGTTTTTGGTATGACAGTGACTCTTGGATATATATACACACACACATATATATATATATGATACAATTATTGCATTGCTTGATAGAATCTAAAAAATTAGACAAAAATATTCACAAGGCACTCCGAAATTACGGATTTAATTAATTCAGTTGATTCATGTAAATGTATTTTAACAAATAAAAGTATTACGAAGAGTTGATACGTGGCGCATAATTTGTTGTTTATTAAGAATATATAGTTTTCCAATTTAGAGCTTAGTTTTGAAGTTTGAACGAATCAAAAAAGAAGCTCTAAGCGAAATCCCATCCGCAGATAATTTTTTTCTTTCTTTTGTTAGCTGGCGGTTTGCCCCAAAAGAAACTTTTTCCATCTTTATGCAAAGTTGACATCTATATTTCAGAAGTCAATGTTTATGCACTCTAATGTTTGATTAAATAACAAGGTATTGATAATAAAAAAATAACAACTTATTGTTATTTATGATATTTGAACTCTTATTTTTTTAAAAAAAAATATGATATTCGTATAGGAAACATAT
>JBBYHO010000008.1:3602363-3612764 GCA_038382025.1 Adansonia gregorii | reverse complement strand
GGGCTTTGAGTATTTCAAAAGTTAAAAAGGTGTATCATCTTTTATATTATAGGTCATATATGAAAGAGCAAACTATCCAAAATGAGAAATAATTTTTGGTTACTTTCTTTGGTGGCCCAAAAAGGAAAATTACCTGAAAGTGGAATATGGCGTGGAGTATAATTTGGTAATACATTAAGCATTGTTTGACAAGAAAAGGAATGTATTATTCCTTAATAATATCGAAATTTTAAGACAAGTTTTTATCTTATAAATTTTAAGTTCAATCAAAAAAAAAAAAGAAAAGAAAAAAGAAAAACATAAACAGGCTATGGGGGAAAAGTTAGATGTTAGTGGCCATTTTTATGTTTGACAATGATTCAATTAATATTATTATTTTACCAATCCTGGTAGCTGTTGATCGGCACTTTCGATTTGTCTGTGCCAATAAGTGCAAGTGCAAGGTTTAATCTATAATTTTTTTTATGTAGGTGATGTAACGCAGTTGCACAACTTGCATGCTCCTCGCAATTGTGATTTCAAGGTGATACATACATACATACATACATACATACATACATACATACATACATACATATATCAAAAACTAACATTATATATATTTGGAATAAGTTTGAACTTAAGTGCACAATAGTAAAAGATGAGTTTTTTTTCCTTTTTTTATTTTTCCCCAAGTTTATGTTGCTCTTTTGGTGATGATAAGTTGACAAACCAACGAATTTTCTTTTGCCGTCTACGTTTCAAAAAGTTGCACAAAAATAAGTTTGGATAAAGTTGCCAACTTTGCCATAAACCTGGCCTTGCTTAATTATTGTTAAACTAAGCAAGTTAGTGATTTTAGAAACGTTTAAAGAAAATATTGAATCACTCAAGGTTTTATTAGGTAGTTGTAAATCAAGGATATATAAATTGATTATTGCCCAACAAATCATCTTAAGGTTGCTTTAGATTGCGTCATATAAGCTATCCTTTTTATTTTTTATTTAAAAAAAAATATATGATAATTAAGTATCAATACACATTTTCTGTAATTAATGGCTTACAAATTTGTTATAATGTGAATGCAAATTAGTTTTTGAAGAAGGGTTTTCAAGATTATACTTATCCTTATTATTAAACTTAATAAACTTGAATTTTTTATAGTATATATTAAAATTAAATATTTTATTTAATATATAATAATTTAAGTTAAATTGAATTAAATTTCAACGTCAAAATATTAAAACCCAACTTGAGCGATTAAAAGAGTATGACGTGAGAAATCATTCATTTTGTTCTTTTAAGGGACACACTCAACAGGGTTCCATGGTGTAGTGGTTAGCACTCTGGACTTTGAATCCAGCGACCTGGGTTCGACTCCCGGTGGGACCTCTGTTTCCTTTAACTTTCTCTTGTGAACTTTCTTTTGTAGAATTGCTCATAATCAATGAATTAATTGTTGAAATTTAAAAATGTTTCCTTCCCAAAAAAAAGAAAAGATATTGTATTTTTTATTTTATTTGATCGTTAATAGTGCTGCGAGCTAAAGAAATAGAGACGGCCATCAATATAATCCAAGGTAGCTTTTTCAAATGACAAAGTCTGAGTTATATTTACGCAAGATTTATGAAGCAATGTGTTGGAACCAAAAAAGTCTTGAGTTATATCCACATGGGACATGAATGACGATGATGTCTCCATATTTTCCAGGTTTGGTTCAGCCGAATTACGGGTTCTTCATGTTTGTCTCTTAAAATCATTCTTCTTTGCTTATATGTGCATGAATTTTGCTGGCTATATACATATATATATATATGCCTCCCTTGTTTTTACTACTCTAAACCTTCATTTCAGTCTGGTTTGTTGGTGGATTAACTGTCTCCCATTTGTATCTAATCCGTATAAACCAGGGTAATTTTTTTTCTCTGAATCATTATACCTTCAAATTACGGATATAGCTCATTCTAGCACTTCGAATCTGCATAGACATAAATTATCATAACTTCAAATATGAAAACTTTAGATACCGACTATGTTACTCAACTCAAGTGATAATTGTTAGATGCGAATATATTCAATTTTTCTTCAAAACTTTTATATACTTACAAGGGTTCTTAGAGTATCATACTATTTTTTTTAACTGTTAAGTAGAAGTTCAGATATTTGATTTCTGAAATACTCAAAACACAAAAGCCCATCCTTGAATATGAATTTTAACAGGACAAAAACTTGGTATCAGTCAAGAATGAACTGTTGAGATGCAAGGAAAAGGGTAAAACAACTAGTAAACCAAGAAAACAGCAATGAAAAAAAATCTCCCCAACCGCCAGATTATTGCATGGACTGAGCGCGTTTCACAATGATCAAGGTCATATCCATGTAACGCTGAGCACAATTTGAAAGGCAAGCTGATTCACTGGAGCTTAGTTTGCTCCCAGGACTACTTCTTATACACTTGTCCCAGCACACACTTGTAAGCTTCGTCACCATCTCATTAACCATGGCTTTTTCTTTCTCTTGCTGTCAGAAAAAAAAATACAAGATTTTAAGCTTCTCAATGTGTTTGAGAAAGGCCAAAGTTTCAATTATTAGAATGACAATGATTCGAAACAAAGGTTTTCAAACTATATCAACAGTCATTAATCTATCGAAATTCAAAACCTTGAAATATATAATTAAAGACGAGACATTTTGAAGAAGAATATAGAGAGCTGAGATGAACCCATTAACCCATCGACTTATCAAACTAAAAAGATGTGAAATTTGGATGATAAGTTAACAGAAATCTGACAAATTAACAAATTACTATTATTTATTTTTAATTCTCATGAATGAAACAAAAGAGAAAGGGTAAGAGAGAGAGAGAGAGAGACTTACGTTGAGGAATCGTTGCAATTTGGAAGAATTAGGAGATGGGTCCATTTGGAGAGAAGTGACCTTTAGCACCGCTTTCCAATGGCAACTAAAAGATAGACAAAACCTACGACCCTCTCTCCGCCAACCCCAAAAACTTAAAAACCCTAAACTAACTGTAGAACATGACTAGTTTAGGCCCATTAATCTTCTATCTCTATTTTTGACCTAAAATGCTGAAATTATAAGCTTTTTTTTAAAATAAATTAAATTATAGTTTATGTTGCTCGAATATTTTTTTAATATTTATCTATCACGCATTATTATAGATAAAGATATAATTTTACGAATATATAAAAATTTAAAAAAACTTAATATATTTATATATGACATTTTGTTTTTATAATTAGTAAGTAGGGAAAAAGATGTTTAAAATTGAAGCCAACCATACCATGTATGTCAACTCTTACGCACTCTTAACCATTATGCTGAGAAATTCTCGGCCTGACATCCATTTTTAAATTCAAAGAACACAAGTTATTGTAAGCCAATGTTGCACCCAATTAAACTCAGAAGATCAACCTGAAATCTGCCAGTAAAACCCACACAGTTGATGAACTGGCTGTCATGCCAATCAACCTTTGTAGTTGCTTTTGGGTTTAAATTGTTTCATCAGAGTTGTCTCTTGACGAAAATCATGGATCCCCTTTTCGTCAAGGGTGTAGTTTCATCAGAGTTGGGCCTTAACGAATTTGCCAACGTATATATGATCAGCAATAGGAGCATGCATTATAAACATAGTAAAATTTTCAAGCGATTCCAGATTAGTTCAAGCTATGAAACAATATAATCAAATGAATATATATATATATATTAACTAACGAGCTCGTTTTTGATACATTAAACCAAGTTTGTGAAGTTCAAAACTTTTACTAACAGTTAACAGTGAATACGATAATTTCTCATTTTCTGGTTGATTTCCTAACAACATTTGAAATCCTTTTATAGGTTCAAATAATCCTTGTCCTCTCCATCCATTTGGCTTCGTGCCCTCATCTCTCTCGAGCCTCGTATTGTTTTTTTTTAATCTTTGCTTTTTAATTTAATGGGGTGTAATGCAACAAAGCCAAGCCATCAAAACGTGAAGATGCTGCCTAAACTGCCGCCTCTCCCCAGCCAAAAGGTGGCGGAGATTGGGAGGAGCGGGGCAAAGGATGTTAATGACGATGCCGGTGAAGATAAGATCCATCGAGGAGAAGATCAAAACTTGGTTTTGATAGAAACAAATTACACGCAGGAAGTTGAAGAATATGGAAGGTTTAGCAGCGTAGAAGAACTTCTAATCTATCCAAGATCACCAAGTTTCAAATTTTACATTAGTTCACTACAGGATAAGGAGGAAGATCATTGTGAGTAGATTCTGCTTCAGGAATGAATTCCGAATCATTTTTTATCGATACTTTAGATCAGTACGAAGAGGATTGGAATCATAAAATAAATGATCATAACATTGCTTCAGTAAGGTAATTGTTTGATTCGTGCATTAATGCAGGCAAAAATGATGATTATATGAAGAAAAGGTCGTTGAGTAATTCCCACATCGACGATGCTGCTGAGATTGTTGAATCCCAAACATCCACTGAGGTAATTAACTCTATCTGGGAATAAAAGGAGTCGATCAGAACGAAGTTAATTCAAATTCTTTCTTTAAAAAGAAGATAAAGAAAAAGGTGCAAAATTTTGTATAGTTATGTATTTAACATAGGAATACTTTTTTTTTTAACGTTTTCATACATTCGGAAAATAATCATTTATCCATATTAAAAAATGTGTTAAAATCTGACACATATACTTTTAAGAAAAACAATGTTGTTTTGTGTTCTTTCAGGAATTGACAGTAACCAAGATAAGGAATGGAACGAAAGGGATGAGATTGAGGAAGGTGATACCAAGGGGGAAACCTGTAATGAACTTCCTTAATGTTAAATCATGCTACTACCCATCCTGTGGTGGTGGTCATGAGATTTCCCGGCGTTTGATTGCTGCAAAACCAGCAACTTAGATGATGATTCTTATTATTATTATTATTAAAGGCTAATCTCCTCTTTTGTTTTTTTTTTTTTTTAACCACTTCTGTAATTCTATTCTTCTGCAAAGATGGGAGACGCATGCATCAAATAGTGAAACTCAAAGAATTTAATTTTTATTTTTATTTTTTTTTTACAAATTCAGTAGATCGGAGTATAAATCTCAATATTTGTAACTCTTTTATTCTCGTATACAGCCTCTATCAAAAAGAAAATGCAATAGATTAAAAAATTTGACAACTAAAAGCAAAGTTATTTTATAACCTTGTCAAAATATAAAGCCAAAATACTATGAATAATTGACGCATGTCTGTATCCAACATCCACAACGAAAACGAATAACAGAAAACAGCAACTTGCTATTCTTTGCTAATTGCCACAACCTATTGCTAGTCTGGGTTACTTATTGACCTCTCAAAAAGTTTTCTTCCGTAAAAACAAATTAAGGAAATTGTGGCTTTAAGGGGAAATATAGAAATATCAAATCTCATTTCTTTGCAAATAATTTTAGACTTTTATTCAACAGATGAATATTGAACTTTTTGCACTGTCATACAAAGGACTGTACAACAAAAAGTGGGATTGCGTTGGCAGATTATACACAAATGAGTTGGAATCGTGGCGTGGATTACAAGCTAGATATTTATATGATCAGATAAAAATAAATGAAAAAAAAAAAAAAGGAAAAAACTGCATTTATAAACTTGTAATACTATTCTAATTCTGGCTACGAAAGTCCTCGGACTTACCGTGAAATAGCATATCAATGGATAGGCCAAGCGACGATGGTTTGAAACCACGTATGAACTTCCGAGATGGAGCCCTTTGGGGCTCTTTATTGGTTTTCCTTCTTCTCGAAGGACCCTCGGCACGTCCAGAACTTTTAGCAGATTCCGATGACTTGGAGTTGAAAATCGATGAGCTAAAAGAAGTGTCACTCTCAGCAAAAGATACGGGCCCTTTATGTGATGCATCCACAGGATGGCCGACAACTCCATCTTGATGGAGGGGTGGGAATTTCTCACTCTTGCTCTTGGCATTTGTTTGTCTCATGACTCTCCACTTCTGGAAACCATTAAAAAACAAGTATTCGCATCAAATCCAAAGTGCCTGAAGCTCATCAGCAAACCATGGCCAAGGGAGAATCATCGCAGTCAAAAAGGCATAATGCTTGAGAGAGGCATTTCAAATTCAGCATTATCTAAAAAAGCCAAAATTCTAACTGGTGTATAGGTGTAGAGCTAAGCAGGTAATAGTTATAGCTTTTGTTACAACTGACACATACAAATAACGATCAGCACTTAAAACCATTATTCGTAAATGGACTAATTTGCATGGCAAGAAATATGCAAGTTCGGTAACTTCAGCTGCGAGAAATGCAATTTGGCACATACACTGGTCATTTGAAGTTGGAGTGTACTTTTATGATGCAGCAAATTTTAAAGTGAAATGAAAATAAAACAATAAAAGATTAAAAGAAGAGCGAAGTCTCCCACTCACATCTAAGTTTGCTTGAATCTCTGCATTTGCTTCAGGGGCAGGAACTGCCCGACTAGCATGCTCACTAACTTTATTTCTCCTCGCATCATCCACTGCATTAACCTTGCTGGCTAGACCTCTTTGCCTATACAGGAAAAATGTATATCAGCGACCAGAATATAGCCTAACTGCACAAAGAAAACAAAAGGTGGAAAAGAAAGCCAGCCGACCTTGCTTTTTCATCTCTCAACTTTACATCCATTTCTTTACTGGGAGGATACTTTGGTAAACTTGATGGCTCACAAGCAAATGGTTCACTGGTAAAGAACTGCAAACAGGAAATCAAATATTTCACAAACTAATTTATCAATAACGCAGCAAGCTGATGTTGAAACAGAATATCAAGTATTCCAGACTTGATATATGATAATGCAAAGGGTATAGATCATGCAAGTCCCGGGAATGTACAACATGTTCTTAGTTTGGCCATCTATCAACGTAAATCCATAAAGCTATCTTCAAATATGCAAATTAGGATTATAGTCACAACACAAATAGTAATATTTCTTGAGAGATGCATTAACAAAGCTGATACAACTCACTTCAGTGTTAAGAGCTGCAGTGGCAGTACTTCGAACTTGGGGGTCTATTGAAAGAAGAGTTTCAATGAGAGGTAAAGAAGAACACGGAAAATCCTTGAAAGTTTCAGCTATACAGCGTTTGTATGGCTGCTGTGGCTTAAAGAGTGTTGCATTTGGCAATTTGGATTTCTTCCAATATTCCTCGGAAGGAGATCCACATAATTTGAATATCTTATGCAGTTGTTCAACCTAAAGAGGAGAAAAATTTTGATGTTAACCAGAAGAAAAGGGAAAACTTTTTTCAATGGATAGAAAATAATTATGTATTTGAACCAACTAGAAGCAACACTTTACACTAGTTATGAAACAAATACAAAAGTATTTAGATTCTAGACTTCCCAAGGTGGTGCACGATTAATTGATCACAAATATAACTGCAATATATATTTATTTGACTCGAAAATGGTGGTTTCCCAATAATTTTTAACATGAAATTTGGAAAGGAAGGAAAATAAGATCTCAGCTAGAATAATGCAACACATCAATTATTTCCGTTGTTAATTGGCACTAGTTACAGAAGAACCAGCTAAGATCATTCAGAATTGGCTTATTAAGAGCCAATACCATACTTAATTTCCAATGGCTTGACCAACAAAATTTCGGAGGTTAAGCATAATGTGTTTCTAAGCATCTAAAACTCAAACCATACAGACCAATAATGACTACATGCATTAGTATACCATACACTAAAATCTAAACGTTATGCAACAGAAAAGAACAAATATTGCTAAGCATAATTACATGAGGGCTGGCACCACAGATACCAACTCACGTTCCATCGGATTCACAGAAAACAAAAATTCTGATAACAGACGGCAAGAGCAAATCAACAAAAGAGAAGGACAAATTTAATACCTCTGTCCTTCCAGGCATTATCGGCTTTCCAAAAAGTAGCTCTGCTAAAATGCATCCAGCACTCCAGAGGTCAACCCCAACACCATAATAAGTTGCCCCAAGAAGTAGCTCAGGTGGACGATACCACAGGGTAACTACTCGACTAGTCAGGGGTTTCTTCTGCTCGGGATCGTAAAAGGTAGCCAGCCCAAAATCAGCAATTTTTAGAATCCCTTCATTGTCAATAAGCAGATTAGAACCCTTAATATCACGATGTAAAACACCATGTTTGTGACAATGCTCTAGCCCGGAAAGTAACTGCTTCATATAGCACTTAACCTGACAGAGGGAAGAAACATCAAAACAAATCAATCATCTAAATTTCTCATCTTCAACCATGCAAACCTTATTAGCGAAACGCTGACAATTGCAGGTGCACAACATCAAAAGCCATAACCGTTGCATGAGAATTTCTACCTTCCTTTAGCAAGATGCTAATTAAACTCAATTCTATCTTGAAGTTAAGCACTTAATTTGAGATGATCATTTCAAGGCTTAAACTATTTCTAATCACTCCTAGAAATACCTTCATGTAAAACATCATAATTACAAACTAATGCCATTTCTAGGTACTTTTCCATACTGTGCAAAAAATATCTAATTTCAGCAATGAACGAACCTACTAAAGCAAACAACCAACCACTACAAGCTTATATGCTTGCTTCTAATATTCACTAAATAGAAATATTTGTTTCCAAGGAATTTGCCTTCAAAAAGGTGGCAAATCATTATGTTGGAGGAACATCAGTCACAATTGTAGCCTTAAATGATGTGAAATCATTGTCATAAATATCTGAAAAACCTAGATATTAATTTGCAGAATCACTTATCTTTTCCCGTTTGCTATCAAGGTTTGGAGGCTGAGAGGAGTAAACTGACAGTGAATCATCTGTTTATAACTTTACCGCGTTGTTCTGTTCCCAGAAACTTAAGATAAATACGTAGTTATACTATGAACTTTGGAAAAAATAAGTGGATTTTAGTTTTCTTAGGCATCTAAAAAAGTAGCACCTTTTTTTTCTTGTCATTTCTCATTCGTTCCATCTAGAAACTGTCAAAATAAAGGTATATTTTAAAAAAAGTGGAAATCCAACTCCAAAATTTGATGTGAAGCAGGAAATTTCCATGAATTTGCATAGCTAAAAAGAGTACAAAAATAAAGATAATTAAAATGCCCAACAGACAAAAAAAATGGATTTGAAAGCCACTATGTATGGGACCCACGTATTCAGAGATATACTTACGAGCAGGATCAAAACCCCACAACGAGCAAACAAAACAAAAGTCTCAGTTAGGGAAGCAAGAGCGACACAAATCAATATTAACAGTAAAACCAAGCTGAAATCAGCAACAACTAACAACCTTTTCTATGAAAGAATGGTACCTGAGGCTCAGTGAACTTGATTCCTTGGCAGGCAACAAGACCAGCAAGATCATGCTCCATGTATTCGAAAACCAAGTAGAGACTACAAGACATTCTTGAAGTAACTAAACCTTCAAGCTTGATTACATTGGGATGATCAAGCTTCCTTAATACAAGAATCTCTCTAGCCATAAACTTTACACTCTCTGGCTCCAAATTGTCAAACCTAACCTTCTTTAATGCCACTATCTTCCCTGTTAGTAGATCCCTGGCTTTGTACACATTGCTATAAGTACCTTGCCCAATCTTTTTAATTCAGAACAAAAACCCAAAGTTGTTAAAATGATATGAGAAAAAAAAAAGGAAGCTTTTTAATTAAGTTGAAAAAAATAAGAGAAGTTGATACCTTTTCAAGCTTCTCGAAGGTGTTGGCACGTCTCGGGGTCCAGTCACGGATGGCTTCGCCAGCTACGGCCATCAGCCACGGAGGCCACCCTTGTTGGTTCAGGTCTGGTGGCATCCGCCATCTCTCCGGAAACGTAATGTTCACCGGGAAATCACCGGTGTGTCTAGCTTTTTGCTGCTGTTGCCTCGATCTCTCCAGCTCTTTGACATCCACGACCGCGCCAACGACATCAGTGACCGAAACCACAGTGGATGGCTCACCAGAGCCCCGGCGACGACGAGTACGAGGAGGATGTGGCGAAGCCGCCGTGCCGCTCCGCGGCCGGCGATCCAATGACTGTGATTGCGATTGCTTCCCGAAGACGCAACCCATTCTCTCAAGGCAAATGCATTGGGTACAATGTATTGTAATCCGATAAACGTAAAACCACTCACGGTCCGTAGCTTAAAAAAAAGGCCCGAAAGTTTAAACGGCGACGTCTTTTCGATTTTCAGGCGAGTTTTAGAGAGAGGAAAGAAAACAACAAGAGCCCGCGCGACGAACGGCAAAGGTAGCTTAAGCTGTAACTTGGCTGAGACACTGAAGCAAGTGACAGATAGAGTCCTGATTTTATTTATTTAATTTTTTCTCTCCTTTTATTTTGTATTTCAAAATAAGGCACCAACTTTTGGAAAACTACGTAATTGACACTGCGCGGTA
>JBBYHO010000008.1:3588119-3602263 GCA_038382025.1 Adansonia gregorii | reverse complement strand
GTCCTTCAGTTTTCTAGAAAGAGTTCATGTATAAATGTTTTACATAGGAAATGCAGAATGCATATTGACACGCGCGATGATTAGTAGAAAATGAGCATTAGAGTGATGATTAGAAACCAACAAATAAAAGTGGCTTATTAGCTTGTCCCCAGCATGCATAAAAGATACTAAAATTAGTTAAATGTGCAATATTATCACCTTTGAATATTTATAGGCCTGTAAATCGACGAATATTTCACCACAAGAACCTCTACAATCAACTGTATAAAATGCTACACGCTTTGGTAACTTCCGACACTTCTGGTTAATCAAATTCTGCAATGAAAGAAAAGTTTCAGTCACAAATTGACGGGAAGCGTATTAACGCAGCATAATAAGTGGAAAATATAGACAACATATCATCTAACAGCTATAAGATCCACTGAGAATGATTATCAATACCTTTTCTTTAAGAAGGCAGCAACTGATGACCACAGCATCGAACTTTTCAAAGAACTCAACGCCAAATGTCGATAAATCACCTGCAGCCGTCCCCCAAAAGAAATAGATTTGACTAAACAGCTCCGTTAGTTGCATAGAAAGCAATATGCAACTTAACACTTGTAAAGGAACCAAAAATGCACAAAATTTACAAGCATTGCTGATTGTTTTCACCTTCCACTGCATGAAACTACAAAGCAGATGCCAAAAAAAAAAAGGGCTAACCTTTTTCTACAGCAACATGAACCATGGAGTTGAATTCTTTCAAAGAATCACAACAAACCTCAGCAAGAGTTTTTCCATGGTACAGATTTTCATCAGGCAGTATCAAGAAATTCGCAGATAAAGATTCATCGGTAACTTCCCGGTCATCGACCAATGTTACACTACCAACTCCTGCCAGTACAATGTTCTTGCAAAACTACCCATACCCACAAATTTAAAGATGATATTAATTAAAAGCAAAAAACAAAAAATTTCAATAACAAAAACACCTGTAGTAACAAAGCAAGAAAAACCATTTTGTAAGAAGTCCAAAAAAGTTATACCTCAGCAACAGTTCCTTTCATTCCATAGACTAATATATGAGATTTGCTCAGTCTAAAACAAAGATGAAATAAAAAAAAAAGTTAATAAAAGAAATCGAAAGGCTTACAAAAATAAGGGCAAAATAAAACAAGATAAAACTACCTTCTTTGGGCATCAGCACCCCAAACCCTAATTTGCCGATCATAAAGAGCAGTCTCCTGCTCTGTCAACTCTTCCCCTTCCATTTCAAGCTTTAAACTTTTAATCCCAAAGAAAAGAAAATTTACAAAAAAAAAAAAAAAAAAAAATCAGAAAAAATAGAGAAACAAAAACCGAAAATTAAGTAATAAAAATTACCTACTACTATTAAATCCCTTCAAAGCAAACCAAGTTTTTGCAGCGTCAAAAGTCAAGACAACAAAAGGAGGCAACTTTTGGATGAGGTCCAATCCTTCATTCCTTCACTGCTTTGAGTCAGTGCCAGTGAGAGTAGTGATTGGGAATTGATTGCTGTTTTTGTAGATTTGGGCCATTGACTTGGCCCAAAAACTGAGATACTTTTGCCTTCTCATCAATTACGTTTATTTGCTGGGAAAGATTCTTTTTAATAGGGAAAAGGATTCAAATAATAAAATCCGAATACGGAGAACTTTTTTTTTTCAAATAATTATGTAAATTAGATGGCTTAAATTTTGAGTTTTAATTATAAAGTTTTACGCCAATAGTTTTGTTTATCTAATCTAAGGAACTTATACACAAAGTTGCATCTGCAGGGCCTAATGGCAGATTGCAAAAGCCGTTAACTATCATGTATTGAAGCCGTTGTTTCATCCTTAAATTACTATCAAATCAAGAAAGTTTTATGTTCCCATCGAAGTTGAAAAAGGGGGGAAAAAGATGAGATAGAATATCTATAAATGTCTTGCCTAGAAAATGTTGGAATAAGAAGCTTTTTCCTCCGCAGAATCAGTTGTTGTTTTTGTTCTTCAACGATCAGCAGTAATTCTTTCAAACAGACAAATCAACAGAATTATAAAAATATGAAGCAATAAAAGAATATGCACAGGGGTTTGAGTTTGATGCTCAATAGTGAAAACTTAACACCATCTTGCTGATTATTCCGATGCTTCGAGCTTTTGGCATCGTGTCGACTTCTCGATTGGCGTAATCCCCTGATCTCCTCCTTCAACACACTGCCAATGGAGTTTTTAGAATTTGTTTGCCGTGCAGGCCGCCAGTGCTCTTCGATTTCGGCGATTCAGAATGCGGATCATCAGGGTAATGGCTAAGGGTGAAGATCCATAAATGAATACTGAAATCAATGATGTACAATTACAAATGCTATGATTTATTAGATTTGAAAATGATTTAAACTCGATGATTTAAAATTTAAAATTTTAAATATTAAATTTAAATAATTTAAATTTGAAACGGTTTAAAACCGAAAATAACTAAAATTTTTTTAATTCTAAATACCTATCAAAATCCAACTCAATCCAATGGCCACAATTTCTATTTTTGTTTCTTCTGCTTATACATGCATGTCATGCTTTTATGTTTTATCTGTATCAATCGGGTAAATATAAATATAAAAAAATAAACACATCAAAATCTTAAATACAAATATAATATATTTATTCAACTATAGATATATATATATAATGATTATTTTTTTATGATACTGTATCAAAATAATTAAATTAATAAACAAAAGGTCAAACTCGAGCATGTCGTTCTATGTTATACAAATTTAAATAAATTATTCAAATTTAAATATCATATAAATATTTTTTAAAAATAAAAATTTAAATAATATAACTTTTACGGAGACCGATATTATTGTAAAGTTTTGTATCAAAATGACATCATTGTAAATTAATTTCTTCAAGAAACACTGGCCAAAAATTCATCCGATCTGGTTAGCGATAAACATTAATTGTTTTAAACAGATTCAAATTAATTAAATTAATTAATAACGGTTTTAAAATTAATTTATTTGAATAATTTGAATAATTATTAATTTTTAAAATTAAAAATTGAATAGATCAAATTAATTAATCTTTTTAATTTTATTTTTAATTATATTTTATATATAATATAAATAAATATATCTATATAATAATTTAAAATAATATAATATGTCACATATATAATTAATATACAATAAGTTTTATATAATAATATAAATAATTTATTTTTAAATAGTTAAAATTGATTAAGCCAATCAAATTAACTCAACCAATCATATTTCAATTAATTAATTTAATTTAATCGATTTTTTAAATTTATTCTATTATTAATATTTAAAGCAAACAGACTAATTCAATTGAAAGCTCCGTGATATTCAATTAAATTTGATAAATTACATATTTATATTATATTATATTTATATTTAAAATATTTATATTTTTATAAATTTTAATATTTATATAATACAATTCACGAGAATTAAAAGTACGAAACTGTGGGCGGAAGTGTCTAGGCAAAATCTGCTTGGTTAACAGCAATATGGAATATATATATATATATATATATAAACAACTGTAATGGCAATAAATATGGATTCTGAAACTCAATTAAAGCAAAACAAACAGAAGATCTGCTTGATGTGACAGAAATAACCTAAGAAACAAGAACCCATCAATCCAAAGAATCCAAACTTCATATCCAAAAAAAGAAATGAATCCATTCCTCCATTAATAATAGCTTTAATTTGCCAGGTTTTTCTTTAGCCCTTTTTCAGGATTTTATGGAAAATGAAAGAATCCTTGCTAATTATTGCCCTTTTTTAAAAACGCCTTGCTTTTGTCGTTTTCCGCCCCCAAACTTTGCTTTTATAAGTACGTTCATGGCAGTCAAAAACAGTCACAAAGAAACACTGACGCAGTCAAGAGGAAGAAGAAAATGGGTGGTTTTGATGGGTTAAACGATGATATTCTTCAAAATATACTCTTCAGATTGCCAGCTTTATCTTTCGCATCAGCCGCCTGCGTTAGCAACTCCTGGAACAAAGTTTGCGATAGAGTTTTGGCTTGTCCGAAGCTTTCCTCTGCACTCTCTCTCAACCCTTCGCTTCCTGTAAGTTAAAACTAAACTGTTGTTCATAATTTTATCTGATTTCAATCGCTTATTTGGTTGTAAAGAAAGTAGAGGAAGAAAATTAAAATAGGTTATTTATTTTTTTTCCAATTAATTATAGGATGCTGTGAAAGAGGTTCTTGACAGGGTTCTTTCCGGGCCAATTCGTCCACAGTTTGCCATTGCCTCCATTGGATTGCAGTTTAGCTTGGAAGCTGCTCATCAACTTGTATTGACCCTTTGCTAGAATCTTTATTTATTTTATGCGAAAATGACCTCTTTTCTTTTGGAGTTTGCTCAACCTTTTATAAATCCTCATCTATGTTGCTTGGACTAGGAGTGTTGAATATGAGCATAATGCTTAATTTTTTCATTAATTCGGAACATTATATTTTGTAATCATATTGATTATGTATTTGGCACGAATGTTGGACATAGATATTTAAAATATTGAAGAATTGAAGTAAAATAACCCCCCATTCCCCAATTCAAGGAAAAAATGAAGGCTTTTTTTGGTTTGACTTGAGCTATGTTGCAGATCATTGAAAAACTGGGATCCAGAATACCAGTCATTACGAATGCTGCATGTGGAATTATTGGTAGAGATGCTGTTACAAATACAATGAGAGAGGTTTACCTTTTATGCTAGTTTTATTCATAAGTTAAAACTGTCAAACATTAGATTTCATTAGAGTTTCTTAGCTGAAGGTAATTTTGCAGGTTAGGTGGCACATGATTCCTGAGGAGGATGGTTCAATTTCTCAAGAAGCCATCGAATTTAACCGAGGAATTGTTTTGATTGTTGGATATCTACCTGGATTAAAGGTTGACGCCATCCCTTTATTAAGACCAAAGAGGGTAATCTTACTGCCTTTGTCAAATTTCTTGTTAATTGGAGTTCTTGTTGTGATAATGCTCTTAATTCTACGTGAATGCCCCATCACAAACAAATATGGTAAGGGCAGGTCTTGATGGGGCATGTAATGTTGTTGGTGATGGATCTTTATTGTTTTAGATGGAATACATATACATCCTGTAAGTTCTTTTTTTCTTTCTTTTTTTGAATGCAATTCATCTGTTCTAAGGAAATTTGACATGATTTTCAACAATATCAGGAGCATCGAGTTGCCATGATTGACAAATTTATGATTGACATAAGAAATTATACAGCGTCGGTTTCTGGCTGTGTTGCTCCAGCTGGGATCATACTGTTTGGGGTGAGTTAGCATTTCCTAACATAGGGTTTTATTATTATTATCCGACTGTTATATTGCTTACTCTGATTTGCATTACTAATACTTGGCATGAACCAATTTTAGGATCAACAATTTGACATGACACCTGTTCTTGCAGAGATTGGTAATTACTTTACATTTTATCACTCTACTATTGATGATGAAGTTTCTCATTCCCTTGTTGTAATGCTAGTAAATATAATGACTTTGTTTAAGCATCGAGTGATATGTATTTGTGTGTTGTGTCCTGATTTCGTGTGGTTTCTTGTTTACAGAACTGCTTAAATTGATATTGTATTTGAGAGACAAAAAAAAAGGCTTCTCTTTTCTTTTATTTTATTGAGATGTAAATTGAAGTCCCAAGATCATGGCTTGCATTGGCTAAACATTGTTGGAAACTACTTGTTTTTTTTGTCAGATTGTGTTATGCCTGAGGAAACAGTGATAGTAGGGGATGCAAGTAGCCGCTTTGTGTGCAGAAGCGGCCATAATCGTCAAGAATACAATGCTGATAAGTACTTTTTCGATGCCGTAGCTTTTATATTTGCAAGGGATAAAGATAAGCCTAATGGTACTTCATTTTTTTCCCCCCTTCTTAATGGATTGAAATCCCAGTTTATACATTGCACTTACTTTCTTTCTAAAAATGCCTCAACATTCAGTTTGGCTCAGCAATGGCTTTTACGTCTTTTGAAAATTCCAACTGCCATTGAAATGGTGTTTAGAGGCTAGTTTAGAAAGGTGAAATTTCATTCTAGCCATCAAAGTCTAAAATGCCATAAGAATCTGTTTTTCATGGTGACAGTGGAAAGAGAATCCAGGAGGAAAAGAAGGCGTACTAAAATAAACTGTTCATTCTCAAACAATAGATTCTTATGGTTTCTCGTGTTATGCATAGATTCATCCAGTAAATCATTTGCTTCATTATAGTTAGTCAACTATTTGCTAAAGCTTCTGCATTCTCAGTTTCTAAGGAACTTATTACTGCTTCTTGCACTCGCTATGGATAATTGTTCTTGTTTGTTTCATTTCATTTTTTGAGGCAAAAACTGTTTTCAAAATCAAAATGCCATATCATTTAAGCTTGCCGAACAAGATCATTTTCGGAGAAAATCATAGATTCTATCAGTTATATGTTCCTGGTTTATTTGAATGAACAGGTATTGGAGAGACCCGATTCCATGCCACGCTGTCAACAGGTGTAATGCCCTTTGGTCCTGAGCTCAAAGCGATTTCTGTAACATCCAAAGGCTCAGAATGTTCATGGCTCACTGCCAGCATGAATGGTTTCCATCAAATATTAGATAGCCAGAGGCTTTTGGATGATATAGGCGATGAGGTAAAGATATATCGATCTAAATTTGTGAAACTCACAAACACATTTTAATGGGTATTTCTGAATCACTTCTTCTGCAAGATAAATTACAATGTCTCCAAAAGTGTTTGGTTTCGAATTTGTCATTGAGTAGATGTCTCATCCATGTTTAGTTTCATCATGACCATTAAAAAACTAGCAAGCATGACAAAAAACAAGGACCGTGATATTAGATGCCAATATGAAACACATATTGCTGTATCAGGCATTAACCTATGCTCAGACTCTTCTTTTGTGTTGAAGTACCCTTTTTGACACCTGTCTCCAATGTATATTCAAACATGGTATGTGACTTAAAAGTAAAAAAACAAGTATACTTGTGTCGGATACATACTCATACCTGACTTTTACCCCTAGTTTTATTAACATAGTATTTCAGTGACATGGAGTCCAACTTGAGTTGCTTAATTACTTATTGGTGTGTTTGAATAATGCTGTGTTGCAGATGGATGATGACTCTGCTGATTTGTACATTGGGGTCATACAGAAAAGACCATCCTCCATTGAGCAGGAGAAATTGGAGCTAAGAACATACTTGGCCTTTTATGAAGTTCTAGGGTAAGATTTATAGAAGTTTTATCCATTGTATTTGTTTTATATTCTGACCAAAGATTAAGGAAGCATTTGAAAAGCATCGTGGGAAAGAGTTCCGACCGCGCTGGAGTGCCAAAACGGCACTGGACCAGAGGAAACCCTTACCCACTGAGCTTCTAAACTATGTTACTCTGACTCTTACTTTTTGCAAAGTATTCAAGTCTGACTTCCGTGTCTAACACATATTTAGACGTGAATATAAGGATATGACTCTCCAAGGACCTTTCGAATGTTTGAAAAACTTAGAAAACATTGAATATGCCCATGTTAGACGCATACTTGTATGTAACACTTATACTTGAGTTCGAGTAACATAGCTTCTAAATGCACCAGAAGGGAACAAATACAAGAACTGGTTAAGCAAATTGACTTATGGGTCAAATCTTACTGCATTTTTGGCTTTAAATTGTGTTTTTTTTTTTTTTCGACAGAGGAGATGAAGAGTATCTAGTAGTTGATGGTGTTGGCATAGAACCAGGAGATACATTCTTATTCTACCATTCAGACTCAGCCACCGCATCATCATCCTGCCTTAATGCCTTTGAAAACCTCAAAGTCCTTAAACCACCTTCAACTTCCAAAAACCCCCACTCCATCAGGGAAGCTGCACCATCTGGCAGTGGTGGCGGTGGTCGTGGCGGCAGCCATGGTGGAGTGTTCGGAGGCATGATCTTCTCTTCCCATTACCGTGGAGAATCATATTTCGACAGCTTCCCATTCTACAGCAACTTCCCTGGTGCCCCATTAGCAGGAATCGTTTGTAACAAAGAAATTGGACGTGATTCCACAACTTCGTCAATGTGGCAAAAAGCTAAAGAAGAAAGCCCAGCTCGTTGCTCCCTCCATGTTTGCACCACGGTCTATTTGGTGTTCTTATATGTTCCACCATCTCCAAATCTTTATATTAATTAGACCTAAAATTCTCTTTATAATAATAATAATAATAATAATAATAATAATAATAATAATAATAATATTGCATGTATGTAACTCGTTTAGAGTTTATTTATGTTTGAATATGTGATGGATGTAGATATCAAATATGAATATTTTAGTAAAAAATAAAAAATATGTGGTAACATAAGTTATCACTTATTAATATTCATACATTCATATTGCTTAAAAAAAGTATTGCATTTTTTTGCTATAAAAAAGAAGTTAAAATACTAAAATATTTTCGTATTCTTTGGTAAATCGGTGTCCTATTATACCTAAAATTATTTTTATCTAATTAATGGCATGGAATAAAAAATCGAATCAATTTGGTTAAATTTAAAAGAGGATTTTGGCTGGTCCGATTGATTATATAAGAACCCACTAATAATCGAACCAGTCAAAAAATGATTTAATCAATAAAAAATCATATTGAATTAATAAAAAATTAATTTTATATATTATTATAAAATTTTATTTATAATTAATAAAATTTAATTTTTTAATTTTTTAAATTTTATATTAAAAATTATATTATTAAATTAAATATATATTTTTCGTTAATTATTAATTATATTTAATATTCGTTTTACTTTGAATTAATGTTTAAAGATAATATATATATATATTTTATATCAAAGTGATCGGCCTAACCGATTGAATTGGATGCATTTCGATTTTCTCAACATTACTCTATAATAGTATTTTATTTAATTAACTATTAAATTCATTAAAAATTAAAACAAAAACAAAAACAAAAACATTTGGTGGGATTTAAGGGGAAAAAAGGGGAAACCGTGCATTTTCCCGAGCGACGATTTTCAACTTGATTTTAGAATAAAACTGACAAATAGAATAGTGTCAAGCTGAAGCCCAAAACAAAGTAGTTGTTGAGAGTCTTCACTTTAACTCCTGTCAATGAGGAAGAAGAGCCGATCATCACCTTCTTCAGCAATACCCAAACTCATGGAAACCAAAGGGTTTTCTCTAATGAACGACGATCTTCTTCAAAACATACTTTCGAGGCTACCCGCCACCTCCTTTGCTTCTGCTACCGCCGTCTCTAGGGCCTGGAATGCTGCTTGTTGTCGCATCCTCTATCGCCCTAAGCTCTCCTCCGCTATCTCCCTCAACCCTTCTCCTCTTGTATATCTCTCCCTTTTTCTTTTAATTCCAATTCAAAAGGGAAAATTCTTTAAGTGGTTTTTGCTGATTTTTGTTTGTAAATATGGGAATAGGTTGCCTTACAAGAGGTTTTTGACAAGGTTATGTCAGAGCCAATTCAACCCCATTTTGCTATTGCCAGCGTTGGTCCTGGATTTGAATTACAAGATGTTCTTCAATTCGTATGAAGTCTAAAAATTTAACCTTTTTCTCTTCTTTTTCTGGGTCGAAGTTAATTTTCCTTTTAATTTTTAATTTTTGTGTTTATTGGTTAGATGGTAGAAAAGTTGGGGTCGAGAACTCCGATTATTGTATCTTCTGTTAGGGGAATTCTTGGACGAGATGCCCTTATTGATGAATTTAGAGAGGTTTTTTTTTTTTTTTTTTTTAATTTTTTATATTTTGTTATCACTGTGATGCTTAAATTTAGATGTTTTAAATTCTGGTTTAAAAAAATGGCAGGTCAAGTGGAGTTATGATATTGGTGAAGTTGGCATCGTATTGACTGTTGGATTTGTTCCAGGACTTAAAGTCGACGCTATCCCTCTTTTACGACAAAGAAAGGTGCAACTTTTTTCTGCTATTGAAACAGTAATCTCATGGAATGCTAACAAATATTGATGCCTGATGTTGGTGAACCCTTATCAACTTGTTTGTTTGTTTCGATTTATTGAAGGAATACTAACATGGAGGAGTTTGCTGATAGGAACCTCAAGGGTCGATGGTCGACAAGTTTGTGATGGATATTAAGAACTATTCATCCTCTGTGTCGGGTAGCACGTCACCATTGGCGATTATAATGATTGGAGTAAGTTGCTTGGTTCTATCGTGTATCCTTTATCTCTTAAAGTTAGGGTCTTTTTCTTGGTCACACTTTTGACATGTGGCATCCTAATTTCGTAGGATGCAGATGTTGACCAGAAACCTATCATCGAAAAGTTAGGCGAGTTTTTCCGTTTCCCCTTCTTTTATTTTTCATTTTGCTTTCAATGGAATAAGATTGTTCATCCATCTGATAACTTGAACTGATTGTAAGCATAGGGGAAATAACTATTTAAACCATCTGTGCATCTGAAATTCAAAAGAATCCACTGTAATATACCTATTGTTTCTTTCCAGTGTAGCAAAAACTTTGTTCTTGTTAAATCCGAACGGCAACAACATATAATTAAGAAAATATCGGCAAAACTCATTTCTATCAAATTTATAGTCATAATGAGCAAACATAGATTGCTTGTATACATTCTAGTCTCAATAGCACAAACATGTGCCTGAATGGAGGCATGACCATCAGTGCACATCTCAGATTCTGCCTTTTGTTCAACAGATAAAACGGAAAATATCAATTTCAGGTCAATCATATGTACATAACCAATGACCTCTATTACAATTCTGTCTCACCTCTTCCCAGCTCCCAATTACTTGACCTAGGTGTTTCAGATTAATTCTAGCTCCAGTTTACTCCTCTTGTTATCGAGCGAACTTGTGCATGGTTTATTGTTGTCTTTGCTTTCTTGTACATCTCAGATTATGCTATGTCTATGGAAACGGTCATTGTGGGTGATGAGAGAGGTCAGTTTGTGTTTAGAAGTGGTGATGTTTCGAGAAATGTCAGCGCTAATCTAAAACACTCTCCTGGTGCTGTTGCTCTTGTATTTGCAAGAGATAGAGACAAAGCTCACGGTAACCGTTCCTATTGTTATTTATTTATTTCTTTTTTCCCATATTTTTTTTGAAAAACTGTTTTAATTGCTGCTCATGCGTAAGTTTCCTTTGCAAGTTTAATAGGTAAATATAGATGATCTCATTGATCTCATTCCCCTTGAAATTTCAATATCAACAATATTAGATTTCAATTCTATTATGTCAAAAATCATATTTGCATTTGCAACATTTTGTTCTTGGCAATAAGATTCATTCTTGGAGGGTTAGAATTTGCATGCATGTGCACAAGGAAGTCTGCACCATATTTAATGATTTCTTTTAAAGTGTTTTTAACTATGGGAGTCGATTTCCAGTAAAAATTCAACATTACATCTCAGCATAAAGGGGAAAGATTTAGTTAGGTACCTTTCTGTCGGGAGTTCTAGCTTGCTAACTGGCTTTTGACTGTTAATTGTTGATGTTGCAGAGTGCTTATATACAGTTTTTGATCTCAAGCTACTAGTAGCATGCTACCATGCCAATAAGATCATTCTGTGCCGCTTTTGATCGGTGGCTTTTTCAGGACCCTGTGCTATGGGTTAAGATTTTATACTTAGTTTCTTCCACCCCCTCCCTCTGGTTTTTCTCCCTCTCCTTGTCCGAAGAAAATTGTTAGTGTAGTAAAAGTTTCAGAATTCACCTTTTATCAGTTTTGCTAGCTTGTTTTCTTGTAGCAAACGTTTAAGTAGTTTCCTCTTGCTTCATACTCAATCTTACCTCCTCATTTTCTGCATACTACTTCTTTAAGAACTTGTTCTTGGTTTTTCCTGCCATTGTCTACATTGCATAATGTTTTATTATCCTTTGGTTGGTGTTGAATCATGCGGTTTATCGCATGATGCCCGTTCATAGATTCTTTCTGTGGCTCTGTAGATTTTAACCTTTTTTTGGTAGCCTATGTTGATGTGTGTTAATTTTCAGGTGTAGGGGATATTGAATTTTATTTTGCACTGTCAAATGGTATCTCAGCAATTGGACCAAGGCTTAAGGCAGCTTCTGTTAGAGTGAAAGACGACTCTGAAAGTGGTACTTGGCTCACTGCCAGAAGGGAAGGACAGCAGGAGATTCTTGATGGTGATCAGATGCTGGATATTATACATAATGAGGTATGTCAGCGCACTTCTGAGTAAATTTAAGAAAGCATGAGCTCTAGAGAAATAAGTGTTTAAAATATCGCGATGTGGTGTAGACTGCCCGTTTAGTGTAAAAGTTTTTGTGCTCTTAATTGATCTTCCGTCTTGAAGCCGCCTCCCTTTCTACCGAAGTTCTGATCCATTGCACTGATACTATGTCAAAAAGGTCGATGTGCTTATGAGCACTGGTTATTCTTTACTATTCTTCCATACATTTTAAACTTTTTGAAGTGAAAATAAATGGCAGATGGAAAATCTTATGGACGATAATGATCTTTACATTGGGGTTACAAGACGACGGAACTGTTCTGTTGCCTCAGATAAGCCTAGGTTGATGGCAACCTTGGCACTCCATGGAGTTGTAGGGTAAGATATGAAATATTTTTCCCATCTTTGTTTGGTTTCACAGGTCATATGACATGCATGCCACGGGCTCGGTTGCATGGATTGTATTCCAAAGCATACATGTTCACATAAGAACACATTACCCAATTTTCATGTTTAACTATCAAACTTTCTTGTTCAATTCCTTCCCTCTCCCCACACCTCGCACTATTTATGTTAGTTGCTTCATATCAAAGTATTGCCTTTTCTCGATTGTGAGTTATGCGGCAATATGTATAGACATGGACTTACCCATGGTACTTAACTACTCGTCTCCTGTGATCATAGAAATATTAGATATGAACTTGCTTAAATGATGTTTCTGTGGTATGAGAATCATTTTTTTTTACAACATAGCTCTGGATCACAGATTCAACGAATAAAACTTGGGCAAGGATTGCATTTTGCACACATTGGTGTTTTTGCTAACACATTTCCTTTCCTTTTTATTTTAATTGAACGAATTAAATGTTTTTCAACAGAGGAGATGAGCAGTACCTTTATGTTGATGGTGTCGGTATCAAAACTGGTGATTATTTCCAGTTTTACCATTCAGATCCCAAGACTGCATTAGCATCATGCAGAAATGTTTCCTCAACCCTTAGAAATTTGAAGTCAGATTGGGATTCTAAAAGCTGCCTCAGTAAAAGCACCGTTGTTAATGCCATCGATAAGAAGGAAGCTTTCGGGGGTTTTATCTTTTCTTGTGTAGGCCGTGGGGAGTTGTTCTTTGGGCAACGTAACATTGACAGCTCCCCATTCATGGAGAATTTTCCTGGGGTTCCCGTGGCCGGAATATTTTGTGGTGGGGAAATTGGGCGTAGCTATACAACCTTATCTGCGAAACGAGACAAAGAAGAAGGCTCTGCTCGATGCCATCTACATGTCTATAGCACCGTTTATCTGTTGATGTCATATACTCCTGCAGAGCATTAGATTTTGCCCACGCCCCCTTTCAAATATGGATGCAAAATCTTCAGTCTGAGAGATGAATATTTATAAAAAACTAGGTTTCGGTGCTATTCTAATGTTGACCTAATTCCAGGAAGGATGCATTGTTTTGAACTTTTAGAGTTAACAGTTGCAGAACAAAACCAACAACCTTGTACCAATGTCCAAACTAGACCTTTGTAAAAAAATATGATGTTTTAATGTTTAGCAATAAAGACCGTCATTTCCTTCATCTTTTACGAGTTAAATTGTTATTTGACTGATTTAAAATTTGTTATTTAGAAATGAGAGGGGAAGAAGCTGAGTTGAAGCCACCGGTTTTGCATGCAAATTAGGTGATTCATGTACATATATCGTGTTTCTATTTTCTCGTCAATTGTATAGATATGAATACGACGTAAATTTGTTAAATGTGTTAACACAGGAATATGATGTGTAAAAATGTGACATGTTAAAAGTTTATATAACGTATCATGTTTATTACTTTGTCTGGAGTAAACTAATGAGAGATTGGAACAACATCTAAATGGTGATCGTGTGGGAATTTCCGTTAATTGGATTCTTCTTTAATTTTTATTAAAATAT
>JBBYHO010000008.1:3550614-3565036 GCA_038382025.1 Adansonia gregorii | reverse complement strand
ATCACCTGTGGAAATATGAACTAAGGTCTGATAGGCATGAAGTGTAAAGAATAGCTTCTCATGCCAGTCTTTATAAGTCTTAACCATTTTTTCAATTATTCTTTTAATGTTTTTATTGGCTGCCTTGACTGCCCCATTGATCTTTAGGTGACCAGGGATAAAATTTATGATGCTAGATCTTAAACTGTGAACAAACTGCTTGCATCATTTTACTGTTTAAATTGCTTGCATTATTTGTGATGATTTGGTTCAGAAGGCCATTTCTGCAGATAATGTCCTGCTTGACAAACTTATAGACGGTCAATCTAGTAACATTAGCATACGAGGCACCTTCACCCATTTGGTGAAATAGTTGATCACTACCAAGATAAAACAATGCCCACTAAAAGCTTTAGGGCTGATTAGCACAATCATGTCCGTGCCCTACATATAGAAGGGCTATGGGGTCATTATGACATGAAGTGGCACTAGAAGGACATTGATCTTATCCGCATAGATTTGACACTTATGGCATTTTCAGGCATAATTGATGCAGTCTCTCTTAAAGGTCAACCGGTAATAACCCGTTCTCATGATTTGCATAGCCATCCAATGTCCATTAGCATGTGTGCCATAAATCCCTTCACGAACTTCTTCTAGGATCTTTTTGCCTTTAGGAGTGTCAACGCATTTGGGCAATACTTGTTCGTGACTTTTTTTTATAAGATTTTTCTAACAAGAACAAATACCATAGCTAGCCTTCTAATAGTCCTTTTATCAATCTCGATTGCATGTTTAGGATATTACTGATCCTTGATGTAACGAAAGATGTCATAGTACCATGGTAGGCCATCCTTCTCTTTTTTTGATACTATGACAATGAATCGAAGTTATGTAGATGCTCATATGGATGGAAGAAACATCTGACTCTTGGTTAACTTTAAACATGGATGACCAGGTAGCCAAAGCATCAGCTATTTGATTTTCTTCTCAAGGTAAGTGTTGAAAACTAATATCATCAAATTCTTTCTTGAGCTCTACATCAGCTTCTCATACTACATCAGTTTGGCATCATAAGTTTCCTATTCCCTTTTCAATTGATAGATGACTAGGGTCGAATCATCGAACACTTGTAATATCTTGACATTCTTCTCAATGGCCCCTGACACAAGCTTCATATTCTATAATATTATTTATGTGATTGAAATTTAGTTTTGTTGTGAATGGTTAATGACTCTCGTCGGGTGACATCAATATTGCCCTAATTCTATATCCTAGAGTGTTTAATGCTCCATTAAAATACATCTTTCAGGATTGATCTTGGTTAAAGGCGTATTCGTCTTAAAAAATGCACATTAGATCTTCATTCAGAAAGTTAAAATTTAAGGGTTTATAGTCATCTACCACACAACTTGCCAAAAAGTTAGCTATCGCATTGCCTTTGATGGTCTTTTAACTGACGTAGGTAATGTTGTATACAGAAATTAGGACTTACCATCTAGCTAGCCTTCCTGATAGTACAGCGACTTCGTATAGATGCTTGATAGGATCAAGCCTTACAATCAACCATGTGGTATGATATAGCTTGTACTACCTGAGTCTTCTGGCTATCCACACTAAAGCACAGCATAACTTCTCAACTGTGGAGTAATTGCACTCACATTCTGTGAACCTTTTACTTAACTAGTAGATTGCTTGTTTTTTCTTTCCTAACTTATCATGCTGCCCTAATACACAACCCATAGACTTGTCAAAGACTACCAAGTAAAGGATTAAAGGTCGACCAGACACTAACGATGCCAACACTGGTGGGCTTGACAAATAATGTTTGACTTTATCAAAGGCTTCTTGACATGCCTTATTCCACTCTCCCGAATTTTGTTTACGAAAGAGTCGAAAGATGGGGTCGTATTTGTTAGTGAGCTGGGATATGAATCTAGCAATATAGTTCAGTCTCCCCAAAAAGCTTCTCACTTTTTTTGAGTTTAAGGTGGTGGCATATCTTGAATGGCTTTGACATTGTCTGGGTTAACTTTAATCCTTTTTTTGCTGACAATAAAGCCTAGAAGCTTGCCCGAAGTTACTCCAAAGGTGCATTTGGTAGGATTTAATCTGAGTTGAAATTTTCGTAGCCATTCAAAAAGTTATTGAAGGTCTATGACATGCTTATCCTTTTTTGTTGACTTGGCAATCATAACATTAATGTAGACTTAAATTTTTGTGCATCATGTCATGGAATAGGGCTATCATGGCTCACTGATATGTTGCCATGACATTTTTAAGTCCAAAGGGCATGGTATTATAGCAGAATGTTACCCACAAGGTTACGAAAGTTATTTTCTCCATTCTTCGAGTGCCATCTTGACCTGGTTGTAACTTGAGAATCCATCCATGAAAGAGAAAAAATAATTCTTGGCCGTGTTGTCTACCAAAGTGTCGATATGGGGTAGCAAGAAGTTATCCTTGGGAGAAGCTCAATTTAGATCCTAATAATCAGCACATATTCGTACTTTGCCATCTTTTTTTGAGACTAGGACTATATTGGTAACCCATTTTGGATATTTGGCTACTCCAATAAACCCTGCATCAAACTGCTTCTTGAGTTTCTCTTTAATTTTGAAAAGCATTTTTGACTTTATCCTCCTTAACTTTTACCGGATCAGTTTGCATCCGGGCTTGATGGGAAGCTTATGGACCATTATATTAGTGTCCAATCTTGGCATGTCTTGATATGACTAAGCAAATACATCTTGATATTCCCAAAGTAGTTCTATCAACTTGGTCTTAGTTATTGACTTTATTGAGGTTTCGATTTTAACCGCCTTTCGGTCCTCCTAGGTACCTAAATTTATTACTTCTGTTAGGTTTTCATAAGGCATGATCTGCTTTTTCTCTTATTCGTCTAATCATAAGAGGTCTGATGGTCCCAGGCTTTTTTTGAAATCTTCTTCAGGATCAGCTTCACTAGCACAAATTGATTGTTCAAAATTGATCTTCAAAGACCCATCAGGATACCTGAAACGGTAAAGAAATAAACATTACAAAAGGCACACACATAACCAAGGGATTTGGATGAAAGCAAAAGAGTAATGGAGACAAAAAGTTTAAAAAGTGATACACAATATAGAATAATATATGCAAAAGTCATTCATTGATAATGTTTGATAAAAAATGCCCCTTACATAGGACACCTATCTGCCTTACGGTGAGGGTAGGTAGGTTTTCATTTCTTGATGTTACATGAAAAGGACAATAAAAGTACAAGGGTTTCCGTCATGATCCTGTCATCAAAATCAAGTCCTAGTGGAAGCACACAACTTTTATGGCTCAGTATCTTAGAGATAAAGGTTGTTAAGTGCTCTGTTTAAGATGACCAAGACATTTTTAGCCTTTCGCTTTTCCAATTGGCTTGGATCGATTCATCCTCTCGAATGAAATATCTCATGAAGAGATAGGAACATTATCGATTTTGATTTCCCATCTTGACCCAATGCTTATGTCATCTCCTAGTTGCAGATCCTCTTTTCTTGTTGCTTTCTCGAGTGCATATTGCCTTAAATCCTAAGCCTCTTTTGTTGGCTTAAATAGTGACTTATAAGGCTTGAGCCATCTATTGCAGATTCTTGCCAAGCCTTTTTCTAGCATGGGAACCTTTGCCAACGATCATTTTTAAACCCAAGTAAGTACTTTTTAATAGGTGACGTTCAACTATTGGCAATCCTTCTCCCACAAATATCGCAGTGATGAACTCAAAGGATTGGAATGATGAATCCAGTGCATCTTTATTAGGCTCTATGTAGATATCCTCAGTGAAAATGGTGGCGATCATTTCTTCTTCAACTCTGATGGTGACTATTTTGTCATTTATCATAAATTTGAGTTTTTGATAGAGAGCGGATGGGACAGCTCCAGCGAAGTGTATCCATGGCCTTCTTAATAGGCAGTTATAAGAAGGATTAATATCCATAACTTGGAAGTCAACTTCATATGTACATAGGCCTATCTGAAGCTAGATTATGATATTTCCAATTACTTCATAACATTTTCCATCAAAAGCTCGCACTATGGTGTGGCTACTGTTAATGTTGGACTGATTGACAAGGAGTTTGCTTAATGTAGTCATAGGCATAACATTTAGGGCTAACTCATTGTCTATAAGTACTTTAGGCAAAATACGTCCCTTGCAATGGATAGTGATATGCAGAGCTTTATAACTGCCCCTGCTTCTAGGTAGGATCTCATCATCAGTGAAGGAGATATAATTATCGACCATAATGTTGTTCACTAGCTAATCCAACTTGTCCACTGGAACATCCGAGGGCACATATGCTTCATTTAGCATCTTCAGTAATGCATTTTGATGAACCTCTGAATTAAGAAGCAAAAATAGCACAGAAATCTTTACGGGTTGTTTGCTTAACTAGTCTACAATGCAGTATTCACTGTGCTTGATGAACTTGAGAAATTTCATGGCTTCTTTTTCACTTAGTGCTTCCTTGACTTTCTCAGGCTCAAAATTCTTTGCTTGGGCCTAAGTGGTACTAGTGCTTGGAGATGCATTAACCTTCTATTTTTCTTGAGACAGGGAAGCATAACACCTACTGCTACGAGTTAGGTAACTAACTTCTAAGAGTTCTATTGCAGTAGTTGAGGGAGTTAGTTTTTTGATCATCACTATTTGATTCTCGTATTTCTAAGGGATAGCTTTGTTACTCTTATACAGGAACGGTTTAGGTACTTCCACAATTAACTTTGGTGTAAATGTTGAAGAACTAACCTTGAGACTTGACTTGCTATAAAAAATGAAGGGTCAATTTCTCCCGTAAGGTGGCTTTATGGTTTCATCTCCTATCATATTGATAAATTCAGCAACAGGTCTGATTTCATGATAGAATTCTATCTAGCCTTTGTTTATCATTCTTTGAACAATGGACCAAAACTCCCTGCATGTTTATAGGGTATGACTTATAACTGTGTGAAAGTCACAGAAGTTTTCGGGATTGTCTTTCAACTTTTCTATTCCGTTGAGCACCCCGACCTGAATTAATGCTGGCTAAACCAAGAACATGGGCATTCTTACATCATCTATGCTTGTCTTTACTTTATATTTGTTCTTAATGTCGATCATGTTTGTAGCTGGCTCAAAATGGTTTGGTAAAAGATTGGCGGCAACATTTGGTCCCTAGTTCATCCCGAACTACAAGACTTTTGAGTTAATTAGATTTTGTATTTTTTGTTTGAAAGATATGCAATTCTCAATGTCAAGCCCTGCTACCCTAGCATGGTATTCATAGTGGGCATTAGGGTTGTACCATTGCTGGTATGGTGCCTTCTTTTTTGGGACATAGATTTGAGCCACTAAATGATTTTGGAGCAAGGTCGAGTAGATCTCCTTATAGGTTATAGGGATGGGATCAAAATGTTGCCTTTGTTGATTTGCACCTTGATTACTAGGTGCATTATTGGTTGCTCAATTGGTACTTTGGTGAACTTATAGAGGGTAGCGTCATGGTGGGTTGGATGGGATTGCAAAGGATAGGTTGTAGGTTATGGCATTAATTGGCTGAGGGGTATGGTGATAGGGCGAGAATACAGTGTGCTTAGGTAGTGAAGGTCGGGTATTTGATGCCGTTTTGGCTAAGATGAGATAGCATAACCTATGGCATTGGCCTCTTCTTCCTTTTTTTTACTAGCAATAGGCTTTTTACTTTATCCATACGTTTCCTCGGTTGATATTCTACCACTTTTAATGGCTGTGTCAATCATTTCTCCAGAGAGGAGTAGGTCTGCGAATTTTTTAGTGGCATTTCTTATGAGCTTCTCGTAGTAAAAAGCACGTAAGGTGTAAATAAAAGTGACTGTCATCTCTTTTTTTGTAAAGGAAGGCTGGTCTAGGGTTGCTTCCTTTCTCCACGTTTGAGCGTATTGCCTAAAACTTTTAATGGATCTCTTCTCGAAATTCATTAGGGAAAGTCAATCCAACACCCAATCCAACATGTGCTAGTATGGATTTAGAAAGCCCTTAGCCAAGTCAGCCAATGATTGGATTTTCACATTGTCTAGCTCAATATACCATCGAGCTCTGCCGTAATGAGGCTATGCTAGAAGCAATGGATAAGGAGCTTTTTATCTTTCTCATACCCAACCATCTGTTGTAGTATATTCAAACATGGATAAAAGGGTCAGTGGTTCCATTAAACTTTTCAAACTTTGGGACTTTGAATTTTAGGGGAATGACAAGGTTGGATACCAAAGGCAACGATTGTGCGTCAAAAACTCTGAACTTGTCACTTTCTTCAATAGCTTGAAGGCATTTTTTCAATGGCTGGAATTTGTTCACTTCTATCGCAGTCATGGTGGACTTTTGACTTTCTATTTTCTCTACTTCCTCATGATCAAGGGTTATCAGATATGCCGATGAGACTCCTACATTCACCCTTTAAGTGTTGAGAATGAATTGGCCTGTCGTAATGGGATTAAGGTAGAGCCTGAGTGACAGGTGTAGGAACTAGCCGTTGTTATTGTCTAGTTTCGCTTTGGCAGGTTTTGGATTATTGGTAGAGGGACTTTTAGCATTGGGAGGATCATTCCTTATTTCAGTAGTACTGGCTTGCCTTTTTTCTTTTATAGAGGCGGTCATTAGTTCCATAAGTTTTTCGATTTAATTTTTTGGTCTTGTGATTCCTTAACCATTAGCTTAAGTTGCTTAATACGAGCTTTATGAGCACTCTCCATGATTTGCTTATGGTGTCATGTGTTGTAGCGGTGCGTGATGTAAGGTTCGATGTTCTTGATTGATCTCGAAATCCTTGCACTTTTATGGCCCAATTCTTGTATTAGACTTTTATAAAAAATGTATTTATCGATGAGCATTTATAATGCAATGACAAGTTAAGATAATGCATGATTGATACAAGTGTAATGGAAAATGGTGAACTTAAATGTGCATATGCATTAGAGATAATTGATTCTTGGAACATCTTCGTCAATAATATCATTCATTAAGTTTTTCTTTTACAACATGATTACATCTGAAAGTATCTAACGTGATTATATTCTGTAATCACATTATCAAAAAGACCCAAAAATCATTGCTCATGATCTCTAATAGGTATGATGTCTCACCTTATGGACCGAGCTGCTTCAATCATGTCATCTGCCTCTCGTTAAGCCATTTAAACTTGTTCAATGAGGTGCTGATGTTATTCTTTGCTTGGTTGATTATCGCTTACCATTCTAGTTTGCATTGCTCGAAAGCCCTTATTAGTTCATTGATATGACCTTGATGATCCTGAAGAGGCTATTTTAACTCCTAGATTCTGTGAATAAGGGCTTCATTTTCAACCCTGGTGGCTCTTGCATCTTGTATTTAGGCCTCGAGTCTTTGATTCCTTCATTGGTAGTTGGAAGCAAGAGCACGTGCCTTCGTGAACTTTTTTTTTCTTGGTTTTGACTTTCTTCTTTTACCGATTTAGCTTACAATTGAGAAGGGTAACTTTTGCTTCCCACTCGACTGATGTCTTATCCATACAGAAGGACTTGTTAGCTTTTTGGAGTGTTACATAATCCTGGTTAGGCTCTCAAGGTCATCTTTGAAGTGATCCCTTTTTTTAATGACTCGATCCATTTCATCGCTCCTAAGATAGATATCCATCTCTAGCTGGCCCTTTTTCTTCTCAAGTCAAGAGATTTATGTAGCAAAGTATACATTTTCTCACTCGAACTCCCTCTTAAGTAGGTCAATCTTAAAAGGCGGTTCCTCTATTAGGTTTTGTAGTATTTGGGAGTTTGGTGGTGCTAATGGATCGTTGATATAGTGGAGTGTCCATTCTTCGTATCCAGGCATGATGGGGCTTCCTCTCTAGTATCTCTCCGTACAATGGATCTTCTTCCAAGCTTGGAAAGCTAACTGGACTTTTGCTTTATAATTGGGCTCTCCGTATTCAAAATACCAATGTCCCAAGTCTTCAAAGAACGAGATAAATTACTAGCAGTAGAACCGATGCAATACCAATAGAATAGAATAATTGGTATTTCCTCATAATCCTAGGAATAGTACACAAGTGTAGTCTCTGTATCTGTACACACTGACTGAGGGAACACCCATGGGGCTCTCCACATGATTTCTTCTTTTTTGACATTCCATAATTCCTCGACCTAATGCTTTTCTATCTTATCTTGATGACATTCTTCCTTTAATGCTGTGGAAAGAGGATTGATCTTAAAGAAGAAATTTTGCCTGACTCTCCCTTTCCTAACACAAAGATAACCTATGAGCCATATCTAGAGCAATGGGGCACACCCAATAAACCTTCTTGTTCCTGTTCTTTTACAAAAGCTGAGGGCATGGATGGTTTCAGCAATGATGGTGGAAGCAAGGTTGATGTTGCAACATAGGCAAGAAAAAAATTTTGTGACTGCCACCTCTATATAACCCAAAGTCTTTGGGAATATAATAAGCCCTTAGATTGCCAAAGCATAGATATCTTGAGCTTTCTTTGATCAGAAAGATTTACCATACCTCTTTCAAGCTAGCCCAATAGATGCATTCGCTGCTCCCTTTTACTTTGACGTGACTATCAATACATGCTTCTGTGACACCAAGAATTTACCTCAACCTTCTCTTCAATGGATGAGGCATTAGCGCCTTGCAGTAAATCTGATATGACTTGGTCCTTTCTATGTTGAGTAGGGCTATGTACTTATCAATGGTAGTGATTAAATCTTGTTGATTGAAGGTGAAACATCAGTAAGGTAGATTCTAGAACTATCCGCTGCTCGCAACAAGCCATCATCCAACTAAACTCAAAGTAAGAGAGCTATATCCTCATACTTTTTAGTGAGGGCTTCTTTCATGTTACTGTCCTAATTGTCCCAAATGTGTTTCAGTTCTCGACAATCATTTCGATGAAAATCGATCTTGAACACTTCATGCATTTCTAAGATATAGTTAGGCTTTAGGATGTCCCCATCTTGATGTTGGCAACCTTCTGACCATGTTCTGACTTTTTCAAATGACTCGATAGTGGAAATAAGTTGTTGCTGCATAAATGATGCCCCTTACTGAACATTGAACCGGAACAATTGTCCCAAAATAATGGTAGCCATGATGGTTATGATGAAATAATGCATGCACCAAAACACAAACAAAGGGAAAATAAGTTATTGGAACATATAGGAGACAAATGTAAGGATATAAAGAATTTAATAGCATCAGAACGAAAAAATTCAACATGTCTCAACCAAGGTGGTAAGATGAGAAACGAGTAGTATCTCAACATGCTAGGATGCAATTTGCCTTTCGTAAGGTGATGCAATATCTTATTTTGATGGAAAAATAAATGACCAGTAGCAAATTTGTTTATCACCACTAGTACAAATGCATATTAAGCCAAGACTCAGATAGCATAACTACTTATAGTATAAAACATTATGAACAATGGTTTTTATTCACCGTAACCTATTTATACAAAGGTTAGCTATCGTTCGGACAGCAGGACAACATGCCTTGATAAATAATAAAAATGTAGGCGCAGATGATAATTGTATACTCATTGTCACCTACATAATTATGGTAATTAAGAGTAAAGGTTAGGAATGTTTCCCTGAGTGACCCTATTCTCCAAGTATTCTAGCAGCGTTTCAGTATGGTTTGACATGGTTTAACTTGTAGGGCTTACTATATGAGGTTTAAGTTGACATGTAAATAGGTATCCGAATTGCTCTTCCATCTGGTAAGGACAGTCAAGGGACCTCGATTCTAGACCCATCATGGGTTTCGCAAAACAGGTTTGATCCGTTGGATGTATTTCCTTATGCAAACGTGGAGGGTTACTCCCAAGAAACATAAGTAATTTACATCTAAGAAGTTATTGCCATGCCTATACTGAGGGCTACTCATGAAGGTGGATAGCTCACTTCCTCCTAATGATTGGGTTATAACCACACCATGGAGTTTGGTGGGACACTAATGCACATGCAAGTGCATGGTGTATAACGGGGAAACAATCAAACCTTTTTGTTTACTTTCATATTACCATTTTTATTAAGCTAATGATTACTCGAAAATAAGACAATCTTGACAATCATGTCAAACAAAAGATTAGTTGACAAAATGAAAAAAGGGTCATAGTTAAATAATGATAAAAGATCGAAGGAACTGGGAACCTAGCAAGACACGGCTAGCTATTGGTCTAACTCTCTATACAGTCCCTAGTGGAGTCACCAAGCTGTCGTAATGTACCCTGGGGTGGATCCTCATAGATCCATGGGTGCGTACGACTTAAAATGTTTTTTTGACTTGGAATGTCTTCTTGATAGGGACTTTTCTTTCATGACATGATGATAATAAGAAAGTACAGATTCTCAACTTATGACACAGTAAGGGGGACCATAAAATGAATCACTTATCTTATTAGTCTCAGATGACCATTACAAAATGGCCAACGCATGGATTCGCCACTGATCATTTTAGGCTAGGCATGATTGGATGCCTATTGAAACCTCTGTTTTGAGTTATGAAACTTAAAACATCAATCTCGTGGTCTACATAGCGTAAAGATTCACCGTTTGGGTTCGGGAGTTGGTTACGCGTAATGAGGTACAAACCTCTTCGCGACATCTAAAATCAATACCTTACTAGCTATGTCTTATCTTGGTTTCAATTCTTTCAATCTTAACTTGTCATTATTTGGATATAACCACTTTTAATGCATGAATCTTATAGAAATATAAATATGAGTTTTGATGAAAAAGATTTAATCTCATATACACCCTGGAGAGATGAGGAATATAGATATTTTCAATAAAAATAACCTTTGGATTTTACTTTGAAAAATAAAATATTCCATTTTGGGCACTAGAGAGATAGCCATGCAAAATATTACCTTTGATTTTATTGAAAATGATTGGAAAACATGAATGCAAATAATCATCACAAAGAAATCATATTAGTAAGGCATCAAATGAAGTAATATAACATGGATCATTCAATGGAATAAAAAGAAAAAGGATAGACTATTGAAATTTATCTTGCAATTAGCATCAATTACTTGGGAATAACCAAATCGACAATTTTTTAGATGCATCTGAGTCTTTTGATTAAAAGAGGCTTGTTTGACATATTGATGAAACTTAGAAAAAGAGAAAAATTTAATTGTAGTTGGAAGATGGGGTTGGAGTATCCCCTCAGAAAGATAGGGTTGGTGTATCCCCATAGATGACAAATAATTTTGATAAATGAGGATTTTTAAATTTTGATAATTTTGAAAAGGGAGGTTGGAGTATCCCCTTAGAAGTTTGGGGTTGGAGTATCCCTAAAAGTGACACGTCTGACACTCTTTAGAGAAGTCAAGTTGAAAAACTTAAGTTGACAAAACTTTGTGATTTAGGAAATGTGTAAGCATTTTGACAACTTTTGGTAAAAAAAATTATTATGAATGAGGATGATAAAGATGTAAAATATGTTTATGCCTTGATACGAGCCTATGGGAGGTCAAAACATGTTCTCGAGTCTAATCGGGGTGATACAGAGACATTCAAATCTCTCGAGATAAAACTTAGGAAAGCAACTCAATTTTGACTATAATTGAAAACATGGGACACCATCGTGCTATCCCTTTTTTAAAATTTATTCTAAATTGTTTTGAAGGCTTTAGAGGGTGAACAAGATACCATTAGAAAGGTAATTCGATGAGGGTCAATCTAAAAATATTCCCAATATCTCAAAAAGTCACTTCCATTGGAATAAATTTTCAAATTTGGATTAATTTCGCTGCTGGTAGAGCATACAAGGGACAATGTGTGTCAACATTTAAAAAATCATTTCGGACTCATTTCGTATCAAAAAATTGCAAATAATACCTTTCCAGAAAGGGAATTTCATGAACTTTTTAGGAAAAATGCTTGAAACTTTTAGAAAAATCATTTAGTGGAATGGCTTAACCAGAATACAGGTTTGGATTCCAGAGGTTCTAAATAGTTTAGATTTGAAAAATCATAAAACTCTCATCCAGAATGACCGGGGGCTGAACGAGACTTCATTTTAAAGATATTTCGACACATTTTCGGAGACAAATATTATAAAATTCATGCAAAATCATCTGGGATTTTAAAGTATTTTTCAATTTGCAATAGTGATGCTGCTGGCAGGGTACAAAGCAAAGCAGAGGATATTTTTTATTTTCTCTATGTTTACGAGTCCAAACTTGAGTCATTGACATTCGAACATCCATGACTGAAGGGAAAGAGTGACATGAGCATCACAAACTCATTTGCACAGCCCTAAAGTATTTTGGGATGATGAAATAATCGGTTGCTCATACCACTCAAGGTTTTGACTTAAAAACAAGGCATGAACATTTCAAGAACAAGTGTAAGGCCATTTTTTTTGCAAAATCAAAAGATTTGAGCTCGTTTAACCAAGATTCCAGATCTGAAAAAGTTAATTTTCCCTAAGATATTTTGCTAACTTTAAGGAAAATGCTAAGTTCATGCTAATCCTCATTGGTTGAGGTTAACATGCTTGGTTTGGGGAGGTTTTGAAAATCAATTTTTGATAGCCATCAAACATGCATTTAGACAAGGAGAAAACAATGAACATACAAGGGGATGGCACATAACATGAATTGGATGCTAACTTTACCAATGATCTAGATAAAGAAATTATTATGCATTTTGACAAGAAAATGTTGTGGAAGCTGAAATGACAATGATTCATGCAAGCTAATGTATCAATGTGCTTAAAATGTGTTAGGCTAATGATTCATACATAGATTAAGGATAAGAAGATGCATGGATATGGCATAAAATGCATGAGCATGAGCTATTAAACTAATGAGGATGAACTGAGGCATTTTGCTCATCAAAGGGGCATTAAGGCATAAAAATCTTAAACTACCAAAACCAAAAGCCACAATAATGCATGATAATCCTAAAAGGGTGATGCAAACATGGGGAGCTCACTAAAATGATGAAGATGCAAAAAAACAAAAAATGAATGTGATAAAATGAGAAGTTATACTGACACAACTTTACTTTTTGACCAAATAATTGAAGCAGTAGAGATGGCTTGAATTTTCCTGTTTTCCTTGTTGTTAATAAGCAAGAAAAAGAGAGAAATAATGAGGTTTTGGTTTTGGTATGGATGAGGGTGATTTTTAGAATGTGCAATGGTTGAGAATCAGTGTTTTGGGGCTATTTTTGGGTGGTGAGTGAAAAAACTACGAATGCTGGTTTTCTTGGTGTAGAAATGTGTTTTGGAAGCTGAAAATGAGTTGGAATCTAACCTTTTTTAGATGAGATAGAAGTGGTCTATTCATACCAACATTTTGGAGCCAATTTAGAGGTGTTTTTTTGTCATTTCTGAAGGGGGACAAAGTGATGTCAGCATGGTGGCTATAGAGTAGCTGTAGGGAGCAACTTGCTGCCAATGTGATAGATATAGGGTGGCTAGTTTAAATGCTGAAATGATTTTCCAGCAAATAAGGTGGCTGATGGTGATATTGGTCCACTAATTAGGGAGGTGTAGGGTGATCATGGGGCATTGACCCCTTTGATCTAATTTAGACTTCAAAAAAAATGTTTTGATTAATTCAAAAGTCAAAATTCATAATTTGATATGGGTGTTGATCTTTCTTGATGCAAAGAAATGAGTTAAAATCAAGTTTTGGATCAATGGTGGATGAGTCAAAAATGCCTGGATCGTGGAAAATAGCCTATATATATCGATACATTATAGAATATATTGATACATTTGGTCCAAAAACCTTTAGTGTATCGATACAATAAACATTGTATCGATACAATGATCATTGTATCGATGCAATGATCATTGTATCGATGCAATGATCATTGTATTGATACATTTCTTTACAGAATGCATGTTTTGGTCTTGGCATGGCCTAGTATTGATACATGAGCTCTTGTATCGATATTGAAGCTCATGTATCGATACATTTATATGTTGTATCGATACAAATGGGGACATTTCAAAATTTTGGCACATTGGAGCATTGTATTAATACATTGGAGAAAAATTATGAATTTTTTCATATATTCTGTCCCCAGACACCCAGAACTACATCCTTTGATGCCACATCTTTGCATTTACCTTTGATATGATGCATAGGCCTTGTTGACCTCTTCAAAATACTTTTTTCACCCCTCTTGCATTCGTGCTCCAGACTACTAAAAAATTAGCATGGACAAAATAAAGTGTCTACACCTTACCATTGATTCTAATAATTGAAAATATTACTCTATGTTGTGTAAAAAATTATCCATGTCCTTATTAGCCCTTATGCCTTTGAACTCTTCGGGGTTGGGAATCTCTATATGGTGCTTTGATGTCAAAGGGATTCCCTCACGATGGAAAAAATTAGCTAACTATTTGTAGCCAACTGAAGGTTAAAGGAATAAGCAAAGCAAGGACAACTGACACACC
>JBBYHO010000008.1:3486618-3518805 GCA_038382025.1 Adansonia gregorii | reverse complement strand
AATATAAGCTTGTAAAAAAAATAAATCAATATTGATATTAAATCTGATGAATATTATACATAATTACTCATAAATTTAATGATTATTAAAAAATTTTAACTTTACTACTTTATTGATATTAATTTTTTTACATTTGATGAAGTTTTTTTTATAAAATATTATATATATTGATGAACATTTAATATATAAAATTTATTTAATATCATTTATTTCATATTTGAAAATATTTTTCATATATATAAATTAAAAATATTCAAACTCTGATAAACCTGAAACAGTATATCAAAATACACTAATATCGATATGTATCTGTACTAAAATAAAAATGATATGCCCACCGATACAATACTGATTACCTTGCTCTAGAGCCGGAAATGCCACGTCTTTCTTCTCGCGCACATCATCCAACCCAGCGTGCAATGCTTATGCCGTTTTGATTTGGGAAACTTTCAAAAAAAGAAACTTGACATTAAATAATTAAAAGATTGAAAGTAAAAATTAATTTTAATAAAAAATAATAATTATTAAAATTATTAATAAAAAATTATAAATATACTTTTACTCTTAATTTTTTTCAACTAAATTCAAAATCAAATTGATCATGAAAAAAAAAACTCAATGATATTAAATAATTAAAAGATTGAAAGTAAAAATTAATTTTAATAAAAAATAATAATTATTAAAATTATTAATAAAAAATTATAAATATACTTTTACTCTTAATTTTTTTCAACTAAATTCAAAATCAAATTGATCATGAAAAAAAAAACTCAATGATTTAGACTTTTATTAAATTGGTTTATATAATTCTTTTGAAAGATAATTTTAAATAAGTATAAAATTCAGACTTTTACAACTTATGATTTTTTATTTTTATAATTAGATTGAGATTTATTTTATAAAATGTATATACATATAAAACAAAAGGTCATGTAATAAATTTATATATGGACCTAGCTTTTATATAGAATTATAGGTCATTATATCTTTTAAATGATTAAAATGCTCAATGTTTAAAAATAATAATATAAACTTCAATTTGAAAATTTCTATTCGAGTTCTGAAAAAAAAAAAAAAAGAAGGAAAATTCATGTTTTACCGAAAGAAAAATCCATATTACTCAAATCATAAAAATATGGTAGGAATTAAGATTAAATTTAATCATTATATTATACTTGAATTTCACTGAATTTGTTAATTATACTTCAGTTCTATTGAATTTAACGTAAAATAAAGGAATAAAATTACTTTTGTAATGAAATAATTTTATTTAGTAATTTTTATACAAAATTTATTAAATACATACAGTTGTAAGATTTTGTCATTTTCTTCAACAAGATTTTAAGGAAACAAATTAATTTCTTTATTTAATATGTTTGAAAATGAATAAAATAAAAACTATATAATAAAATTTAATGAAATTAAGTACGGTGATAAAACTATTGAATCATAATACAGTGGTAGATTATCAATGAGGCCTTGAAAGATGGAAACCTGATGATTAGTACGGTTTTATCTTTTATATTTGTTTGATTTTATGTTAACTATTTATTTATTTGATTTAATTCAATTTTTTTATATAAAATAACGTTTTGGTTATAATTGTACCCCTCTTAAAATTCCATAAATATATATAGTCATATATTCACTTTAAGCCTTTATCTTTTATAAATTAAATAATAATATTATTATTATTATAAAAATATTTATATATTCATATATTTTAATTATTTTATATAATATATTTTTTAAAAAATATTTTTATTTTTTAAAAAATTATCACTTATCACTGTATTTACTACTAACAATTTAAAGAATATATATATTTTCGAATTATATTCAATTTGACTGGATGAATGATCATGCCTCTAGAATGTCATTGATTGACGTGGCGATGGCATTTGCATTGGAGCGTTGAATTTCTTGGAAGGCTGGCCCTACAAACATGTGCAGAGCTGGCCCATTTCTCAATATGTAGTATGTGCCGTCCTTGTTATATTCTCTACCTCCGTTTTCTAGTGTTTTCAGGCTTAGCATTCAGACTTCCCTTCCAAATCCCAGGCACTTTTAATTAACAAAACCCCACTTTTACAAAAGCTAAAGAAGGAAAAGGAAAAAAAAAAATGTACATCTCTTATTTTTCTTCCTTGTCTTGAATCTAAACAGCAATACCACTCACTTCTTCGCTGTCAACTCTCCTTTTTTCCACCCTTTTACGTAAGACAGCTGCTGCCCACTAGTTACTGCTTTATTTAAGGATTAATTAGATAAATGATCCCATACTATTATTACTCTTTTTAATTAAGTATTTAAATTTTTTTTAAATAAGTATACATATTATAATTTTATTAAACATATATATACTTTATATTAACACCATTAAATAAATAATGAGTTAATATTTAATATAAAATCTAATTATTATTCATGATATTTTAAATAATGACGTGACATTTTTTTATAATGTGTCACGAGTTCATTAAATTTTAAATGCTACATTAATAATATTAGTATGAAGTATTTATATGTTTGACTAAATTATAATACAGATACTTATTTAAACTAAAATTTTTTCAAATATTCAATTGATAAAAGTGTTAATATAAAATCTAAGTGGACTATTTATGCATTTAACTCTCTGTTTAATATTCATCTATATTTATCATTCAAATTAGAAGTGATAATTAGACAAATTTTTTACGTTGAATTTAAATTATTTCGAGTAAAAAATATTTGAGTTATTTTAACGTGAATTATTTAAATTTGAATGATTTTAAGTTAAATTTAAATTGTTTGAGTTAATTTTTTGATTATTTAATTTTAAATTATTTTAAATTTACGTAAATGAGTTTAAGTTATAAATTTTTTTTTCTTAATGAAATTAGATTCATTGGGATTTTGATGTGGATAATTTTTTTTTTTAATTTTCTGGTTCCCATTGAAAGCATAGAGACATAATATGTTTGATTTGATGGCATTGGAAGTTATTTGTTAACATTTTTTTAATCATACAGGTCAAAACGTGAGGATTACGAAAATTAAAATATATACAAATGTTTTTTTTCCCCCCTAAAGAAGATGATTGGACAAGAAGACTCAGCTCCTAATAGGCTTAATTGTTGAATATATACTAGTTGTCGCAAAAATTAGTACACGTCAATTCAGAGGAGTAGGATCCACATTTTGCTCGATTATTAATATCAAATTTCCAGATGATAATATAAGATTTATTTAATAAAAATAAAAATAATGTAATAAGCAAAGTAAAATATATTTAATATTTATTATATTTTTGTGTAAAATTTTAAATATTTTATATTTTATATAATGTTTTATTTATATGATTAATTAAAAAATTACAAAATATGTGTATACAAATTTATAAATCGACTACAACATTTGGGTGATGCCTAATTAACGTACACTTGCCGAATCATTAAATTTTATTTGAAAATATGATGGAAAGTGTCTATCATATTAAATGTGATTTTATGAATGAATTCTTAGAAGTGTAGACATTAAACATCATTGGATGCAATGGGTCTCTTACCGCACTTAAAAATAAAGCCTTAGAATATTCTTTAGTTTTATTAGTTTTTTTTTAATAATTTTCTTTATTGATTGCTTGGAGTATAATCAAATGAATTTCAAATACTTGCTTTAATCCAAATTCCAAGACAAGATCTTGGAAACATATGATCAAAGAATTGAAATTATGGGGCTGCTCATTTGCTTTTTTGTATACGTTTTTTCATATAAAAAAAAGATTTTAATACAAATGGATTTGCATATCCTTTCCTCAACAAGTTCTAGCTTTACAGGTCTCAATCAAGGGGAAGCAAATTGAGGAGAAGAGAAAAAATACACCTTAATGGCTATGGACCCATCGAGAATTTGGCTTTCTTAGGTGGCTTCATCATGACGGCTGTGAACTCAAAAAGCGACGTTTCTTCATTTGCTTGCCTCCTTCGTTTACAGAAAATACTCTTCACCACCAATTTTTGCCAACTATCCACGACAAGGAGCTTTCACTAGTATTAAATTCCACCTAAACTGTTGGGGATTTGGATATCTTTCCGGAAGAAATTCATGGGTTTTTAAGGAAACAATTGAATCTTGTAAGGCCTTTTCATTTCTTACAGTCATTTTTATGATTATAAAAAACGTTACTTTTATCAAAAACATAAAAATAATTATATAAATTAATTAGTTAAATCGAATTTAGTTTTCATAAGTTTTGAACGTCATATGCATTGGCCTTTGATCTTTTTGTTGTTTTAACAGTTTTTAGTAGGTGTGAATAAAAATAATGGTAATGTATTTACATGACTTGATGATGTGGTCCAGGCAAAATACTTTATATGGTTCATGCTTTTGTAGTTTTGATATGATGCTAAATCGTTGAACATGGAAATAAAATGCACATTTTTCAAAGGGTTTTATTTTTTTAGGCTATAAGACACTCTTATCGTTCTATATGTGATAACTGAAAAGTGAAAAAGCACTTCATAACTCTTTGTTAGCCTTTTCAGCGTTCGTTTTGAAACCTCTTGGAATAGGAAAAGTGTAACTTTTGAGCAATATTTTAGATTATTACTCAACACTGCTGTTTCAAACAATAATTTTATACTTTTGATAAAAGGTAAAAGACACCCTGGCAAAAACAAAACATGTTTCCAGGATTATTCAAAGGAGATTTCTTTATTTTCTTCTTCAAATCTTTTTTCTTTCCTTTTGTTAGTAATGGTGACAAACTACCAGGAATCTAGTGCTCTTGCTTCACTGTTTCATCCATGACTCATGAACCAGTCCCTGCTGAAGGTGGAATCGATGAAAAAAGTTAATGGGGAAAACAAAGTGGGGTTTATTTGTGAGTCTTTTCACTGAAAACCAGGGAAAAAAAAAACAAGTCCTTCCGTTCTGTAAAAGTTTTGGCCTTTATTTTTAACTGAATTGGCAGACTTATAGACGTGTAAAAGCTCATGCTTTTTGGTATTCCTTCTGATCATTTATAATGGGATAAATTTCCAAATCAAACTGGCGCTTCAAATTTTTAGCAGCTTGGGGTTTTTGCTTTTCATGGCTAACAAAATTTTTCTCATGAAAGTTGTAGCATCTGGTCTTGGTTTGATTTGAAGAAAGTCTTTTTCAACCTTTTGTTCTTGCAAGTTTTACATTATTTTATCATGGATTCTTGTACGGTTTTATTAATGTTCTTCTGCTGCTAAATTATGTAGGGTATTAGTGTTCCTCCATTATTGTAATGCTTTTTGAGTTCAATTATTTTTAATAAATTACCCAGAAAATATATGTTCCTCTCAATTTAATTTCTAACCTCCTTTTTTTTTTTTCTACCTAACATTTTCAAAGGTGAACAAGTAAGTTCCTAAGCAATGGATGAGAAAAGAATCTCTGGTTCATATCTGCTAATCTCTAAAGAGAAGACTGACAGCTTGTATCCAATGTATTTTGGTGTCTCTTGTGCTTATTTTGCTCTCAGATTCCTCTTAGGACCCGAAAAAGGAGATGAAAAATGGTCTGAATTAAGGGATAAAATGCTCCAAGGAAGTGCTCAGCTCTTGGGGTTGCTTGCATGGAGGATCCAGAGAGAAGGAGCCAATCTAGCAAAGGACCAACTTCTGCAAAAGCTCGAGACTGCCGAGAAAGAGATAAAGGAGTTGAAGAAAATAAGACATGAAGATGCAAAAGCAAATGAGAAGGTTGTGGGGATCTTTGCATCTCAAGAACAGGGGTGGCTGATTGAAAGAAAGAAACTCCGGCAGCAAATTGGAGCTCTTATAAATGAATTGAGAGTCCTAGACAAAAAGAAAGATGAAGAAATTGCTGACTTGAACAAAAAATTGAATGAAATGGAGATATTGCTTGAGTCTAAGGATAAGAAGATTGAAGAAATGGAGCGGAAGGGGAAGGAATTAGAAGAAAAGGCAACGAAGTTCGAAAGTGTTGCTGAAGAATTGAGAGAAACTGCAAACCGTGAAGCTCAGGAGCATTCTAACGAGCTTTGGAAGCACAAAACCGCCTTTATCGAGATCGTGTCGAACCAAAGGCAACTTGAAGCAGATATGGGACGAGCCTTTAGGCAAGTTGAAGCTACAAAGATGGAGCTCGACGCAGTCCTAGAACAAAAGGAAGAGTCCGATTTGTTGGCACAAAAATTGTCCATAGAAATCAATAACTTGCGCAAGGATTTGGAGCAGAAAGACAAGATCTTTTCTGCAATGCTAAGGAAATCTAAGTTGGATTCAGCTGAGAAGCAACTGCTTTTGAAGGAGGTTAAAGTTTCAAAGGCAAAGAAGAAGCAAGCTGAACTAGAAACAGAAAGGTGGAAGGCAGTCTCTGAGTCTAGACATGAAAGACATTCATTGAAGGGCATGTTTGGTAACCAAGCTACTGCAAAATTGGATGTTTCATCTGGTCTCAAAGAGGTTTCAAACTCTAGCAAAACTAGATCACAGGCGACTGATTTTGTTTTCAAATACGATTATTCAGAACAAAAAACAGACCCAGAAATCTTTTCTCCACTTCCTGATGAATCTCCAGAAGGGACTGAGGATTTGGGTGAGAACAATTTCCCTGTTATTCTCTTGATGTCAAATGCATAACTTATCATATTTAAGATTTAATCTTTTTCTTTTTCTGTATTTTGCAGTAGTGACAGCTGATGTTAAAAGGTTGGAAGGTTGGGTTCGAGCAGAAGCCGAAAAGTATGCAACTGTAATTGAGAAGAGGCATCATTTAGAACTGGATGCCTTTGCAGAACAAATGAGATTGAAAGATGAGAAGTTAGAGGGTTTTCGTTGGCGGCTGCTAAGCATGGAGCTAGAATCGGAGCAGTTGCACTCCCATGTTGTAGGATTGAACCAGGATGTATCACAGCTCAGACAGGACAACATGAAGTTGGAGGCCTTGCTAATGGGAAAAGAAGAAGAATTAGATTCCTTGAAAGATCAGCTTGCATCACAGTTAAAGCCACTGAATTGTCAGAAGAACAACCTGTTAAATTTTTCCCTGCATGATCCGGATTTAACACATGATTCTTTTTGGCCCAAAGTTAAGATTATAAAGAAAAAGCCAACTGAGAAGGAGCAAGAAACAAAAGCAACTTTGCTAGACAGGTCTCAAGAAAGACATGCCGAGAAAGAGCAGGTAATCTCATGTTACAACGAGTCCAAAAACATCAGGTTGATAGTCCAATCGCCTGAAAGGGAGTTTGAGGAAGACAAGGAATCTCCCAACCCAGGTCCAATTCAGAAAGAAGCTAAGGATTCAGTGGTTGTCGATTCTGTTGACAAGTCAGTATCATCACCTGGCCAGTCCACGAGTAAAACCAACAATAACGCATGGAGGATGGATCTTCAAGCTCTTGGAGTTTCTTACAAGATCAAAAGGCTGAAGCAGCAACTTCTCATGCTTGAGAGGTTGACAGGAAAGAAAGAAACTGGAGAGGATATGGAAGGCGGCGGAGAGAATGGGGTGAAAGGCTTTCTAGTGCTGATATCTTTGCTAAATAAACAAGTCAGCCGCTACCAGTCCCTTCAAGGGAAGACCGACGATCTCTGTAAGCGGATGGTAAGCTTGAGTTAATTTCTAATCCAGTTGGGAGTTTCAATGAAGATCAATGTTCTTTCACAATGGTGATCTGCAACTTTCTTGCATGCAAATTTTTTGCACATTTTCTTATCATTTATCTAAACTACAATTTTTCAGCATGACAATAATCTAGACTCGAGTCAAGGAGATTGCAGCACAGGAAAAGCGAAAGGAGACACTAGAACGCTGGAGCATTTCCTAGAGGAGACATTCCAGCTGCAGAGATATATGGTTGCAACAGGTCAAAAATTAACGGAAATTCAATCCAAAATAGCCCTTGGGTTTATCGGGCCGGAGGAGCTAGACAAGACAGCCACCTTTGACATGAAGCGCTTCTCTGACAACATCAGATCTTTGTTTCAGGAAGTTCAAAGAGGTCTTGAGGTTCGAATAGCTCGAATCATTGGGGATCTTGAAGGGACATTGGCTTGTGAGGGAATGATGCAATTAAGGAGCCAGTAATAATAATACGTAGGTAAGGAAGCTGTAATAACATTACCAAGGGTGAAAGCTCAAACAAGGATACCATTACCATTTGTTTTGCTTGTTGAATTCTATATTCGAATTTGTATATTACCACAACATCAACAGCCTTGAAGTTCACTTAAGAAATTTTTTTATCCACTTTAATAGTATCCTTAAAGTGCTTCTTTCCTCAACCTTCCCCTTCTCACCCTCAAGCACCATCAACAGTACATTGTCATTAAAAAGAAAAAGACTTTTAACAGCTAAACGTTCTATGGGGAATGAACGTAATTTTGGTGTTGTTATGGTCTGAAAACTCCTAAATCCTTTTCCTCCTTTGACCGGCAATCTTGATGTTCCCCACCCTTCAAAATGGCAGTTCATTTGCTCTACCAAATTTGTGGACGATACATGCATTTTATAACCCACCTAACCAAGGGGCCAAGAAAATATCATCCTCTTTTTCGCATAATTGGATTTAATTCTATTATTAAAAATGTGGTAGCTAGATGTTTTCGAGGTTACAAATGATATCTTGTAGGAAGAAAAATAAAATTAAATGATTTTTGGAATTAAAAAAGCAAAAAAAAAAAAGACAGGTTTCAACAATCAATCTTATTTGAATCCAAGGAATCAGTATGGGGAGGTGAGAAAAACTTGATTGCAACACAGGTTTTATCAAAATAATTATTTTTTTAGGAAAAAAAACCGATGTTGGACTCCCCCCCCCCCCCCAAAAAATCTTCAAACCTATAATTTCCTTTATGTTAGGTTAGATCATTATTTTGGATATTAGAAAGTCTCCAGTTTTCATCAGGTGATTTCCTCTAGAAAACACGTTTTGAAGAAATTTTGGCTGAATACAATTTCTGTCATCTCTCCAGATTAGGTTTCAGATTCGGATGGATGGCTTTTTTTCTTTTTTTTTCTTCTTCTTTTTAATTAACGGAGCAATACAAGTGTTAATTACAATTTGATGTTAAGATAGTAAGAGAGTCAAGTTAACCTTCTAACACGTGGCATAACTTTATGACAGTGGTACAAAGCTTAATCTAATGAGTAACGATTTGAATAAATGGATGTACGAGACGACTGATGAAGACATTAATCAGTAATATTTGATAAGCTTCCTAAGTTAAGATTAATTAGTAGTAGGTAGAAAGATTTAATTTGTGTTTAAAATCATATATAATTTTTAATTTAATTGGTGTCAAATAATATTATTTTAAAATTAATATGTATTGAAGATAAAAAAAGTTATCACTTGATGAGATTAAGATAGATAAAAAAATAGAAATAATATGCGATAAACGTATATTGGCAAGTGATATTCATCAAACTTCTTTATTCCAAAGAAACCAAGACACACTGTTTTTTTTTTTTGGGTATATGCTTAGTGTTGGGGAGTAAAAGGGCAAGCATTCACCAAAAAGAAAAAAAATTAAAAATAAAACGATAGGCATTTCTTTCAACAATACTTATGATATTTGTTGAAGTTCACTTTACTAGTATTCAAAGATTCGATGGAGCCCTGCAACATAAAGAGAGTTAGGGGGACGTTAGAGTTTGACTTTGAGAACCTTTTTCGATGATTAAGTCAGAAGAGCGTTTTGTAATAGTGTATAAGAGTTTTTGGAGTTGGATCCATACCTGTGAGCATGTTTTCTCATTTTATAAGATTTATCTGGAGACATCGTGTCAGATGATTTGGTGATGATGTGAGCAACGCCTGATTAGGTATCAGGCTATAATGTTTAATGATCGGCTCAGTTAGTCAACCACCATTCAGTGAATGTCAACTCCGTATTAAAGTCGTTATCGAAGAAATCACATTGTTGTCAGGTGTAACGCGACGATCGCCTTCGAATTATTATCTGGTGATCATCTGTAAAAACAATGTATTAAAGATGATTATGCAGTCGCCATTCATGAAGGTATAACCATATGAATGTTCAAAACCAAGGGCAAGGGGTTGATTAAGGTTGCAAAATTGACGACTCCCCTCCCCCCGCCCCACCCAAAAAAGGAGAAAAAAAAAAAAAAGAAGAGGCAAGTGCTGAGACACTCCGAAAATCGAAGAAAGGAAATGCCTCTCTCCTCTTTGTATTGCTGCTGGAAGTGTAAAAGAGCCTAAACTAATTTGACCAATAATTACCATCTGCACTCGGAAAGAGGGAATTAAATGTGGATGTTGTTTTAAGTTTCAGCCAATATAAGAATTTGTGCAAAGCATGACTTAACTCCTCTGTGAGTAGTAGTCTAGTTTCAGAAACCTTTTCCTATATACATGAAGACAGTTCCATGTGAAAAAAAAAAAAAAAAAGCAAAATTGCTGCTATCGCCGGCTGATCTGCATTCTGTAGACACTGCCTATTTTTGCTTACTTGGAATATTGCCAATCACAAGCTTCAGCGGGAATCGAGAACCTAACGTTTGACGTTAAAACAGATCATTTTAATATCTGTTATTAACTCACATTAAATGCACTCAACCCGCACCCCCCCCCTAATGCTTGAGGCATAAGACTTAAAAGTAACTGATTTTGGTGATTTGGGTCTAAATATCGTTGAATGAAGTGTAATTCAGTACATTTGCTTGCCCACTGTTAATCCAAACTCCATCTCTGCCTCTGCACGAGCGGCTGGAGAAGGAAGAGTGAGGCTGCGGAAGTAAGATCTAGCAGACCAGCACCTTCCCAGATTAATGTGTGAGGCCAACGCTGAAACGCATTGATTCTTTTGATTTGTGACTTTTTTTCTAAACAAGAACCATAAATTTATAATCCATGCTTTTACTAAAAAGCAAATAAAATGTGACCTAGAGAAGATAGCAGTCACTGTTTGAACCTTTCAAAGAGTGAGAGGACGATCCTGGTCGGGAAAAGCTTGCATGTGTCTCAATCGCGTTGAATATAGATATACATTTTGCATTCTTCCTTCTGCTATTCTCCTCTGTTTTGTGCATCAAGTTATAATTACAGGTGCAAGTGGTTGAGTTGGGGTCTTTAGCAATTAAAATTCTCTCGTAATATTTTGGACATGGCACGTCCGCTTCAATTAAAACTGGAAAATTGCCCGTAAACCAACGAGAATTGGTTGAAAGAGTGGCTTGGGACTTTTCTATGACGTACTGACACTGTGGACTGCAGGCTATAGCTTTAATTTTTGACATTATATATTACTGGTTTATATTTACTATATTAAAAGTGTATAAATTTATATACAGCTAACAAATTAGATCATAATATTTTATTAATTTTTATTTTAATAAAATAATTTGATTTGATTCACTTATAAATTTATATAATTATCAACATATTAAATATAAATTCATATATACAATCTTAGTGCATGAAAAAATTTCATCGTGCTGAGGTGAGACCAACTGATATAATCTTTCATCTTCCTTTAGAGAAGCAGAATCCGTCCAACATTTTTTATATAATTCTTGGGTAGCTAGCTCACGGTATTAAGTTAATGCCCTAATAGGTCACCTTAAAAACTACCTGATCCCAAGGGTCTTGATGAAGAACTTACGGAGAATCAGGATGTGACAATCCTCCAGGCCCCTAAAGTTCTGCAGAGACTCATCTAAGTTTACAATACTATTTATACTTTGCTTGCATAGATTATGCCAAATAACTTGCCTTCCACAGTTTTTATTTTTTATTTATTTATTTTATGAACAAAATCCAGAGCTAAAGCTAGCCTTAGCTACAGTTTTAAACGGACGTTAGGCATGGTGAGTCCTGAATATTTATGCTCCGACCCAGTAAAGTCGCCATCATATCAACTATAAGTCTTTCTACAGGAAAATGTTTGACATATTCAAAATACCTGGCTCTTTAATTTTATACAGCTAGCCTTGAGCTTAGACATGCGTAATTTGATGATGTAAATACACTGGGGTTGACCTTGTAATTTCAACTAAATTTATGATTAATTTTTATTTATCATCTCATAAAAAAAAACTTAGCATTTTCACGTGAATAAGAAGCGGCAGGAGCGTTTGTAGTTGCTGTGTGATTCCCTCAGATCACATTCATCGCCACCCTCTCTAACCATTCTCTTTCACTATGAACTTTGAAACACATTTTATATATCTGAAATACTGACTTTTTATGTGAAAAAAAAAAAAACGTTTGCATGATCAGAGGGCGAAAGCAAAATGGGGTCCGAAGCAGATTGTGAAACAACGCCTACACCAAAGCTTTCTCTATATTCATTTCCGAGTAACAAGGCAAAAGAGCCGTCAGGGATGATAACACCGCCGATCCATACCTCAGTTTCGATTCCGTTCCAGTGGGAAGAAGCACCGGGCAAGCCTAGGCCATATCGCAGTAGTCAATCTGAATCAAAGCCAAATGCTGCAAGTTGCTTGGAACTGCCTCCAAGGTTGTTAGCTGAAGCTAAGTTTGCTCCGTCTCCAACAACAGCCTTGGACGGGCCTGCTCATGCCGGTCGGTTTGTGTCTTATAACTCGTCGTTTCGAAAAGGCGGGTCTTTTAGAAGCCAGGACAACAAGAGGGTGAATAATAAGGAGAAAGTTGTGTTTGGATCGAGTAGGTGGGGGAGGTTTAGAAAGGCTGGACGAGTTGTTCAGGGAAGTTTTGACTTTTCAACTTCCGTCGTTGATGGTGGAGGAGATGCTAGCGACAGCTATGGCGCTGCAGAGTTGAAGATGACAAGGGTTAGGAGGAGGAAAGGGAGTTTTCTGAGTCTTCCTCAAGCTAGTTCACATGTCTTGGTAAGTGCCAAAAACCACCACTTGATTAACAATAATCCCTTGCCGATTAGCTGTTATCTAATTGTTTTTCAATTCGTCACCATTGTTCGGGCGTAAAACAAACAATTCTGTCACAGATCACTGATCTTCACATCATGTCTAGGGTTCCATATGATGTTCGTAGTCTTCCTGATATCTCCTGCTAATAAAATGTGTTTTTTTTCTTCTTTCGTTTTTAATGTTAATCTTCTTACTTGTAAATCAGAATCAAACTTTATTCTGAGAGTTTCTAATTTTACTCCTTAACTGAATCCCCGAATGATAATCACTATGTGACTGTGAGTGATCTTACGAGTAATTAAGAATTCCTTGACTTTTTTCATTGATGTTTGTTGAACGTTATCTAATAATCATACGACTCCATAAAACTGCAGGCAAGCATTTATGAAAGCTTTAAACAAGTGGTCCCATGGAGAGGCGGGCATGAGAAAATGAAGAGAAAGGGCTCCTGAACGCATTGCCACCATCCAGACGTAACCTTTGTATTGGAAAAAAAATTGACAAATATTCCGTTCGTTTCTTTCAAGTAATATTAAGGAATAATTTAGAGCCATTCACACACACACACACACACTTGTGTGATGGGATCTAACGGTGATAGAAATTCAATCTCAAGTCTCAACCGTCTGATATAATGTTGATCAAGCCAGTCTTATCAGAAATGATCAAACCACTGTGTCAAGGCAAATCCCTTTAGGATTTGATGTACATAATAAAATTCTTAGTACTACGTAGAAATTAGGATTTGGTCAAATTACTATTTTTTATAATAGTTTCTTCAAATGGCTGTGATTCAAAGCATAGAGTGAAAGGTAGCTGTTTGTGACTGTAATACGACAGTAAAGTAAGCACTAACTAAACAGAGAATTGTGCATGGCAGTCAATAACAACCAGCCACGGACCTTCTTTTCTTGTAATTAGCTTTGAAACAAGCCTGTCTTAGCTTCTTGGTTCTCTCTGTCAATTGCAAATCTGGTAGTTTCTCTAGTAGCCTCCGGTGTTCCTCCAACATTTCTATCTCATTAGTCAATCCAAACTCCTAAAATAAAGAAAGAAAAAAAAAAACAGGGTGATAAGTTACTTGACATCTAGAATGGCTAACAAAGTCAAGTTAATAATGGCTCCTTCTCATTACCTTTGACTTTTGACATTGAAAAACATGAAAGAATTTAGTCAGGTAGTACCTATAATGATTCGACTCTTTGGCACCGGCACCAAATATCCATGTTCAATAATTTTTTTAATATAAATATAAAAGTATAATTTTTTATAAAATAATTTTTATTTATGTTAGATATATATTCATATCAAATATTTATAATCAAGATCAAATAACATAATTCGTAACATCATTCTCTCTAAGTCAAGTTGACAATGGCTCCTCCCATGCATATATATTTGGGCATGCATGCATGCAGCGCTGATCGTATGATAGTTTATCCACCTGGATTGAAATTTCTAAACTAACTTATAACCAGAATTTTTTTGGTAGCTCTAAATATGTGCAATATGACGAACCTTGACATTGTTAATGAGGGACTTCAAGCTCTTGATCTTCCTATGAGGCCATCTCATGATGTTAAGTTCCCTGCATCTCTTCTTCAACAGAGTTAGGCCCACGTTCATCCCTTTAGCAGCTCTCGATATCGGGAACTCAAAGTACTTTTGAATCTCCTCTAATTCCAATGAAGTAGTAGTCCTCTTCCTTCTAAATGTCCTGTTAATTTGTTGCTTACCATTTGATCCGGTTGAATCTCCATACTCTCTCTGAATCATACTCAATGTTTCACTTGAACCACAATTGTTCGTAATATTGCCAAAACAATATTGCCCAATCGAATCAACCACTGTCGTCTTTAGCGGCTTTGGGTCGACCATGATATCTTCATGAACTGAGGGTAAGATACTGTTCTGTTCAAGCAGGGCAAAGTCACCGCTTATCTCTTCAAAATCCATGAACTCAATGTACAAATCATTGGCTTGGGAAGGCAATGCAGGTGAATTGAAGTCGTTAAAACTATCCGTTTCAAAAGGCGGCAACTCAACCCTGCGTTAAAAAATAAACACCTAATTAAAAATTGAAAAGAAATGATTAAAGCATGGATATGGGAACAAATTATGAAAAACAACGTGATTAAAGCGTCTCACTTTCCAAATGGGTTTTCTTCAAAGTTGAAGCAGTCAAATTCAGGTGCATTTTCCAACTTCGGAAAATCAAGATCCATTGGAAGACAAGGAGAGAATAAAAAAGAAAAAAAAAGAGCAACAGGAAAAGACAATGGGGAGTTAGAAAGGTGTCTTTTAACACTACATATATATATATATATATATAGGAAAGGACGATAAATTGTTATATATTGGAATTTGTGAAGACGTCGTCTATAAATGGAAATTCAATTGCACAATTTTCATGGAATGTACTTAAATATTATCATTTATTAGTGAACAATTACCAATCAACTTAATGGTAGTAGTAATGTCTACAACACTGCATGATGCATGCATCATTGTCATTATCATTAATCTCTCTTTTAATGCCCCGTTCTTTTTTTTTCATGATTACAGACTATATATCTTTTCCATTTTACAACTTTCAAAAGTTTTAATTTCATCCATAAACTAATTTTCATTTTTCCCATTTAATTATTTCTTTGCTTTTTTTTCCAGCAATGCATAAGAAACATCCGTAAACATTTTTAATAACTAATACGTAAATTTTATACATGAAAATGATAAGTGAATTAAAAAGTTATAAACTTGTAAACATGAGTTCAAATTCTCTACATGAAAGGAAGTGATCAATTTATCTGTTAGAATAAATTATAAAAAAAAAAAGAACAATTCTTGATTAAGAGGGTTTTTTTTTTTCCCTTTTAGGAATTAGAGGGAAAAAGAAGAATAAATTTTACACCCCATGATCTTTATCTTCATTTCTTTATCTTTGAGAGCCAACATAACTTGAGATAGTGGTTCAGGTCTGGCTGTTTATATGAGGCTAATTTATGAGAGTTGGGACTATCCAGCAATAAAAAATTAATTAAAAAAAAAGTACTTCTAAGTTATAATGCATAAATTTGATTTTTATCATCCAAGGAAGAAAAAATAAATAAATCTGATTTTTCTAATTCTCAAATTTTTACAAGTGTTTGCTCAACCATATTATTTCTTATCTGTTCTAAGATGCATATGTAAATTACATTACCTAATTCCCCCCATTTTTGGTAAGTTTTGTAATTATAAAAGATTAATTTTTTTCAAAAATTTTTACCGATCCTAATTCCCAAATCTTTTCGTTCACTGCGATAGCCCAAATGCAAGTGAAAGCCCAACGAGATCTGGGTTTGATTGAAAAAAAAAAACCTTGAGTGTGAAAATTCACTGGACTCTAAATAATGTCTTAAAGAAAAAGGTGAAGGAATAGGATGATGAAAATATGATATTTTTCCTTTTTTTTTTTTAATTTTTAATTTTACCATATTTTCTTTTCAATTTTAAAATACAAATCCATAGATCAATAATATATGTTTCATAGTTTTTTTAAAAAAATTATAATAACTTAATAATTTGTTTTTGTTAGAAATTTTTGTCAAAAAAATTGTAGGAAAAAAAGAAGGGAAATTGATGGAAATGATATCACTTTCATAAATATAATTAATCAATCATTAATATTTTTTATTTATTATTTTTAATACATTAAATAAAAATATTATCATCTATAAATATTTTAAAAAGAATTTATGTACTTGTAAATAAAATTTTTTTAAATTAATAATTAAATATTTTTAATTAATATTTGTATAAATATTAATTAAATAAACTTTTATAGTAATTAATTTTTTTTATAAATATTACATTAATTAATAACACGCTAAATAAAAATTTTCCTTTCCTTTCCTTTCCTTTTCCTATGCAGTCTAATCTAGCTATAAAGTTCACAGAATTATTGGCAGTCACGGAGAAAGCTGGACAGTACCAGCCTCGCGTGCCTTCTTAGGGCATAGAATGTGCCCTATTCCGCTACGTGACCCACAGTGAAAAGACAACATTATTAAAAATGTTAAAAACAAAATCGTTTCACACCGATTTACTTTTTTATATGATTTTATTAAAATATCTGCTTGGGGTTGGCAGCCCCGACGGTTCACTTGAATATGGGGTAGTTGACATGTAAAATCAGGGTTATCGAACGGGGGGAAAGATTAATAAAAGAAAGATATGTCAAATGGGAAAAACATATACTCATACCAGAATTGAACTGAGAAAGAAAATCTAAAATCATACGTGTAGGACCTTATATGATGGCAAAGTCTTCGAGCATCATGTAAGCAGCAAGCTTTTTCTTTTTCACTAAACAACTTTGTTGTAAGTCATGGAAGCATCCTTCAAATCAAAGATTAGTTAACAAAAATCAATAAAGCTTGTCAAAACAGAACATAACAAAAGAATTTGGTCAGTAATTAATATTGTATATATATATATATGTATATATCAGACAAGGACCTGTTAGTAAACAAATGGACAAGTTTCCTAATCAAACTGTTGAGCTTCAAGCGTAACCAAGTTACAGAGGCTCGTTGGTAAAAGTGGATTAAGATTTGGACTGGAGAAGTTGTTAAAACCTTTGTTGGGTCATGCAATTATGGTTCAGAAATGAGACCCCACCATCAGACCGGATAAAGAAAATAATCTACCGCTGCAAAGCAAGCGGGGTCCCACTGGAAATCTGGGATGGCCATTCAAAAGGAGCGGCTGGCTTTCCCAAAGGGGCTGGCCTTTGCTCTCAAAAATCAAATACAGAAAGACGTGCTAAGTGCTCAACCTTGTTGCCTGTCGCTTCTTTCTCTAGTTCTTCTAACAACGACAGCAGCAAAATCAAAAACAACCGTCAAACTCCGTTCGTTCTCTCTCGCTTTTTTCCTGTAGCGCAGACTGCAAGTTTTTGCCTTTTGTGCAGCTCCCAAGCTGAAGACGCCGGTTGATGTTGTCATTTTCTAATGTTTAGTCAAAAAATCTCTTACTCAAAACTATATCAGTCACCGTCAATCATTTAGCTTGTTCATGTCCTATTACGCCTTGCTTAACTTCTGCTGATTTTTAAAGGTTAAATGGGTAGTGGGTCTCGGGCTCTTGGCTTATAAGTTCAGCTGCACTATCAAGTGGAAACAAAAGAAAAGCCTTGTGTAACAAAAGGTTAATCTTCTCAATTTTACTCAAAACCCACTTTCTATTTTGGTTAGCTTTGAGTTTTTAAATGTTTTGAGACTCTGAGAAACTGAGAAGAGAGGGGAAGAAGATGACACAACAAGGCTAATCCCTGTTTTACCAGCTGGGCCTGATATACAGCCATGTGCCTATTTTGGCTTTAGTTAAACTGAGATGACATTTACACTTTCCGAGAATTATCTCAACATACACTGATTCACTTAAGACTTTCATGTTCTTTGGCTGTCTCTGGAAATAAAGAAAGGGTATGGAAAATTTCAGCTTTTGGGGGATTTTTTAAATGTTTAATACAGTTAGAGTATTGCTGAAGATTCAGACAAAATGAGCTTTTTCCTATTGTAGGAGCTGTATCAAATTCCAGTATTTTTTTTTTTGGGTACTTCAAATTCCAGTATTTTATTTTATTATCTGTCTTTTTTTTTTTCTTTTTTTTTTTTGCTTTCTGGGGAGTGGGGGCGGCAGAAGTGCTGCAACTGGTAAAGTGCTGTCTGGCTTTTATTAGTTGGTTTTTTTATTGCTCTACCTTGATTATGCTTTGGTAATGTTTGGTTGGAATAATAGTGGTAACTTAGTTTTGAAGTGTCTCACTCTGTCTATGTTTTTCATGCTTGCTGTTTGTCATAATTTTAATCATTCTTTGTGTTCTTATTTTAAAATTCTTCAAGATTCAATAAGGTTCTCATTTTCAGTCTATCTCTCTTCACTGAAACAAAATCATGCACCTGTTACCATTGATTCTTTTCAGGTTTCTTCAGTTTAAAATGCTTAGGGATATATTATACTATGTGATTTCCATTTTTGTTTGTTTAGATGTTCAGATGCGGCTACTTTTGTTGCTCTTCCTTTTCACCCATTTGCTTGAAAGTTAAATTTGGTTATTTTGATTGATGCAGATTAAGGCATACTCAGTCCGATCTCCTTCGCAGATTTAATGTCTCCAGCTGCTGCAATGCCAATGTCTCGAGAAGCATCCAATTATGATGAGGTTCCTATGCAGGAGAGCTTGTTGTTCTCTGATAGTCTCAAGGTACTAGAGTGCTTGGATTACTATTTTGTCTGTATGTTGCGAGATAGACTCTAAGTGGCTTTGAGCATTTAGGATTCTAATGGTTAAATCTTCAGTTTGTTACTTTTTCTTGTATATCCTGGTCACAATTTAGCACTTTTAGATTGTATGCTTTAGCATTTTGATGGTCAAGTAGTTTTCTACTAGGCTGATGACTGGCATTCCAGCTTTGTTTATCCCATTATTAAATCTAATCATTTAGACAAAGTTGCAGGATTTGGAACCAAAGCCCCTTCTTGTTCCCTATCCTCTATTCCTTTATCAAATGATGCATTAATTAGAATCTACTTACTAACTGAAGCTAAATCGCTGCCTAATTTGGGTGATTTTTGTCTTAATATTTAAAGTGGTTGGTGTTCCTGAAGGCTGCTAAGTCCCCCATCCAAGTCAATCAAGTGTGAATTTGCACCCATTTGGCACTATGTACTGCTAGATAATGCGTTTATTTTTATTAATTTTATTATATCTTGGCTTAATTTCAAGTGCAATTGGCTTTCTACATTGTGGTTCGTCACACGGTTTCATTATTTCAGGATTTGAAAAATCTGAGAACACAGCTCTACTCTGCAGCTGAGTATTTTGAGCTTTCCTACAGCAATGATGACCACAAGCAGATGTGAGACACTCTAATTCCTCATAGCTCATTTCTTCCATTATTGTTATTGGAGTTTATTTACTCATAGCTCATCCTCATGTGCATGCAGAGTGGCAGAAACATTAAAGGATTATGCCATCAAAGCAATTGTGAACACCGTAGATCATTTGGGTTCTGTGACATATGAAGTTAATGACTTTGTGGATGAAAAGGTTGATGAGGTTTCTGGAACGGAGCTTCGGATAACCTGTATTGAAGAGGTAAGGTCAGATTATTTTCTTTACGTGGTGAAGTAACTATGATTCTAGCCTTTATTCGAACTAAAAAATATTTTGTCTCTCTGATGATAATGATTTTATACTGAAATGATAAAGGAAATGATTCACTGATCTATTTTAAATTTGAATGTTGAAATATTTTGCAAGATTGGAATTGCAACAAAAAGAAATAAACATGGTCAGTAAAATCTTTCTTGAAGGTTGCTGTTGGAGTTTGCTTGTTTATCATATATAGAAAGAACCTCTTTCGATCTTACTTAAAAATATTTAATGACCAAGGACATGGGGAATTATGTGTGAATGTATGATTGCAGAGTTCTAAACTTTTCTGTACTTTAATGTTTGTAGAGACTACGAACGTGCCAAGAGTATATTGACCACCAAGGAATTTCCCAACAGTCACTGGTGATTAATACGCCAAAGTACCATAAACGGTACATCTTGCAAGGTAATTACTTGGCTGTGTACCTTTTACTTCTTTATTTTTTTCACATTTTGTAGCAATTACAGAGAATGGATATGTGGGCATTTACAATGTCTTCAATTATATTTCAGTTGGGGAGAACATGCATGGTGCAAACCATACTGAGTCGAAATGTCTAGGATGCAGCCTAGACGGCAAAGATGACTGCTGTCAGTTTAGGAATGGTAGTTGTTCTATATATGGTTTTGTATTATCTCTTATGTTCCGGATATGATTCTAATGTAACTTTCCTACTTGTAATGGTTCCTCTTAAGCTGTTCGAGCAATGGTTAGGCAAACCCCACCATCTTCGGTCCGGGAAAACCTGGCATCTTCAGTCAGGTAAAAAGATGACCATTACATTTCTAGTAAATTGCCTTAGTAAACCATAGTTAATTAATTGTATAAGTAGGAGCAGCAATATCAACTATATTCTAGTAATGGTTGTTGCAGAAAGGGGCGTTCCCCATCACCTTCTCCACGGCCTCCACAGCGATCTGCAACGTTTTCCTTAACTGCTACCATGCCCAAGAAAGAACTAGGTTGAAATACATATTTGACTTTATTGTATTTTTGAATTGCAATTCTATGCTCCTTTTTTTTCATCATGTTACTTTTAAGACCATTTTCATTTATGAATGCATATACTCACCGATGGTTATCCGTATAATCAGAGAAGCGATCGGCATCACCACTTCGATTTCCACGTTTAAGTTCTGTGTCGGTTAGCAGGCCTACAACCCCAAATAAGAGCCGGCCAAGTACTCCGAATTCAGCTGGTGCAAGGCAGTGGGTGAGCATAGAATAGTTTTTCATTCATATGCATAGTAGTTTGAGACTAAAATAAGTCTATCAATGAAGCATTGCTGCATATCTTTAAAAGCGTGTTAACGTCGAAAGCGATACATGCTTTGTTAAGGATGCTTATGAGTTATAATTTCTAACTTTAATTTGCTTTTAATTGTCAGTATCCATCTGAGCCACGGAAATCGGCTTCAATGCATCTTCAATCTGAGAAAGACAACCCCAAAGACATTGAACAGTATCCCAGCAAAAGTAAAAGACTCCTCAAAGCATTGCTTGGTCGTCGCAAATCAAAGAAAGATGAGATGCTATATACTTATTTGGATGAATACTGAGAAGAGTAAAAGCTATAAGGATGATAATAGAGGGCCAACCAAATGGCCACTGATAGAGGCAAGGAGAAAGAAAAAAAAAAAGAAAATAACCATAGGATAAAGATTATATTATCCGGATTTGAAGGTGAGTTGGAAATGGATATGAGTTTAATATCGACATATTTAACTTTATAAAGTTTTTGTCGTATCTTATATCAATGTTCGAATATGTGTTGGATAAATATATCTCAGCGCACAAGCTATGCATTCTTTGCCGTAGTGTATTTCACTGTTGGCCTGCAATGATGTATCATTTGAATGCACCCTTTTCGAAGTTTGTATGAAAGGTTGAATTATTATTATTTTTGTAGGATTTAATGTTCCGTCTGATATAGTTACAATTATTTCATCATGTCCTATATATTTTATCCTTGGCTGTAAAAATAACAGTTTCATAGCCGTGAATTAGACAGCAAGAGAGACAGAGAAAATTACTCATGAAATTTTCAAAGAGAGAATTACCAGTTGAAGTCCTAGCGGCTTTGGGTATCTGACAAGTCAGAGAAAAATTTTTTATTTAATTTTTTAAATAAAATATTAGTATATAATAAATATTTTAATAATTTTTAATAATAATTCGAAATTTTTTAAATTTATCAAACCAAATATTAAACAAATAAATCATTCCTGCTCATAAATCTATTCACGATATTGGTTCGTAGGCAGTAGCATGTTGCTCTAGTAGTAAATTTTATTAGCCTCGCCAATTAACCAGTGTTGCGCTTGTCGCGTTGGAGGCATGTTTGAGCTGGCTGCCATAGTTTGGACCAGCTTGAGTACATCGTGGACAACCAGCGGGCTGATATTGAGGGCCACTTGTAATTCATCATAATCAACCGACCACCGTTGTCGTTTCTGCTCACCTTGGATTTCATTAGGAACAGCCGATAAAGAAAACAACATAAAAGGATGAACAAGGAGAACAAGATCATGTGCTGGGGTAGGCGTACGTATCTACATATTTTTCCTGGAAAATATGATGGTTATTTACACTAGGTATGTGCATTTTGTTGAGGAAATCAAATCAAGTCTCAGAAAGTTTTGCCATTACTTAAATGGTCATAATCAAGTTAATTAAGCATCACCCTTGTTGCACTCATCATATATTTTCTAAGATGGCTAAAATTAATAAATCAATTTGGTTAAGATATAAAATTAATGAAGCGATTAAATTATTCAATTTTCAGAAATAATTTCAACTTAAAATTGGAAAGTATCTTAATCAAAATAAGTTTCTAATGTTTGTTTCTTGATTAGATTATTCAATCAAAAAGGGAACAATGATACTTACCAAGTAAGTTTTATAACTTGAGCATTTCAATTAATGGAGCTTTACAAGTTATAAGTACTTCAACTAATAAAGCTTTGTAATTAAAGTACATCAATCAATTATAAGTTGAAAATTTCAATAAAAGAAAAAAAAAAACCTTTAAAGGTTGAGTGGTTTAATTAAGTGAAAAGTTGTATAGGTTGTATGTTTTTAACTAAGTGAAAAACTTTGTAAGTTGAGTTTCCAACAAAGAAGGATATATACATTGAGGTGTTTGTATCAATTGAAAAATTTTATAGATTGAGTTTCCAATCAAGTAAGAAAGTTCTATATAAGTTCAGTGTTTTTCAATCAAGTGAAAAAAGCTTTACAGATTGAGTTTTCAAACCAAATGAAGAAACTTTATAGGAGTGTTTCAATCAGGTTGAAGAAAAGCTTCATATATAGGCTGGGTTTATAACTTTGGGTCCATTTGATCTCTAGTTAGAGACACTCATATGACAATTAGGTGTCATTTTATGGTTCAATTATGTAGGAAAATTTGTATTAAGTTAATGTTTCAACCAAGTGAAAAATGATGTTTGAAAAATTGATAAATAATTTCAGGAATGAAAAATAAGTAAGGGTATTCAAATGCCATTAAAGGGAATTCGAATTACCAAATTTAAAAGACATCTGTTTAAAAATGTCATCTCGGGCAATGCCTGCAAGTTTTGAGTTTGTGCCAAAATTTGCTCAATAGTATTTGAATGTCATGCTCAGACATCTGAATTCCCCAACTGGGAATTTCAAAGTTTTTGCTTGTTGGATATCACACTTCGTTATAAAAATGATGATTTTTCATCCTAATGAGCAGGTGTTTCAAACACAGGTTAGGACTTATAAAAAAGATTATTAACATTCATGTAAATGCACATTTACATTAAGTATCTTGAAGATTCAAGAATCTCTCCACTATATATATGTATAGTTTTGATTAAAGCATTCCAAGAAATAACAATTTCAATAGTTTATTTGTATTTAAGTGGAGAAATTATAATTCTTAGGGTAGCTTTTTCAAGGGCATTCCTTAAAAGTTTTATTTTCATTAATTAGTCAATTTCAATAGATAACAAATTTTATTTATAATTATTTGATACATCAATAATAAAATTAAAAAATTATTATATATTTTTATTATATATTTTAAAAAAATAAAAAATAAATTAAAGAGATAGATGCTAATTTTTAATTTGTGAATTAAAAAACTCCATCATTAATATACAAAATAATTATTTAAATTTTATGTAGCAATTAAAAACCTTTTTTTTTCATAATTTTAACTAAAAAACTATTTTTTTAAAAAATAAAAAGTACATTATAAAAGACTAAAATTGCAAAATATTTGCAAACTTAGTTTAATTTTTTAAAATTTTAAATAATAATAAATATTTTTAACTTTTATCTTATTATTTTTAAATTATATAATTTTTAAATTTATTTATTATATTTTAAAATATTTAATTATCAATTCAAGGATCAAATCCCCTTTCGAAAAAAGGGGGGGAAAAAAACCTCTGTTTTCCCTGCCCTTTTATAGTGGGTCCCACCAAATATATATTCACCGATTTATCTGCAAGGTACAAAAATTAAAAGGGGCACAAAGCACGATGAAATTCACACTTCGCAATAAATCTGTTTCCTTTGACAGTTAAGAATTTAATGAATAAATTAATTAATAAAAACATGGGCCTTTAGATAGGAGTCCGTCGCACACTTATTATTATTTTTAATTTGATTAAAACGATGCCGTTGGAGCGCTGTCTACCCGAAATGGTAGTCGTTTATATGTTTGTCCACAAAACAAAGCCGAGTATCCCAACGGGAAGAACTGCTGGAGTCTCTTGCAGCTCAGACTCTCGTCGTTTAAGATTCTCCATCTCCAGTTAGGTTTCTCATCGATGCTTGCATTTTTCTCAAAAACTTTGCCGAGAAAAAAACAGATAAGAACTGAAAAGGACAATCAGACAGACAAAGACAGTGCAAGAGCAAATGCATTGCTAGTCTCAGAACCCTAGACCCGATCCATGAACAAAGAGCGGAACCATCATCGTCAGCATCATCCGAAAGTATTGACAAAAGAAACGAACTGAAATCGTTTTGAATCGAAACTTCAGAACCTTAAATAGAGCTTTTAGTGTTTTTGGATTTAGATGGACAGATCTAGATCCAAAAGGAACTATTACTACGACCAAGACTATGATGGCGAAAACATGGGTAGAACAAAACCTCGATACAACAACCATCACTACCTGCCCAATAGTCATCGCCACCGTGGCAACAATCCCAACAACAACGGCCGACCTCCGAATAAGGGCGGTAGCGGCGGCGGACAGGACTCTGCCCTTATGGTCACCACGAGCTACCGCATTCTCTGCCACGACATGAAAGCCGGGGGCGTAATCGGCAAGTCGGGTAGCATTATCAAGTCCATAAGGCAACATACCGGCGCGTGGATCAACGTCCACGAGCTGATTCCCGGCGACGAAGAGCGAATCATCGAGATCTCTGACACGCGCCGCCGCGACCCTGACGGAAGAATGCCGTCGTTTTCACCTGCTCAGGAGGCGTTGTTCCTTATACATGAGAGGATTCTGGAGAGTGATTCGCAGTTTGGGTTTGGTGGTGGCGGCGGAGAGGAAGAGGAGGATTACGGAGGGGTGGTGAGAGGAGTTAATAGAGTGGCGACTAGGCTGGTGGTTTCGAGGATGCATGTGGGGTGTTTATTGGGGAAAGGAGGGAAGATTATTGAGCAAATGAGAATAGAAACAAAGACTCAGATTAGGATTCTACCTAGAGACCATAAGCTACCCCGTTGCGTTTCCATGTCTGAGGAGATTGTTCAGGTCTGCTACCAAATTGCATTTGGATTTGGATTTAATGCACAAACGGGAAGTTACTAAATACTAATCAATGGGTTTTTTAATATTTGATATGCTTAAATGCAATGGCTTGATGGAAATGATTTTTTTTTTTTTGGGGGGGGGGGGGGAGGGGTTAAATGTTTATTATATTGATTAAGGGATTTCAGGTTTTGATTTGGGATTGTTGAGCTGAATCCAAAATCTTGGTACAAATTAATGCTACCCGTGAATTATAGGAGTTACTAGTGTGGTCTCCTTGTATTGCTTTCCCCTTAGAGAAACATGGACGACTAAATATTAGGAAGCTAATGACTAGAATATGCAATTGGCAGTGGTCTAAGTGGTGCTTGATGGATGAATTTCTTAAAAAATTTGCCCTTTGCTGCAACAAACACCTATTTTTTCTTCTACTCTGAAGCTGAACTTAAGAGGTTTAACATCCTCAAGAGGTTTTATTATGGATTTACTTTGATATGTTTTAGCTGTATATTTTTGAACAAGAGTAAATTCAGCTACGTGGGATTTTCAAACTCTTTGCACTGTTCTGATTTCATGCCTATGAATTTTGGTCAGTCTGTCCTGTTCTCTGTCTTCTTCAAGTTGCTTCATGTATGATGCAATTTTTATCTACTTTTTGTTTATGTAGATACTTGGATTCCTGGGCAATAGAAATGTGTGTTATGTAGTTTCGCCTCTCATAATAGCTGGTTGATGGAATCTTTCTTGTAATTGAAAGCCATCATGTTTGCATGTAATGTTTAATGTTGACATGCTCGACATCATACTTCTATGTTATTTCAATGTATCATCGTTATCAGATACAAGTTCTTTTCATTTTATCCCTGCAGTTCTATTAAGCATTCTTTGCATGTTTAAGTATCAATTATTCATATGAATGCTGCATATCTGTAGTCATCTTCCATTTTATTCTATTTTGCTACTGAACCATATATTTATGATTGCTTACAACCCAGTCTGAATCCAGGTATTCTATGCAGCTAAGGCTGCAAATGGGTCAAAAAAGTTGGATGATTCACATCCATAAGTAGTATCCAACTGTCCATGCCGCATTGCAAAGAATAATGATCCTGATGAGACAATCTATTAGGTGTTTTTTGCTGGAAAAAAAGTTTTTCTAGAAAGTTTGGTTGGTCTAACATGTATTGAGTATTTTCGGTTTGAACTTCAGTTATCCCCTCCTAATTTCCCTTTGCTGAAATGGCTTTATGATATGGTAATTTTGTCTAATGTTGTTTGTTTGCAGGTTGTAGGTGATGTAAATGCTGTAAAAAATGCTATAACAATTATTTCTTCACGCTTAAGAGAGAGTCAGCATCGAGACCGCAGTCATTTCCATGGACGAATGCATTCACCAGAGCGGTTTTTCGCTGGTGCTGATTATATGCCACACATGAACAATGCGTCATGTCGACCATCTGTTGATGGGTCAACTTTTGGTTCCAGAATGTCTACTCCATATTACAGAGGCAATAATTATTCCTTGCGTCCATCTGGCTTCATTGAAGCTGGGACTGCTCTCATGGCTGACAGTGCACAGCCTCTTTATGGTGAGGATCTTGTGTTTCGAATACTTTGCCCTATTGACAAGGTTGATAGTGTTTTTGGAGAGTCAAATGGCATAGTAGATTTACTCCAAAATGAAATTGGTGTGGATGTCAAAGTTGCTGATCCCGTGGTTGGGTCGGATGAGCAGATAATTACCATTTCTTCTGCGGAGGTACTTACCATCTCTCTTATCTTTGTTTCATGACATATGGTCACATGGGTGGATTCCTGTTCGCTTGGCCTATAAAAGCTTATTTCTCTCTTGTTTGTCTATCTTTTTCTTTCTTGTTTATCATTTACAATGTTAAATACTTGAAAGACAGTTAAAAGACAAATTGTTCCTTTCTTTCTGAATTTTGAATAATACATATTCATAGAGCTTTCTAGCATGTCTTTTGTTTTTTTTTGTCCTTAGGGTCCCGATGATGAGTTGTTTCCAGCTCAGGAAGCCTTATTGCATATCCAAACTCAGATTGTTGACCTTTTTCCTGATAAAGATAACATTGTAACAACAAGGTTACTTGTTCCATCAAGTGAAATTGGAAGTTTAGAGGGAAGAGATGGATCATTATCTGAAATGAAAGGATTAACTGGTGCAAATATACAGATCTTGTCCAGAGAAGCACTTCCTCCTTGTGTATCAGGACCTTATGAGATTGTACAGGTTTGTAATTATATACCTTATGAAGCATGGAGATCTTAGCTTCTTGGTGTTTATTCACTAGGTAGGAAGGATTCAAACCCTTGCTCTCCTCTAGCTTAAAATCCCTTCATTAGACGCACTGAACCCCATTACATCTCTTTTTCTTGGAAAGAAGTAGATCTCACTGCTTAGTGAGTGGAGAGTAAGCACTCGGATTATGCTGTTGCCTTGGAAATGCTGACTTGAGTATTTTAGGATGGAAGCTAATTCAACGAGGACCTATTTTAATAAATATGGGGTGCATGATTGGAATTGATTTATATTGTATATTCTGAATAGCATTTTGATGTACTCTGCAGATTGTAGGGGAGATAAAGGCAGCTCGAGATGCTCTTGTCGAGATCACGTCACGATTACGTAGTTACTTATATAGGGAATTCTTTCAGAAGGACACTCCATCGCCACCACCTATCCCTGCAGCAGCATCCACTGGTAATGTTTCAGGACTTGAGAATGCTTCTCCAAACTTGACTCCAGCTCGTGATAGTCAAACTGCCAGTGGCCCGGCTGCTGGAGCCTATCAGAATGTACAAACTTTGGCAGCCCCATCATCATCGAAGGTTGTTCTTATGCTGCATTTCTGTTAATTTTGACTTTCCTTCTACTGCTTCATTTGATTTGTTCTCACGTGTTGCTTATTTGGTAACAAAAAAAATGTTGTCCAAACTTAACATCAAGTTTTTCTTTAGCTTCTTGGGATGAAAATCTTTAACCTCTGTTGGTTGTGCACAAGGTGAATAGCTTGAATGTCATATATAACTAGCAACTCATCTTGATAGTTTCTCTAGGGCTTCTTGTGCTTTCAAAGAACATGATCACGATAAGTTAATTCTTATTTATAGGAGGTTGTGAACTCTGGCACTGAACTGGTGAAGCGGACAGAAAGTGAACAGCGTGAAGATGTACCAAGCTCAATAAGCAGGTGGCTATGTTTTGCTTATTTCACTTATTTGGTTTTTTTTATATAATCATGCCTGCATCGTAGTTCACAATCTGTGTCTTTTACCTATTTTTAGAGGGCCCCTTCTGATAAATAATACCTCTCTTGCACGTAATTTTCTATTAGAATCCCTGTACCACTTGTTACTAGGAGCATACTTGAAGTTGTCATACCAGAGCACGCTGTTCCCAAGCTCATAACAAAATCAAAAAACAAACTGGCACAGATAAGTGAGGTAAGCAACAATGCTTTCGACTACCAATTCAATTTAATGTTTACATTTGGTTCAATCAAATTTCAAAATCATTCAACTCTTGGTTGTGCATGTTGGGCGCAGTTGTCTGGTGCCAGTGTGACTTTGGTAGAAGATAGACCCGGCGGCGACACACAAAAGACCATTCAAATTTCCGGGACTAAAGAGCAGTCGGAGAGAGCCCAGAGCTTGCTTCAAGGCTTTATTTTAAGCAGTAAGTCTCTGCTTTTTAAGTATCTTTGCTCGTATCTCGTATTCTCATATAACAGTTCCTTCACTTTTTGGCTCTGTTTCTTCCGATTCAGCACTAGAAGATGGACCTTAAGATACTGCTAGTAAGTTGGCTAGAACTCGGAGCTCTGTATGGGGATCGTGCCGTTTGAGATATTCTCTACATAAATTTGATTCTCCGGAGGTATAATTAAGGAGCTTGGTGTTTCCTGTAGTGTACGTCTTTACTTAGCTGCCGGTTTGGATTAAGAACTGTTTGGAAAGGTGAGAGGAATCCATTGTAGATTTAACGTCTGGGGCTCTTATCTTAAGTCTTTTCTTTTTCCTGCAATGCTTCATTTTTCATGAATGAAGAAAGACTGCAGTTGATTTTGTAGTAATCCGATTTAAACCACATAAGACATAAACCGTTTCTCGTTACGGAAGTCTTTATCCAGTTCAATTTGAGCTGAATTCAAATCTGAGTCTTGGATAGCTCGAACCAGTTCAATCTAAGTTAGATTGTGAGTCTCGGATAACTTGAGTGAATCCTAAAATTTAGAGGAGTAATTTTTGTTTTATTGATTTTTAAATAAAATGAAATTTAAATAGTGATAGTAATATTTCAGTTTTTATTTTGTAATTTAGGTTCTCAACATTTAATGTAATTAACTGTGGTAATATCAATGATGTCTTTAATTGTAATAAATAAAGCATGATCGAAAATGTGTGCATGATTATAATTTTAATGGATAAATAAATATTATAATTGATCATAGTAATGTTATATAATTAAAAATATATTTATAATAATAATTTTATGTAATCGTAATTTAAGTCTTTGATATTTTTATAATATACGAGAAGAAGATTAAAAGAAAAAAAAGGCTGGGGACTTTTCGGTTCCTATCAATTCTAGACTTCGAAGTACGAAGTGAAACGGCATATAGAGTTGCCGTTCCAGGCCCTGGTGTTCTCACGTTTATCCTCGAATTGCGGCAGACAAAACAATAACCAATCTCCCTAGCTCGAGCGGTGGAGAGACTGCAGGGCAAGGCCATGGCGTTTGCTATTTCCAACCCAACATGGATTTCTTCTTCATTTTCACCTCTACTTGAAACGGTACAAGGTTCACCCATCTTTTATCTTCCCGATTTGGATCTCGCATTCACTTTGTAAATTGAATTTTAGTTCCATTAAGTTCGATTTTTTTTGCTTGGTCTGACCCAGGCGAGAGTTGGAACTAATTCATGGCGTCTCAACCCCAATTTAAACTCACGGGTTTATATTCCGAAACCCATTTTACTTTTAGAATTTAATTTACCGAAAACATTTTTAATTTCCTGATGATTTAGTTTTACTTAGGTTATTGTGTCCCTGTCACAAAGTGAGGGTGGTGGTCGCCGCGTTTGGCGCCGGAGAAAATTGGTATACAGTTTTATTTGCTTTTTATTTTTTATTTTTTTTTATGTTTTAAATGTTCGATTGATGGTGAAGATTGAAAATGTTTAATTGTTTTGAAAGTTAAGATATGTTTATTCATATCTAACTAACAATTTGGATTGGCTGAGGATGCTGTTTTCTTTTATGAGAATTTATTGGATAAAGTTTGTCAAGAAAAGTTTAATGTCCTTGTTGAAACCTGTGAAGTTATATTTACTCAAACTCTTCATTTTTTCTAAACTATAAGATTCCAACATCTGTGTTTGACACATTCGGGCATAGGTATGATTATGATCTTTCTATATGTATGAACAAACTTAAAAGAAAAAAACAAAACTTTGGGCATACCTTTGTCGAATATATTCGTATTTATCACCCATGACAGAGTCCACTTAACATAGTTGTGAAGTGCAATCTATGTCAATTAGGTGTGGGATACTGATAGTATTTGAGCATCTATCTTTTATCTCATTGGAAAACTTACGAACATAATGTAATTTCAAGCTAGAAATACAGCTTAGAGACCGACTATGAGTAGCTTGCAGTAGGCTATACCAAGCTTTTCATTGTCTTTTTGATTAAAAATTTTCTGGAAGTTTACATTTGGTATTGATGGGATGAAGGGTTATTCTCGTATTGTTCTTCATTTAAATTCATAACGACTACAATATTCTTCTTACAACTATTTTTGTATCCTAAGATTGAAAACTATAGGCCATGCCAATATAAGTTATTCTGTATTTCTTAAATCCGCTTGTTCTTGCTTGCATTTACCAACTAAAATTGGAATCAACTCCAAGTCGCGGTATAAATAAATGTTAGTACAAGTTTTACATTCTCAGATATGGCGCGTATCTTCTGGTGTTTTAGGATCGAGTCAAGGTTCTTTACACTTACATCCAGACAAATTTCGAGCTATGTCTATCCTTGTTCCTTCCTTTAGATAAATATATATCATTGTTATTCAAATATTATGGACAAGGCGAAAGGGCATTTAGCTGCAATATCTGAGCGGAAGTTGTTTCTACAGGCAAAGAAGGACGAGATGTTGTAGTACAGGTTGGAGCGGATTCCTTTACTGGAAGAGCAGGTTAGGAAGATAAGGGAAGGAGGGAAGCTCCTGACGATGGACATCGAGAGACTGTTGCTGTCGGAGGACAACCGGTTCGATTTCGTTAACGACATAGCAGCCGAGGCGAAAGAATACGTCGAGAGTAACCGCGATGAATATGGGG
>JBBYHO010000008.1:3470885-3481499 GCA_038382025.1 Adansonia gregorii | reverse complement strand
CGTATTAGATTAGATCCAATTAAATCTAATTTCAAACACTTTTCTTTCTCCAAAGATAAAATAAAAACTAATTTTATTATTTAAAATATATTAAAATATTTATAAACTCGTTTTTTATATTAACTTAAAATAAATAAAATAAATTTAAACTATTAAAAATTTATTTCAAATCTAAATCAAAACGGACCCAGCAGATAATACAGCATGTCGACAAATTTTCTTGCGTACAACTCAATAATACCAGTAGGTGAAGAATGGCGGTTGGATCATAGATGTTTCATGACCAACGGTCCAAATTAATAACCTTCCGGTGACTAGAATGTCAAAACATCGGCATCCGCCAGATCAAATCAACCACGAACTAACCAACCATAATTAATTTGTACTAAAGCACAGAACTTATCAGACAATATACATCCCATTTTAGTCGACTTACATCTTAGGCTTCAGTGCCGGTAGTTATCAAAGCATACTGCTGAAGGAAAAAAAATGTAAGAGTGCTGTTTCAGAACGAAGAAAATCCAGCTCCATATTTGCCATGTAGCAAAATTATTGCTAAACAGTTTTCCATCTTTTAGCTGTTACTTCAGCGTACAAGTTAAACAGTTTGTCATTTTGTAATTTGTATTGGTTTGGTCAATAACCAAGATTGGGAACAAAAAAATATTTGTGTTGGTTAAAAAACTGAGATTTATTTAAAAAAAAGTTAAATTCCAGCTCGATTGAATTTATTTTTTAATTATATAATATTAAATAATATTTTAAAATTTATATTTTAAAATTTAATAAAACATAAAAAATTAAATTATAAAAAATTAAATAAAAAATAATACTTTATAAATATAATTAAACTTAAATAAAATTTAAAATTTAAATTATCATATCAAACTAAATTTAAACAAATATCATAGCTAAATCCCATATGACCGGCCCAACTTCATGGACATAAACTACAAAGTTTATCCTTTTTTCATCCCAACTACATTCTGAAAAGTACTTGAAATAGTAAAAGCCAATTCAACTCCAGAAAGTTGATTATACATTTTATACGGTGTTAATTTGATGAAGTGGTAATGGAGTACCAAGCCAATTCAGTTCCTAATAAAAATTGCAAAAATAGGATAAAAATATATCAAATGAAAGTGCTTCACTCTGCTAGGAAAAACTTCCTATCTAAGCAAAGCATATAAGCAAAGTTTTACAAGTTCAAATCATATCTCAAAAATAATTTACCATTATCCACGTAAAAAGGAGATAAATAAAAATTAAAAAAAAAAAATAAAGGATTCAGAACAGCAAGCTAAAGTAGTAACGGTGAGCAAACTCTTGTAAAGCTATGTTTGCAAGCACTTAGCTAAGCTTTTCTTTTTTTTGAGATGCAAAGGAGAGGAAGAACAGATAGCTGGTAAAGAAACTTCCACTTTTAACATTGCTTGCTCAAATGAGCATCTCAGAATTACAGAAGCATGCATCATCAGCCAAACAGACGGCAAATACAGACTATATATAGGAAACAAAAAAAAACACCTTATATTTTTGGACTGATTACTGATATAAATGCAAATGCAACTGTGATTGGAATACTCATTTGAGCAAGAAACATTACAAAGTGGAATAAGTGACTTCTCCGACGATCTATGAATCATCTAAAACTTATTTATGACCCCCAGAATCTGAGTCCATTGTTATAAATAGAAGCAGCAGTACGAGGAAAAAGAATAGTACAGATTGTTGAATTACTAAAATGCCTTTGCCCCAATGAGGCCTGGTAAGCAGAGATTGCTTGTTGGTTGTTACCGGTAAGCAGAATCTGAGTCCATTGTTTTTACTTGTCTTTGATTACTAAAGCTGCTACCTTTCCAACGTAGTTTAAGAGTAGTTTTCAAAGGACAGTTTGGGAAATTGACTGGTATCTAGTGCTGCAGAATATAGTTGGGAGATTTGACGGTCAGTTTAAAGAAATCTAAATGGAAAGGAATTTTAGTTGCTGAAAGAATGGCAGCTCGAGATTATTAAAGCCCCAACAACCTGAACTCCATGATCAGTCAATTGGAAAACTCCAGTTTCACCAAATGCCTTTTTTTTAACAGGTTTTTTTTTTTTAATGTAGTAATCTATTCTCAAAGCTACTGCTCGCACTGGTTTTTTTCCAAGTTCGTCTGGTGCATCATTTGCTGTATGACAATTAGATAATATTATTTCATTGTAAGGGCAGTGTCAAAGGGAGAACGCCGTAGTGTCTAGTAAAGATGTAAGAACAAACTACTTGGCAGCCCACTCAGTGAGACTGTTCTGAAAAATATGGATCATAAACCATAGATGACGACATGGGTCACAGGCATGTAGTCCCATTATACTTCTCAAATTATGGAAACAGTGTCCAGCTAGATCCGTAGAATTAAGAATCCAATACCTCAACAGTCGAAGCTTTCTTAATTTTTCTTTGTTCTTAGGATTCATAACTTTTTTCTTTTTGAGAACCCTGAGTCTTCTTTGGCTTTTTACGTACGTCCAAATTTGAGACCTGGATTGGATCCAATGACTTTAAGCCTGAGATATGAACATTGTACCCATAAAATTGAGCTTAAGCAGCTCTTGATGGTATACGTACGAGAGTATGCATAAGGGTATGTGTGAGTGTTCCCTTGAAATACTTGAGTGTGATGTGGACCAAAGTCGGGCAGACATAAAGAGTCAGCACTCATCAGCATTTCATGATTGGTGTGCCTGTTGGGTACCATCTTCCTTCATCACCCTTTTTTTCTTTGCTCAAAATTCGTTACCAAATTCATTACCCGTGCCGCTGGACCTTTCATCTCTCTGCATATTTCTCATTCGGTTAGCTTGTAAATCTTAGCTTAAGGACGGATATTGTATTATTATCGAGTGCATTGCTAGTTCAAGCCTATAAGATTGCCCATTTTGGAACAAGCTTGGCCTGCTACTTTCAAACCTAAGCCCGACCAAGGTAGTTGGCGTTCCGTTTTAAGTATTTATGGGAAAAAAAAAAATCTTTGAAAGGCGAAAATATAAAAGGCAGATAAAGTGTAGTATAGTGTGGCGTATAGTACATTTCGTCTCCTTTACCTGAGCTTTCCACCATTGCTTTCTCATCGAGCTTAGGGTTTTGAATTTCAAAGACCCAGCATTTTGATTTTGCTTTTTTGCTTTATCGAGAAAAAGAAAAAGAAAATTCATTCGAAACAGTCCCCCAAATCGATCAGATAACTCTGGAAAGAATGGAAAATAATCAGGGCAGCTGTTTGTCTTACATGGGGGCGTGGTTGGGAACCAGCGTGGCCCAAGCCTTCTTCGCATCGCTTGAACGCTGCTCTTGCATAAACCTCTCTACCTCCGACGACGCCGAGGATTCCGAGGCCCATGATCGTCCTCTCGTGTTCACCGATTGCTCCTCAATTTCATCACCTGTTCTCTCTACGGCCAACAACAACCTTCCTCCTCCAAACGACGCCTTTAATCTCCCCGTCTAAATCTCGCACTTCATGCCTCCACCTGGGCAAATCCTGCGCTGGGCCGCCCTCTTTCTCGGGATTGTTCCTAGGGTTTCGGTTTTGTCTTTCTATCATTTTTTTTTTTGCATGTTAATTTTGATATGAGCTCTTTGTTTTTGTATGTCTGTGAAATTTCAAAGTTAAAATTTCTTGGAAGTCATTCATGAAGGAATCTCTAATATAGTAGCTAAGCTTTATGAAATCTTAATTTCAACCCTGATGATAGATTTCATTACTCTTATCATGAATCATTTTAAAAACAAAGCTTGTGATCATGGCCATGGGGATTACTTTTGATATACATTTCTTTGTCAATCTCTGATTTATTAGCAGCAAAAAACCAAATCTTGTTTATTTTGGCTGGCTCCCATTATCTGTGTTTGATTCTTTTTTCTAGTAAAAGAACATCATTAAGTAACTTAACCGTACGATTCTGTTGAATAATCATTGACTGTTACTTGTTCTATTATTCAACGATCAACCAAGAATGCAACTCGAAATCTCAACAGAAAAATGCAATGAGATTATTAAAAACCCTTACTATTTTGAAAAAGAGAAAAGTAATATTGAATCACACTGGAAGAGTTACTTCCCGGATCGGGTTTTTTCGTCTATGAGGGTATTTATGCATCAAAATTAAACAATCCTAACTAGCATCATATCAACCATCTTATGAAAATTGTTTGGAGTTGAGATAGATTATATTATTAAAAATATTATATATTTATATAAATTTTGATACATTAATAATTCACATTTATGTAGATTTTTTATATTTGTATATTTATATTATGTTTATATTATTTTTTATATTGTATATATTATTTTTTTAATATCTAATCGTATTTTTCTTGTATTATATTCATTTTTGATCGGAATTGTTTAAGTTTATCTTAACAGAAAACCTCAAATCAATAAGCTATGCTGCTCCCTTGTTCTTTATGTTTAATTATTGTTCATGTTATTAATAACTAGCCTGTTAACCTTAACTTCTACTAGAATGTTAGAACATTTTATAAAAATATAATAATATTATTAATAACTAATTGTTAATTATTTTATAATATTTTTATTTGTGTTTTGTTTCGAGAACAATTTTTTAAAAAAAATATTCAATTTTTTTATATTTTAATATATTATGATGTAAATATACTCATACGATATAATGTGAATAGATATATGTGCAAAAATTTATACAAAATAAATTATTAATATGTTAAAATTTATACAAATATATAATATATTTATTAGGATTTTACCATGAAAATGTATCACAAAAAAACATGTGATACAAAATTGGAACTTACATTTGAATATTGTTAATTAAATTTGACAAAAAATACTATGAACACGATCACAAATAAACAAAGACGTCAAAATTTATAGAAAATAATTTATTGCTTCAAAATTTTTAAAATATATACTATTGTGAATACAATCACAAAATGAAAATAACATGAACATAAAGCACACGTAGCAAAAATTGAATGTTATTGAATGGCGTCAATTAGACTTAATAATTTTAAATATAATATTATTACATGATATGAATATAATATAAAAAAATAATTAAATCGTAATAGAATATAAAAAATATGAATATAATATGAATACATCAACCTCTTAAAATTTATATAAAATAAATTATTAAAATATCAAAATTTATACAAAATACATAATATCTTAAATTCAATTATGACACTAAAGTAACATGAAATTAAAACTTAACCTATTTGCTTTATTTAATCAATTAATATTTAATAAATTGAAAATTTATACAAAATATATAATACCTTAAATTCAATTATGACACAAAGTAACATGAAATTAAATCTTAACTCATTTGATTTATCTAATCAATTAATATTTAATAAATTTAAAATTTAAATCTTAATATTTAAAATTTTTTATTTATCTTCTAACTACAACCTCTAAAACAAAAATATCAAAATACTAAAAAAAACAAATGGATTGCCTGCACATTCCTACGGGGATTACATTAATATATAGTATGTATATAGATATCAATTGAGTAAACACTTTGCATAAAAAAAGTAGGCTACAAGTTCAACGTTTTCTCTTGTAAGTACTTTTTTTTAATCACTAATTTGATAAATTAATTTGCTGCTAACTTTTGTGTATTAATGTATAGTTTTTCACAAATATGAGGTATTTTAAGAAGAGAGGAGAAAAATAAAATACCATAAGATTCTTAGAATTGTTCCTCTATGCATCTTCAAAATTCTTCAATTTGTTGTACTTCTTTGAAACTTTAAACACATTTGTTTTTGTTTTAGTAAAAATATTATAACATCTTCAAATTAATTTTTATTATTTATAATCTATATGTATACAATATATATATATATATATGAATGTAAACAAAATTTTGAATTAACAACAATAATCATTGTTATTTATTATATTTTTAAATTTTTATTATTAATAAGTTTTATCTAATTTACAAGCAATAATTTAGTTTCCTTAAAATAATTTTGTTAAAGGAATTAATTTGATAATAAGTAGAAACTTATTAAAATTTATATGAAATTGCTTTATTTTAAAACGTTTTATTTTTCACTAACTTTAAAAAGTAAAATCCATTTATTCGATGTAAATTAAAAAAATTAATTTACATTAAATTTTCTATCTTCTTAATTAATTTTGTATTAGTTTTAAAAGTAATAAATTTTATATTAATTTGATATAATTTTACTTATATAAAACAAATTTGCGTGTTAATGTAAATTTTTGTTATTATACACTTTAGTAGTTTAATCATCTTTGAATATATAATTATACATTAAAATAGGTAAATCAAAAAGTACTCATATGCAAATATATATGAAAACAAATGCTAGCAAAAAGCAAAATCCGAGAGTGTTAGATAAATACTCTTTTGTATTAATAAAATGTACTCTTTTGTATTAATAAAATTTTTTATCTTTTTTTAATTATATATGTATATGAAAACTAAAGCCTTGACTTTTTGTGCATTTAATATTTTTAATTCAAAATTTTTACAATATTGATGATTTTTTATTTTAAAAAATTCAAAAATCTATTTAAAATATAAAAATAAAGTAAGAATATTAGAAAGATTAATAAAATGAAAATGAAAAAATATTTAAATATAAGTAAGACGTAACAATTTTAAAAGTAACCCAAAAAAAAAAAAACTCTCGAAAATGTTAAATCAAAATGCATCCATAATAAATGTACATGTTATGTTTTATATTTTTATATTAGTTATACAAATATAAATTATTAAATATATTAAAATATTAAATACACATATAATACATATATTGAATATTAAATATGTCGTATTAATTTTTTTTGAGAAAAATGATTTCCTTTCATTTAAATATGAAAAATGTTAACCAATGCTTATAAGCATGGATTAAGGTGTCAAAAATATAAATATATATAATTAATATATTACTTTTTTTTAATTTTATAACAATTATTAATTAAACATAATTTTTTTAAAAAAAAAATTTAAACAGATGCTTATAAATACCAACCTCAGTCTACACTGAAATGGTTGGATGAGAACATTATAAATAATCCTTTGTTCGGTGCATATCTCCACTCAAAGATAACCTAGCTTTAGCAAATGGCATGGCTACATTGCTTTAGTATATTAGTATTCTCAGAGAGCTGCCAACCTCGATCTACCTTCCTCAATGATAGATTCAATCATAATAATAATAATAAATATGATTATATAAATATGATACGAATAAAATTATTAAAATATAAAATAAAACGGTATGATATAAATATATGTTTTAAAATTTATATAATATAAATTATTAACGTATTAAAATTCATATAAATATAAATATCTTAAATATAATTATATCACATAAAATACATAAATATAATACCAACAAATAAATTTTCAGATCTTTCCCTTATTGGATAAACCTTCAGTCTTCCTCCATTAACGTCTTTGTGACAAACACGTTCAGAAATGAAACTCTGTATTCTCAGCTGCTATGTCAAATTCATGACCTTTAGTGCTGGCTGCTAGCGCTTCACAAATGCATGCATCTCAATTCCCATTTCCCAGCTGATACTGTGGGTTAATCTAATTAATTATGCTGATAAATACCACGCATATTAGGACTCAGAAGGGGAGGTTTTAGGCTAGTTGTTTGTTTGTCTTTACTTTTGGTTGGAGGTACAGCTTAGGAAGCAGGAACCTATTTTTTTTTTTCATAAAATAATTTCGCAGAAAATAAGAAAACTCAGTTGATTTTTTAATACATAAATTTTAATTATTATTTATAGAAAATATTTTTATCATTTATAAGTTATTAGATTTCAGACACTCATAAATGTTAAGTAAAAAAATAGAAATCGTTTTTTAAAATAAAAAGTTATGACATAATAAATAAGTAATTTAAAAAAAAGGATTGTGAAGAGGGAGTATTAAATAATTTTTTTTTAAAAACATACGTGAAATAACAATATTTATTTAGAAATAAAAATTACATATATACTTTTATTTATAATTTAATTATTACCTTATTTTTAAATTTTATATAATTTCTTGACTAAATTTATATATTTAAATAATAAATGAAAAAAATTTCAGTTCCATAAAAAAATAAATGTTTTATTTTTTAAAAAATGTTTAATTCAAAAGTTAAAAGTTTTAAAAATAAATCAAATTGGTGAGTTTGAAAAACTTTTAAGTTTTCAATTTTTTTTTTTAAATTTTTTTTTTATATTTCTTTTACTTTATATATATTTAAAACTTTTGGATATTTTTATTTTTAAATTTTTTCTTTTGATTTTTGATCTTTTAAAATTCCTAACTTTTTGGGAAATTTAAAATTTTTTTTATTTCTGATTTTAATATTATTTATTTATTTTTATTTATTTCTGACGTAGCTGCATTGGCGTACTATATTTCAAGGGTCAATTTTATATTTGATTTGAGCCTCCCATAAGTTCCCCACCATCCGTTCATAAATTCAACATACCCAAATCAAACTTGTCGAAACAAGGATATGGCTTGCAATGTCAAGGCTCTCTCCCATAACCATCAAATAATTTCGAGTTCCAAGCATCTGACTGTAGATAGGAGGATGGGCACTGCTTCGGTTGCTTCCGTGCCAACGATTCCTGCAACAGTGACCAAAACTTGCCTGATTCCACCATGTTGACCCTAAAAAATCCTGATCTGTCGACTGATAAATTATCAGTTAAAACCTTTGATAGAAAAGAGATTATTCTTAATAATAATCCAGGGAAATTTGGGAGGTTTGGTGGAAAGTATGTGCCTGACACACTCATTACTTGTTTGGGCAAACTTGAAGCTGAGTTCAACGTCGTTTTGCATGATTCCGAGTCCCAGGTTTTTGAGTGACATTGAATCCCAGAAACAAACTATTACTATTTTTTTTAAACTCTTTCATAGGATTTAAATTATAACATAATAACATTGAGATATGGATCATGTGTTGCAGGAGGAGCTCACAAGAGCATTACTTGACTACGTTGGGAGGAAGACGCCTTTATACTTTGCTCAGCGGTTGACAAATCACTACAAGAACAGTAAAGGCGAAGGCCCAGAGATTTATCTAAAGAGAGAGGATCTCAACCATGGCGGTGCTCACAAGATAAACAACGCCTTAGCGCAGGCAATGATTGCCAAAGCCCATGGGCCGGAATTCCATTGTGGCCGCCACTGGAGCCGGCCTACATGGGATTGCAATAGCTGCCGTATGGCGAAACTCTCTTTGGAATGTGCTATCTTCATGGGAGCCACTGATATGGAAAAAAGGCTTCTAATGTCCAATTGATGAAGGTGCTTGGTGCTTAGTCTAGCCCGATACTAAAATTTTCAAATTTATTAATAATTATATATTCTGATTTCACTATTCTTTATTTGTTCATGTATTATGTAGAACCTGTGAGGGAACATTCAAAGATGCAAGCTCACAAGCCATCCGGGCATGGGTGGGGGACCTAGAAACAAGCTATTACCTCACAGGAACAGCAGTGAGGCCAATCGACCCAAATGGCCAAGAGTGGCAATATGTCTCGAATTTCTATTCTCCACCTCCAATAACGCTGCTGAATATGAGGTTCTAATTGCCGGAATAGAGCTAGCCAAGACCTTGGGCGCCAATCACCTAATCGCCGACACAGATTCACGACTTATGGCCATCCAGACCAACAGCTTATTCGACGTCAAAGATGTTTTGCTAGCCAAATACCACAAGATTGTGGGAAATCTCTCCCAGCAATTCACCCGCATTACAATTAAGCAAATACCTAGAGCAGACAACTCCAAAGCCGATGTTTTGTCAAAGCTGGCCAGCACCATCAACATTGCCATAAGGGGCAAATCCTCCTTGAAAGCCTTCCAACCCCCAGCTACGACCGATACGTGCTTCACATTATGGATGGTACTGAAAAAACTTGGATGACCCCGATTCTTTCCTACCTCAAGTACAACAAACTCCCAACTGATCCGTTGGAGAAGAGACGATTAGAAAAACGAGCATCAAGGTACACTATTCTGGGCGATTTTTTATACAAAAAGTCCTTCACTCTTCCATTGCTCCACTGCCTCACACCCACAGAGGCGGCTTACGTCTTGAAAGAGATTCACGAAGGTGTCTGCGGTAATCACCTTGGCGGGCGATCACTAGCGCTAAAAGCCTTGCACCAAGGCTTCTTCTGGCCCACCATGAGGAAATATGCTACGGCACTAGTCAAAAAATGCAACAAATGCCAACGATTCATCCCCATCCCCAGACAACCAGCGGAGGCACTCAAACATATCTTCAGTCCTTGGCCCTTTTGCTCCTGGGCATCGACATGTTGGGACCTTTTCCCATTACAACCGCCCAGAAAAAGTTCTTACTGGTAGCCTGCGACTACTTCACCAAATGGGTCGAAGCGGAATCAGTTGCCACAATCACTGCCCGCAATATGGAAAACTTCATCTGGCGTTACATTCTCTGTCAATTCGGGGTACTCAATGTTATTATCACAGATAACGGCAAGCAATTGTCCGCCGACAAGTTGCACGATTTCTGTTCACACTTCAACATCAGCCTAGCTCACACTTCGGTTG
>JBBYHO010000008.1:3426050-3436910 GCA_038382025.1 Adansonia gregorii | reverse complement strand
AATGTTTTACATTCTGCAATGAAACTCTTGAAAGCTCTTGTTTCTTGAAGATTCATCACTTTCACCGCAATAACTTTTCGCCCTTGATTTTGATTCAAAATTCCTTGATACACGGATCCAAAACTTCCATGGCCAATCAAGTTGGCTGGAGAGAACCCACCCGTAGCTTTGAGAAGTTCATGATAAGAAATCCTTGGAATTGAATTTCTCAAGGAGAATACTGAAGAAGGCTCTTTTAATACTCTTCTATTATTCCTCAGCCAACAGAAAAGTAAAGAAAATGACAATGAAAGAAATCCAAGGACCCCACAAATTATCAAGATTATTTTGAGTCGATGAGGACTTTTCGATTTATTCTCCCCATTGAAGTGGCAAAATGGCAGATGCAATTCAGCGATACCCCCACAAAGCTTCGCATTCCCAATCAATGAAACGGCCGTTGCGTTCCTGAACAATCCTTTTGTTGGTACTTTCCCTTCGAAGTGATTATAAGACAAGTTTAAGTACGTCAAGAAGGATAACTTTTCAAGAAATTCAGGAATTTTACCGGAAAAGTTATTGCGGGATAGATCTAGCAGTGCAATGCTTCTCAGAGAACTCAGAGAGTCAGGGATACTTCCACAAAAATTATTATTTGCTAAATTGAGATCTTGCAAGCTTGAACAACCGCCTAGGGCAGTTGGAACTCGACCAGAAAACTGGTTCCCAGAAACATCTAGCGTGATCACGTTCTTCAGGTTTCCAACTTCTGAAGGCAGGGAGCCGCTAAGGAAATTGTTGTTCAAGACTAAGAGAATTGAGAGGGTTGTTATATTAAAAATTGATGGGGGAACCTCACCGGTAAGTCTGTTGTCATTCAATGCCATCAGCATCAAATTCTGACAATTGCCAATCACTGATGGTATGCTGCCTTCTAAATTGTTGTAATTTAAACTAAGCTTGTTTAGCCTTGTCAAGTTTCCCAATGAGGTTGGGATTCTCCCCGATAATTTATTTTCACCCAAGAGAAGAACTTGCAATTTCTTAAGATTACCAACGTCATGAGGAATTGGGCCAGTTAGCTTGTTTTTCTCCAAACCTAGTAAAATTAGATTTAAGAGATTTGCTATCCCTGAAGGAATGGAGCCAGTTAATAGATTGGTACCTAAATCAATTTCAGTAATCATCGTGGAAAGGTTAATTAGAGAATTTGGCAGCATCCCTCCAAATTGATTATGATATAAACTAAGTGTATCCAGATTGCTACAGTTGGTTAAAGATTTTACAAAATCTAGATCACCAGCTGACCCACTGCCCAAACTGTTACTTTCCATGTTCAGCCATGACAAATTTTTACGGTTAAAATCAATTGACACTTTATCGGTGAAAAAGTTATAGGAAATGTCAAGCTCTTCAAGCTTTGAAGCATTGGATAATGACTGTGGCAGAGTCCCAGAAAAATTATTACCCCCAATGTAAATTATTTTAATGTTTGGGAGTGTGAAGCCTAAGTTGTCAGGGAGGCTCCCATGGAAGCGATTACTTGGTAGACTAAATATCTCTAGAGAAGAGATGTTATAAATAGAAGAAGGAATTAAGCCAAAGAAATTGTTCTCGTCCAGGGAAAGATAGACTAACCTTTTTAGCTGGCCTAATGTATCGGGGAGTCTCCCTTGCAAGCTGTTCACACCTATATCAAGCTTAAACAAACTTGAAAGGTTCCCAAGCCAAACTGGCAGTTGCCCAGTTAGAAAGTTGGTATCAAATCCAAGCTGTTCTAGCTTCAATAATTTGCCAAGCTCTGCCGGGATATTCCCAACAAGGTTGTTCTTTCCGGCGCCAAGTCGAGTGAGTTTAGAACAACGGGACAAATTAGCTGGTATTAGCCCCACAAATGAATTATCACGCAAAAGTAAAGTTTCAAGCCTGGAAAGACGACCGATTTCAGGAGGAATTTCACCGGACAAGTGGTTTTGTTGGAGGTCGATGAACCTAAGAAAGCTGAGGTTCCCTATGTAGGGTGACAAGGAACCTCCCAAGTTTTGCTTTCTTAGGTCCAATTTGGTGACCCTTTGATGCTGACGACCACATGTTATGCCCCTCCATCGACACAATGGCACTGAGTTGTTCCATGAACTTGTCACCCCAAGTGGGTCATTAATTTGAGATTTAATCGTCAGTAAGGCCTGACGATCTCTCTCATATCCTCCGAATCTGATCTCTATGATTCCGTTGATTGCGCTTGAAAAACTACCAGCTAGCAACAAACATATGCACCATTGTAGAATGGCCACTGGCCTGATTGAGAAAAGGTTGCTTCCGGATCCCATTGATAGTAACAATTGCGTCAAACAGCACTGGAAGAAAATGCAAATGGTGACTAATTACTTGAACTCTGTGGTATGTTTCGAGTTAAAAAAAAGATGCTCATTCATTATCTTGGCTTGAAAACTTTTATAGCCACCAAAGTCGGGACGGGACCACCTACGACATATTTTTCTGCAAGCTAGGCACTGTTTAAAAAGTAGTCAAACGGACTAAGGACTTTAACGTGTCTTAGATATTATTCATCGACCAATTGTTTCAATTGTTGAACCACTGTCCATGGACTTGAAGATTTAATCGTCAAATCTGCTTTCATATTTAGTTGCGTTTCCTTGTTTTTTTCTTTGTTTTTTTTTGGGGGGGGGGGGGGGGGAAGTTTCAGTGCTTGGAAAGTCACCAGGGCCCAATAACCAAAGACCAATCAACCTAACTTTTTGTTGTTGTAGAGGATTTTTCCTTTGCAATTTGTCTAATGGAAAAGAAAAACATAAAAATTCCATGTTCATATATTGGAAAAAAAAATGCTAACACACTCTTGAAACAGAAATTTGAACTCAACTTTACAAAGCTGAAGTACGTTAGCTTTTGTGTGTCGTTGTTTTATTGGATGATTTACTGGATTTTCATCTAGTTCTTTTGCTCCATACGCACTACACCTAGATATCAATCTCGACTAATCACTGGGAATTCAGTTATTGACCTTAAGTCCGCTAGAAAGTGGTCTTCGTGGACCAATTGTTTCAAGTGTAGAAGTAGGACTATGTAGGACTATGAAGTTTCATATTACATATATCTTGCATTTACGTGTGATTTATATATTTTTATTAAACTCTTCATTTTATAAGTTAATTTTTAAAATCAAATCTCATTTTTTTATATTTAAATTAAGTTCTGCACTTGTTCGATTGAATTATTTATTTTACATCAATTTCATTTATGTCGATAAAAAATAAGACAAAAGTCGCATTACTTTTGTTTAAGTGTGACTTATATATTTTATTAGATTCTTTAAATTATTATTTTATTTCGTATTTAACATCCAAACATTTAATTTAATTAGCTGGTATACGCTCTCTCTGTTTAATGACCAAGAGTTCGAATTTTTCTTTCTTCAAATCTTAAAGATTCTGTAAAAGAAATTTATTTCAAACAATTAGTCCTGATTTTTGAGTTTGTTTTCGTTTAATTGAATAGCACATGCTCTCTCTAATAAATGAGCAGAATTTGATTTCCTTTTTTTTTTTAAATTTTAAATTCAGAAAAAAATAAAAAATTATTTCAGACGATTGGTTGCGATTTTCAAAAATATGTATATATATATATATATATATATATTTCTGGAAACTTACGTACTCGGAAAGTCATCGGGCCAAAACAAAGTGACTTTCGTTTGGCTAGTTTGTCTAGCACGTCAACGCTCAACGGCGAGTCAATATTCATTTCGAGGTGGAGCTGTCAATTGGAAGTTCGGTTTCTTCCAACAATTTGTTGATTTTTTTTTTCAATGAAAATCATATCATTGCCAACATACAAGTTAACATTTAATATTAAAATTTTAAATATATTATTTTAAAATAAAATAAAAAATTAAAATTATTAAGTCGTTAGTTACATATTTTTTATATTTTAATATTTTAAGTAAATAAATGAATTAAAATTAAATTATTATAAAAAATTGTGAAAAATATAAAATGTGTTAAGATACAAAAATAAAAAAAATCAAAATATGATAAAATATATATCTAAAAAATATATTCGATGATCAATGTAAAAAATTCTGTTGTTGGAAATTTTTAAGTCACATACCTAACATCTATACGATATATAAGAGTAAAATACAATGGGTTGGAAAAAAACTCATTGACTATGAACACTTTAAGAATACATATTTTTTTAAAAAAGTAAATCATTACGATAAATTATATAAAATATATTATAAATTAAAAAATATAAAAAATTAAATTCACAAATATAACATAAAAATTAATTAAAAATAATATGAATAAAAAAATAAATGAATATTTAAAAATAAAATAAATTATTAATATATCAAATTTTATATAAATTTATAATAATTTGTATACGTAAAAAAATATTATTTAACGAAAAAAACCAAAAATTTTTTAGTATTTTTCTCCTTCCTCTCTTTTCTTTCTTTCCTTCCTTCTCCTTCATCCTTTTCTTCTCTCTTTGCTTTCCCTTCGTTCTTCCTTCCTTTTTTTTCCCCTTCCCCATCAGCCCAGACAACCCCCCCAAAAAAAAACTTTTGCCACATGTCAACACACAGGCATACAGCATGACCTATCTATAATAATTGTTACAATACTTGCAATAAAATATGCATTCTACTTTAATATATGTTATTGATGTATAAATTAATAAAAAATCATAGATAAAAAATAATAAAATTATTTTATTCTCAAAAATCCAAAGCAACAAACTGTAGGATTTGGTTAAGTTTTCAAATAATATTATGTGGTTGAATTTTTTTTTTCATTTAGGGTTGATGTTTATGTGTAATTCAATTTTTGAACTGAATGTACATTTTCATTTCCATCTTCACTAATGAATTTTTAAAGAATTTCACATTTAATAAGTAAATTTATTATGATTTTATTAAGTATCGTATTCTTTCTAAACATATATATAAAAGAGAGTTTGGTGCGAACAATGTGTATCATTTCTTTATTAATTTATCAAACAAAACCCACCTCACTACAAATTTGTTTCGTGTCCTTGCGATTTTGCACAAATTTCACCTTTATCTGATTTTGGGCTCACATGTTTCAGTCTTTCTTTCTTGTTCAACATAATTATGGGAAAATTTTCTCAACTTGTCTTCTCTTTTTTTAAAAAAAAAAAAAAAATAAATTTCTGTCTATCTATATAAATGCAAAAGATCAAGAGTTTCTGCTTAAGAAGGTGTTAATCTGGCGTATAACAGATTATGGTTGTCTCTGGAGTATGCATTGAGTGCATTTTTATCTTTCTCGATGATTGATTTCCATCTACTTCGTTTTCTGTTTTAGTTCTTGATGACTTTGGAATTTCTTGGATAAATGATTATGAAGATGGTGCTGATAGTGCAGATTTCATGTCGCTTTATATATATATACACTAGTATTCCTTGAATCACTTTAAGGATGCTGTTTGATGGTTTTAGTAAAATAGCCGTGGACAATATGTTACCTGTATTTGCGATGCATCTGTTTTCTGTCAGAATGGATCCACCTATTGCTTTGGAGATGGATGGTTTAATTATTGATTATAGTTTAGGAGAAAAATACCAGAGGAGGTATGCTTATTTGTTGTGCCTAATTTCTTTCAATTTTTTTCACTCAGCTTATTATTACCAATATCCATTTTTTCTTTTTTGTTAGTTAATGGATGAAATTATGGGTTTTAAGTGAAAGTTTTGTGTGGAAAAGAAAGTCCTACGAATTCCAAGTAATTTATAATAATTTCAAGTCTAGATGATAATTTTATTTTTGATAAGCAGCTGGTGTATGAAGGTCAAACGTCCAGCACAATTGCAGCTATGGCAATAACCAAGTTGTAAATGGTGTTAGCATCGATCCCTCAGCCTAGTGTGCATGAACCAGATACACACATCTTTACGTCAAATTCCCTATCATTTTCTCCTATGTTTTCCTTCCTTGAATTATAACCTTGGATGTTAATTCTGTTACTGCCTTTGGCAGGTATTACTCGTTATATCGTCATGTTGAGACGATGGCAAGGGAAGTCCAACGGGGGGCTAATGCGGTTCAAGGTGTTCAGGCAACACTTTGGCAGGTAATTTACCAAAAGAGAAACGGGATTCCTTAAAAGGAAAACTGACCTTTTGATCTTATTAAGACTTGGTTGGATTCAAAAGGGTACCTGAGACACTATCCGATGTAATACTGCAAAAGCTGAAGGCACCAGCTAAAGCAGATGATGTACCGAAGATTAGGCCAGAACAGCTTACGGATGCTGATGGTTTTCTCTTTGGATTTCCTTACCGTTTTGGTCTGATGGCAGCTCAGTTCAAGGCATTCCTTGATGCTACTCGTGGAACTGTGGGAACACCAAGCACTTGCTGGCAAGCCTGCTGGTATCTTCTGGCGTACCGGTTTCCATGGGGGAGGGCAGGAGCATACTGCGTAAGTTCCTTCTTCTCCAATTTTGATATTCTTGGAGCAATATCAGTTAGTATATAAGCACGGAAAGAACTGTCAGAAGATTTTCTAGTTCTTGCTAGCAAAATGCCTTTACCGAAGGATTAGAAGATCAAGAAGAATAGCCCTTCTAAATCTTATCCATTTCTCCAACGTAAAATTTGACAAATTCTTTTTGTTCTATCTGATATGCAGATTAACTGTACAACACAGTTAGCACATCATGGTATGATATTTGTCCCTCTTGGATACACTTTTGGCAGCGGCATGTTTGAGATGAATGAGGTAAAGGGTGGCTCATCTTACGGTGCTGGCAGGTAAGCTGCCGATAGATCCGGCGAACCCACCGGGCTAGAGATCCAACAGGCCTTTCACCAGGGTAAATATGTTGCAGAAATCACCAAGAAACCCAAGAACAAGCACCTCTCGGCATAAAACGCGGCTTCAAGAAGCAGTAAAAACCCGGCATCGACAAACCTGATGGATATCATTTTCCACTCAGAGTCGCTAATGACCAACGAAAGATAGCATATAACTCTGATGGTAATTTACTCTTGCGTTATATTGTCCAGATCTTCAGCCAATCTTTCATGTTTCTATTCCCTAAGGGAATTATGGAACAAATCAAAACCTGAGATATGTTAGCCATGTTGAATAAATTATCCAAGAAAGTGAAACTTTCTTAAAAACTTCACAATTATTTTTTCTTTTTTCCCCTTTTAATATGGTCATCACATATAAACTCCTGAAACATATAAAGCAAATATTAGACACAGATTAAATAGAAGTCTACAAAAGACAGCTCACCAAGGAGCTTTTGAAACAAAATTATTAGAACATAAAAATCTGACGACATAAATAATGCAACTCCAATTCTAGGGTTGTTCTTGTCGGGCCTCAAGAAGTTTGTCCCTGATAAAATGCAGTTCCTTGGCTGCATCGACGATGTCTATGCGATCTTCAGGTGATTCAACAGAACAAGCGATTCCAACTCTTAGGACGGCAATCAGGCACTCTTTCATTCCAAATCTCCTTGGATTTCTGCTTCCACTAGCGTTCTCTTTTTCGTTATCCCCAGCTAGAATTAATGGATCCACAACTTCAAGCACTTGATCGGGCAGTGCCATCTTTGTGAAATGATGAAGTGTTAGACCATCTTTGAACATGTCATCGGTGGGTCTCTTCCTTGTGAACATTTCCAGCAAGAGTATTCCATAGCTGTACATGTCCCCGCTTGTTGTTGCTTCTGTTCCCATTCCATACTCTGCGCAAAAATAGGAATTATTGCCGACGTTATAATTTGGGATAAGGGTTGGTAATGTTATCATAAGTAGTAGAAGCGTTAATTTACCTGGTGCTACATAACCGACAGTTCCCTTTAGACCAATTGTGCTCGTAGAATTTCCTGAAATATTATTCATGGATTTTGGAAAAAACCTGGCTAATCCAAAATCTCCTACATGCGCAACCATGTCGTGATCAAGTAGAATGTTGCTTGGCTTCAAATCGCAGTGAATCACGGGCACTTCACAATGGTGATGAAGATAGTCAAGTGCAGAAGCTACGTCGATAGAAATGTTCAGTCTCTGAACAAAGTTTAAGATCCTTGCTTCAGTTGATGCATGCAACCATTCTTGCAAGCTTCCATTCAGCATGAATTCGTATACAAGAGCTCTGAAAGCGTTGCCTTGAAAATCAACACTAGAGCAAGCAGATATCATCTTGACAAGATTTCGATGCCTGACATTTCTCAATGTTTTACATTCTGCAATGAAACTCTTCAAAGCTCTTGTTTCTTGAAGATTCATCACTTTCACTGCAATAACTTTTCGCTCTTGATTCTGACTCAAAATTCCTTGATACACGGATCCAAAACTTCCATAGCCAATCAAGTTGGTTGGGGAGAACCCATCAGTAGCTTTGAGAAGTTGATGATAAGAAATCCTCGAAATTGAATTTCTCAAGGAGAATACTGAAGAAGGCTCTTTTAATACTCTTCTATTATTCCTCAGCCACCAGAATAGTAAAGAAAATGACAATGAAAGAAATCCAAGAACTCCACAAACTATCAAGATTACTTTGAGTGAATGAGGAGTTTTCGATTTCTTCTCCCCATTAAAGTGGCATAATGGCAAATGCAATTCAGCGGTACCCCCACAAAGCTTGTCATTCCCAATCAATGAAATGGCTGTTGCGTTGCTGAACAATCCTCTTGCTGGTACTTTCCCTTCGAAGTGATTATAAGACAAGTTTAAGTACGACAACAAGGATAATTTTTCAAGAAATTCAGGAATTTCCCCGGAAAAGTTGTTGCAGGATAGGTCTAGATGTGCAATGCTTTTCAGAGAACTCAGAGAGTCAGGGATACTTCCATAAAAATTATTATTTGCTAAACTGAGACTTTCCAAGCTTGAACAACCACCTAGGACACTTGGAATCTGACCAGAAAACTGGTTCCCCGAAATATCCAGCGTGATGACATTCTTCAGATTTCCAACTTCTGCCGGCAGGGAGCCTCTAAGTAGATTATTGGACAAGTCTAAGACAATTGAGAGTGTTGTTATACTAAAAATTGATGGGGGAACCTCACCGGCAAGTCTGTTGTCATTTAATGCCATCAGCATCAAATTCTGACAATTGCCAAGCCCTGAAGGTATGTTGCCCTCTAAATTGTTGTCATCTAAACCAAGCTTGTTTAGCCTTGTCAAGTTTCCCAATGAGGTTGGTATTCTCCCTGATAATTTATTTTCACCCAAGAAAAGGCCTTGCAATTTCTTAAGATTACCAATGGCATGAGGAATGGGGCCAGTTAACCTGTTTTCCTCGAAACCCAATAAAATTAGATTTACGAGATTTGCTATCCCTGGAGGAATGGTGCCAGTTAATCGATTGATACCTAAATAAATTTCAGTAATCATTGTTGAAAGGTTGGCTAGAGAATTTGGCAGCATCCCTCCAAATTTATTATAAGATAAATCTAGTGTATCGAGATTGCTGCAGTTAGTTAAAGATTTCACAAAATCTAGATCACCAGCTGACCCAATACCCAAACTGTTACCTTCCATATTCAGCCATGACAAATTTTTATGGTTAAAATCAATAGACACTTTACCGGTGAAAAAGTTCAAGGAAATGTCGAGCTCTTCAAGCTTTGAAGCATTGGATAATGACTCTGGCAGAGTCCCAGAAAAATTATTAATCCCAATATAAATTTCTTTAATGTTTGGAAGTGTGAAGCCTAAGTCGTTAGGGAGCCTCCCATGGAAGCGATTACCTGATAGACTAAGTACCTCTAGAGAAGAGATGTTATAAATTGAAGAAGGAATTAAGCCAAATAAATTATTCTGGTCCAGTGCAAGATGGACTAACCTTTTTAGATGGCCTACTGTATCAGGAAGTCTCCCTTGCAAGTTATTCAAACCTACACTAAGCGTAATTAAACTTGAAATGTTCCCAAGCCAAACTGGCAGTTGCCCAGTTAGAAAGTTACTATCAAATCCAAGCTGTTCTAGCTTCAATAATTTGCCAAACTCTGCAGGGATATTCCCAACAAGGTTGTTCTTTCCGGCGCCAAGTCGAGTGAGTTTAGAGCAACGTGACAAATTAGCTGGTATTAGTCCCACAAATGAATTATCTCGCAATAGTAAAGTTTCAAGCCTGGAAAGACGACCGATTTCAGGAGGAATTTCACCGGAGAAGTGGTTGTGTTGGAGGTCGATGAACCTAAGAAAGCTGAGGTTCCCCATGTAGGGTGACAAGGAACCTCCCAAGTTTTGCTCTCTTAGGTCCAATTTGGAGACCCTTTGATGCTTACGACCACATGTTATGCCCCTCCATCGACAAAATGGCACGGAGCTGTTCCATGAGCTTGTCACTCCGAGTGGGTCATTAATTTGAGATTTAATCGCCAGTAACGCCTGAAGATCTCTCTCATATCCTCCGAATCTGATCTCTGTGATTCCCTTGATTGCGCTTGGAAAACTCCCAGCTAGCAACACACATATGCAACACCGTAGAATGCCCACTCGGCTGATTGAGAAAAGGTTGCTTCCGAACCCCATTGATAGTAACAATAGTGTTAAACAGCACTGGAAGCAAATGCAGATGGTGACTAATTACTTTAACTCTATGGCTTATTTCCAGTAAAAAAAAAAAAAAAAGATGCTCATTCATCATCTTGGCTTGAAGACTTTTATAGCCATCCTAGTCGGGACGGGACCACATAGGACATATTTTTCTGCAAGCTAGGCACTAGTTAAAAGAGTGGTCAAAAAGAGACTGACGTCAACGCGTCTTGGATCTTATTCGTGGACCGATTGTTTCAATTGTTGAACCATGGTTAATTGTCAAATCTGCGTACATATTTAATTGAAACAATTAGTTGCGCTTTTTTTTT
>JBBYHO010000008.1:3396206-3417259 GCA_038382025.1 Adansonia gregorii | reverse complement strand
TGAAGCAAGGATCTTAAACTTTGTTCAGAGACTGAACATTTCTATCGACGTAGCTTCTGCACTTGACTATCTTCATCGCCATTGTGAAGTGCCCGTAATTCACTGCGATTTGAAGCCAAGCAACATTCTACTTGACCACGACATGGTTGCGCATGTAGGAGATTTTGGATTAGCCAGGTTTTTTCCAAAATCCATTAATAATATTTCAGGAAATTCTACGAGCACAATTGGTCTAAAGGGAACCGTCGGTTACGTAGCACCAGGTAAATTAATGTATCTACTACCTGTGGTAATATTAACAACCCTTATCCCAAATTATAAGTCGGCAATAATTCCTAATTTTTGGCAGAGTATGGAATGGGAACAGAGGCAACAACAAGCGGAGACATGTACAGCTATGGAATACTCTTGCTGGAAATGTTCACAAAGAAGAGGCCCACCGATGACATGTTCAAAGATGGTCTGACACTTCACCATTTCACAACGATGGCATTGCCGGATCAAGTTCTTGATGTTGTGGATCCATTACTTCTAGCTGGGGATAACGAAGAAGGGAACGCAAGTAGAAGCAGAAATCCAAGGAGATTTGGAATGAAAGAGTGCCTGACTGCGGTCCTAAGAGTTGGAATCGCTTGTTCTGTTGATTCACTTGAAGATCGCATAGATATCGTCGATGCAGCCAAGGAACTGCGGTTTATCAGGGACAAACTTTTTGGGACCTGACAAGATCAACCCTAGAATTGGACTTTCGTTCTTTATGTTGTCAGATTTTTATGTTCTAATAATTTTGTTTCAAAAGATCCTTGGTGAGCTGTAGTCTGTAGATTTCTATTTGATCTGTTTCTAATATTTTCGTTATATATTTCAGAAGTTTATATTTGATGACCACACCATAAGGGGAAAAAAGAAAAGAACATTTTGAAATTTTTAAGAAAGTTTCACTTTCTTGGAAAATTTATTCAACATGGCAGACATATTTCAGGTTTTGATTTGTTAAATATTTCCCTTGGGGGATGGAAACATGAAAGATTGACTGAAGATCCCGACAGTATAATTCAAAGAGTAAATGACCATCAGCAATATATGCCATCTTTTGTTAGTCGTCCGAGACTCCGGGTGGAAATTGATATCCATCAGATTTGTCTATGCCGGGTTTTTACTGCTTCTTGAAGCCGTGTTTTATGCTGAGAGGGGCTTGTTCTTGAGTTTCTTGGTGATTTCTGCAACATATTTACCCTGGTGAAAGGCCTGTTGGAGCTCTAGCTCGGAGGGTTCGCGGGACCCATCAGCAGCATACGTGCCAGCACCGTAAGATGAGCCACCCTTTACCTCATTCATCTCAAACATGCCGCTGCCAAAAGTGTATCCAAGAGGGACAAATATCATACCATGATGTGCTAACTGTGTTATAGCAGTTAATCTGCATATCAGATAGAACAAAAAGAACTTGTCAAATTTTAAGTTGGAGAAATGGATAAGAATAAAAGGGCTATTCTTCTTGATCTTCTGATCCTTGGTAAAGGCATTTTGCTAACAAGAACTAGAAAATCTTCTGACAATTCTTTCCGTCCTTATATACGAGCTGATATTGCTCCAAGAATATCTAAATTGGAGAAGAAGGAACTTACGCAGTAAGCTCCTGCCCTCCCCCATGGAAACCGGTACTCCAGAAGATACCAGCAGGCTTGCCAGCCAGTGCTTGGTGTTCCCACAGTTCATGAGTAGCATCAAAGAAGGCCTTGAACTGAGCAGCCATCACACCAAAACGAGAAGGAAATCCAAAGAGAAAACCATCAGCATCCGTAAGCTGTTCTGGCCTAATCTCCGGTACATCATCCGCTTTAGCTGGTGCCTTCATCTTTTGCAGTATTACATCGGATAGTGTCTCAGGTACCTTTTTGAATCCAACCAAGTCTTAATAAGATCAAAAGGTCAGTTTTCTTTTTAAGGAATCCCATTTCTCTTTTGGTAAATTACCTGCCAAAGTGTTGCGTCAACACCTTGAACGGCATTAGCCCCCCGTTGCACTTCCCTTGCCATGGTCTCGACATGACGATATAACGAGTAATACCTATCCAAGGCAGTAACAGAATTAACATCCAAGGTTATAATTCAAGAACGGGAACACATAGGAGAAAATTATAGCCAATTTGAAGAAAAGGTGTGCTTATAGTTCATGCACACAGGCAGAGCGATCGTTACTCACACTATATACAACTTGGTTGTTTCCATAACTGCAATTGTGCTGGAGGTTTAACCTTGATACACCAGCTGCTTATCAAATAAAATTATCATCAAGGCTTGAATTTATTAAAAATTAGCTGGAATTCGTAAAACTTTCTTTTCCACACAAAACTTACCCTTAAAACCCATAATTTCATCTATCAAATAACCAACAAAGGAAAAAGGATTTTGATAATAACAAGCTGAGTGAAACAATTGAAAGAAATTAGGCAAAAGAAACAAGCATACCTCCTCTGGTATTTTCCTCCTAAACTATAATAAATAATTAAACCATCCATCTCCAAAGCAATGGGTAGATCCATCCACGCAGAGAACAGATGCATCACAAATAAAGGTAACATATCATGGCTATTTTACCAAAAACATCAAACAGCATCCTAAGTGATTCAAGGTAGAGTATTGCAGACATCCAAGAAATTCCAAAGTTATGAAGAATTAAAACGAAGTAGATGGAAATCAATCATTGAGAAAGATTAACAACCCAATTAATGCATAATCCAGAGACAAACATTCTCTATTACAGCCCTCTTTAACACCTTCCTAGGCAGAAACTCTTTGTCTTTTGCATCATATAGATTGACAGAAAATTTTATTTTAAAAAAAAAGGAGAGAGAGAGAGAGAGAGAGAGAGAGAGGAAAGAAGTTCGACAAAATTTTACCTTAATAAAGCTGAAGAAGAACCAAAGACAGAACCATGTGAGCCCTCAGAATCAGATAAAAGTGGATTTGGTGTAAACTCGGAAGGACAGGAAGCAAAATTTGTACTAAGGTGGGTTTTGTTTGTTTCCTAAGAAAATATAAAATATTGTGTCAGATAACAGTTCATAACGTGGTAAGTATCTATCGAAGAGTTTTTTACTCAAAAAAAAACTATGGTGAGAATCAAAAATATCGTTTAAAAAGTTTGACGTGAGGGTGAATTGAATTATAAAAATTACGTATAAAATAAAATAAAATTATGTTATTTTTAAAAATTAAATAATAATAAATTATATATATTAATATAAAAATTATTAAATTATATTTATTATAAAATATTATTTATTTTAAAATAATATATTATCCGATAATATTTATATTAATAATACGATTTGATTCACTTTTTCAAATCATATTATTTGGTTGCAAAATCCCTTTTTCATTTTTTTCGATTGAGGTTGATCTGGATGTGTAGTCTAATTTGTGGGCTAAATGTTCATATTTCCACTTCAATCCTTAGCAATTTAAAAGTGAGTTTGGCCGTGGAAGACTTATTCAAAGGTGAAGATATTTTTTTAAATTTTAATATTTATTTAATATTTGAAAATGATAGAATAAAAATAGTAAAATTTAAAAATGGGTTTTATAAAAAAATAATTTTTTTTAAAAAAATTAAATTTAGTTTTGGATAAAAAATTCTAAACTTGAGCCTTAGTCAGTCCAAATAAGATTTTTTTAATTATAAATCTTATATTTTATAATAATAATTATAATTTTATTTACTAACAGTTAATTTATTAAAGTATTTTTATAATGAAAGCCTTACCCTACACATTTAAAAGAATATTAAAAAAATTATTAAAAATTATATTTAATTATTAAAAATTAAATTAAAAATATATTTAAAAATAAATAAATATACCTAATATGAACAGATATAAATAAATTTAGATTAATCATTTATAAATATAAGTGAACTTTAACTAAAAAACTATCTATAATTCGGGCCGGAATAGATCAAACTGAATCTAAAAAAAAAACTATAATATGTTAATACCATACATAAGTGAAAACTAATTAAATTGGATTTATATATTTATATAGCTTTATATACGATGTATATTTGTTTAATCCGACAATTATTTTATTTTTTATTTACCTAAAAAATGCATAATAAATTTTGAATAAATTTAAAAATTTTAATTATTTATTTGATTTGAAAGCTTTCAACTATTAAATGTCCATCGAAAACGTCAATATTTTCAATCAATATAATTGAGATATCGAATCAATTCAAAACTTTACATACACGATAATTACAATTATAATGTTAAATCTAACAATTAATTTATTAAAATATTAATAGTAAAAAAAGCTATTCAAATATATTAAAACTAATTCAATTTTATGCTAGTGTAAATTGATCATTGTTTATATATATATATATATATTAAAGCATTGTACTTTCGGTAATGCACATGCCATACATAGATTAATTTCAATAGAAAATGTAACCTTATTAATAAAATAAAATTATTTTATTGACAAGAGTAGCATTCTTTAATAAACAATATATTTATTTAACATATTAAAAATTATGAACAAAATTTTAATTATTACATTCAATATAATATTATTATTATTATTATAAGTAATATATTAATTAAATTAAAAAAATTAAATACATTAGCCAGCAAAATCAAAATAATAAAGCCAATAACCTCTTAATCTAATAATTAAGAATACATTATAGTTAGCATACAAACTTGAATTCAATTTGAGTATCCCATTAATCCTTAAATTATCAAAAAAAATCCAAATAATAAATATAGCAATGAATTTTTCTTCAACGTCAAGGAAGCATGAAATCAAGGTGAACAAAAATCAAAACTTAAAAATAAAAATAAAAATAAAAAATTTACCATATGAATAAATTAAAATATATAAAAATAAAAATTTTCCATGTGAATAAATTAAAATATTGGTTGATATTAAACCTGTTTAAAAGGTCGATTATAAGAAAAATTCGATCTAAATTAAGTTTGAGTAGAATATATTCTTATTTGGATTTATCCGATCCAAAACAGTATTAAATTAAAAAAAATCATTTATATTTAAATTAAATTATAAAATATAATTTTTTTAAATAATAAACAAAATTACGACTTAAAATTAAAAATTCAAAAAATTTTGGACCCCACTGTAACCGGAACCCTCTAACTCTGATGTGTGACCACAAAAAGAGGAAAGAGGGTAAAGAAGATCCGAAATATTCCTAATTTGTGGGCCCAATATCCGATAGCAAACCCAGTTAAAGAGCCCATAAAATCACAACCCCTAGACTTGGATATATGTACCCATGATCATGCATGCTGCTGCTCTAACCTTTTACTAGGGTTTTTCGGTTTCTTTCTCTGATTTCTCACAATTTATTTTTGGTTTAAAGGTTTATTTTTTTTTATTTCTTGAAGCCAAGCGAACATGGTTTCAAACCCAGCGAAGAGAGACAAGAAAACGCAGTACGATAAGAAACTGTGTCGTCTCCTTGATGAGTACTCGCAGGTCTTGGTCGTGGCTGCCGATAATGTGGGATCGACTCAAATGCAGAGCATCAGGAAAGGTTTGAGGGGTGACTCCGTTGTTCTCATGGGAAAGAATACTATGATGAAGAGGTCCATTAGGCTTCATGCTGATAATACTAACAATAATGCTATTAGAAACCTCATTCCTTTGCTTGTGGTAATTGGGTCTTTTCGTTTTCTTATTTTAGAAACTTTTTTGGTTCTTGGGTTTTTTCTTTTTTATATAAAATACATTGTCTTATTTATTTATTTTTAAGTTGATGATCCACGGTTGGTTGATTGGTTTTTGTGTTGTTTTTACCAGGGTAATGTGGGGCTGATCTTTACAAAGGGTGATTTGAAGGAAGTTCGTGAAGAAATTGCTAAATACAAGGTAAAACTTAGAAAATTATTGAATGGAAAAAAAACAAGTGCTCTACTAGTTATAGAAGGTAGAGTGTTTCACCATTCTTAACTGTTCTACTTAGAAAATTGTTCTAATTCACATCATGATTATAGTCTGATAGTCTCAATTTGCTACCCACTCCTTGATTATCGTTTCTTTGCTGCCTACTGTTTGTAAATTTTAAAAAGTTTATCTTTTAATTCTGTTGAAATTCAAGAAATTATCTTTCACCCTTTACCACGTTTGCATATGCACAACTAAGTGGTTATTCCTTACTACTAATGTTCCATCCATCTGTCCTTTGGATTTCTAATTTTCTGTCAAATATTTTGACAATTTTATGATTGTTCTACAATATATCTGCCTTTTTTTTATGTTGCTTGGACTCTGGGTATTTGATATGTTATTGCCATGGATGTTTTGAAAGTTTTTCTGAGATTTCGTAGATTTGGAAGATCGTTAATCTATGCTTATGTCCACTTTGAGGTTCGGGATATATATATATATATATGTATATGCTGAACATGGATACTTAAAGAAAAATAAAGATTCGGGATAACTTTAGCTTTTTCTTTTATGGTGGTTTGCATTAATCTTTTAATTATATATGGTTTTCACATGAGCAGGTTGGGGCTCCAGCGCGTGTTGGTCTTGTTGCTCCAATTGATGTCGTTGTTCCCCCTGGCAACACTGGCCTTGATCCTTCTCAAACTTCATTCTTTCAGGTCCATATATAAATATACTTTGAGTTTTGCTTTCACAGTCTCTCATGTTTTCTGTAATCTCTAATGTGATTTTCCTTTCAGGTGCTTAACATTCCGACAAAGATCAACAAAGGCACAGTGGAAATCGTCACGGCCGTGGAGCTCATTAAGAAGGGTGAGAAGGTTGGCTCATCTGAGGCAGCCCTGCTTGCGAAGCTTGGGATAAGGCCATTCTCTTATGGTCTCGTTGTCCTATCTGTCTATGACAATGGATCAGTGTTCAGCCCCGAGGTGCTTGATCTAACTGAAGAAGATCTTCTTGAGAAGTTTGCCAATGGGCTCTCCATGGTTACTTCCCTTTCATTGGCTATTTCATTCCCAACCATTGCGGCTGCGCCTCATATGTTTGTGAACTCCTACAAGAATATACTTTCTGTGGCTGTGGCTTCGAATTATAACTTCCCTCAGGCTGAGAAAATCAAAGAATACCTAAAGGTTGCACTTATAATTGCATTTTCTTTAATTTTTGTCTTATGTCTTTATTATTTGGTTTTATTGCTTGACAAAAACCAAGTTTTTTGATGATTGAACTATATAGGATCCGAGCAAGTTTGCGGTTGCGGTTGGCGGTGGTGGTGCAGCGGCTGCTCCAGCTTTGGACGGTACCAAGCAAGAGAAGGTGGAGAAAGCTGAGGAGCCCAAGGAGGAGGAAGAGGAGTCAGATGAGGACCTGGTTGCTGGTCTTTTTGACTAAGTAATAGAATAGTAGTAGTAAGTTTGGCAATTATAGGAGAAAGTACGTAGTAGTCCAGAAATAGAAGAACTTGCATTGCATGCATAGATGCTGGAATTTGAATTTAGTAGGAAAAATAACGCGGTGGCTTTCCATGCTTCCACTGTTGGGCTATTGAATGTTCTAGTAAGTACTGTTAACTTTTGAGGTCTTTGATATTTCTATATTTGTTTGATATTATCCACAACTTCCTTTGCTAGGGGCAGCGTTATCTTTTGTTTCCTTTCCAGCAAGAATCCCACAATCACATTAGAAAAAAAGGAGAAGAAAACTTTTTCTTGATGGGGATGGCCACGTGATCTCAAGGGTTGAGCTTTGAGACGGAGGGGGACATGAAAATGTTCGGAGTTTTGAACCAAATATACACGTGTATATATATATATATATATATACATGGGTCATTTTGGTAAGTTGATTGATCATTATTTACTTGATTTGCTCTTTAATAGTGTTTGGGCGTAAAATGTTAAATGAACCAACTTCTCATATACAACATACTAACCACGTAATATTTATCTTATTTTCTTGCTTATATCAATGCTTTTTAAATGCAAAACGTGTCGCACTAAATTTGTCCTAACCGTGCCTCACTCTAATCTTTTTTTATGAAAAAGGCCCTGCACAAAGTCAAACCTAACTTGACCAGTCAAGCTTAATAAATTCAAAAAACTTCTAACAAATATTAAAAATATTAACATTTTAAATATATTTTAAATTAAAATTAAATAAAAAAATTAATTTTTACTACTAATTCCTAAATCAAACAAATTCCAATTAGAGCTTGAAAAACTATATTCAATACTAAATTCAAATTGAATAAAATAAATAATAAAGCAACCTTATCACCCAAAATAAATAAAAAATAAAAACTGAGACATGCTATTAACTAGATCATCCACATGTGCATTCCCTCCTACAATGGGCTTTGCATGCATACACGCGCGTTTACCACATCGAACGTTAGATATTAAATTTACATATAATAATGCTAAAGTACTTGTCCCTAGCATCAATGACACATGCACAAGTGAGGAGAGGAGAGGATACTGATGGCAAAAAGCCCTTATTAAATATATAATACACATATATATATATATGCTTATTATTAAAAAAAGAACAAATATTACACAAAGAATCCCATCAAGTAAAACAAATTACACAAAATATATATAATATTTGAATTTTACAATTTGTATCAAATTGTCAAATCGTAAGTTCTCTAGCATAACTGGAAGAAAACACCGGCTGAATAAAACACCGGCTGAATAGCTCATGGTTTCCACCATGCCGTTCCCCTCCTCAATGTTGCAATACTGAAGCGAATAAGCTTGACCCGGAGGATTGCCTGTGAAAATATGATTTTAGGTTAGTGACAACTTGAAAGTCAAAGGTAAAAAGTTTCGTAAGAAAAAACAGACCAACTATAAAATAGATTTGAGGCAAATATTTATACTCTTGCAAAGAAAGCATTACTTGTAGGTACAATATGTGACACAATAACACTATATAATTGACACTTCATAAGTTTTTCTATCTGACAATCATTCCCTGCCCTGTCCTGTTCTCTGGCAGAAAGCTATAATTTGTAGTTTAATCTATGCTTTTGATTTGTCCATCCATGTGCATGCATTTTCTTAACTAAGAACTAATGAATGATCTGCAAACCTATATCAACATCATAATAATCATCGAGTATCATAATAAACTATGTAGAAGAACAATCACGTACTAATCAAGTAGGATATTAGAATAATTATAGAAACAGTGGTTCGGAACCTTCAAGTCATGAGCAGGCAAGCTGAAGAGTGGAGAGAGCCACCATATCAAGCTATCACAAGTCCTGTACTACGTCTATGCAGATTTACTGAAGACAATTCCGAAAGAATCGAACTCCCTGTTCCAGTTAAACCGTTAACAGTAAGAAACAAACCAATGGTCACGAAGTTAAAGTGTTGTATGTGCTCAGATGATGAATCTGTACCTGCAAGGCAAAGGAGATGTCGGCCTCATCAACTTTTAGTGTTACTCTCTTCGATTTATCATCACGAGACTGACCTAGTTTAAAGAGCCCCTGCACATTAAGTCATGTCAACATTCCTTTCTATATTTGGTCTAGTTCGATGGTTAATGCCTCTCGAAAAAAATTACAGCTGCCATCTAAAAGCTGGGTTATGAGTTGAGCTTAAACTGAAGAATAGGTATACTTTAGCTACCTGGTCATTTAGCACTCTGCACATACTTGAAAATTCCAAAATTCCAACTGGTGGGATCAGTGCTGATTTGCAGATGTCAATATAATATTTATTTAGCTGCAGCAGTATAACAACATTATATGTCAATTATGCAACTACTAAATGATTCAACTTGTCATTATCAAGCTTGAAGAAAAACACACCTCCCCAACAGTGGTATCCTTCTTTCCACCTCGGAAATACTTCACAGCAGAGCAAAGTATAATCTGCAGTCAAACTTAACAGCATGAGAGAAGATGAAGCAGCAGAAACATGACTATTAGATTAACTATTGGTCTGTTGTATTCCTTATAGGCTTCAAACTTACTTGTTGATGCTGAGGAAGAGACTGTATAGTGTCAACTATAGGTGATCTGAATGTCTTTGACAATGCAAGAGCCATATGATCCATCCTCACCTGAAACATATCATTATGTGTAAGTAACTGTAAGGGAGGTAGCTGGGTAAGCGCAATGTGCAAGATTAATGTGAAAACTCAAGCTCGTAAGTGGTAACATTAATCTATTGATGAATACTTACAGTTTTATTTTCTTGTGATGAGAAGATTTCAAGTGCAGGAGCTGTCTGCTGACCGATGAACTCCCCCTCTTCTAATGCCAAACTCATGGTGCTTGCAGATTCTCTTAATTCTGCTTCAAGAATTTCCACCGCACTCCTGGAACAACTGAAGAATGTTAGCTAATAATTTAAAGCAGCCATTCTAGTCAAAGCAAGGAAGGCCTTAATCATTAGGAAATACACTATGTACAACATTACTTCTTAAGAGATGAAAAAAAAGGAACATGAATAAATTAGGTTTTGAAGATTATATAACTAACCACACTTTACAGACCAATCACTCTTTAGTTTTCCTTTGCTAAAATAGCTTCAATAATGAAAATAAATGCCTAGACACCAATAGACCTTGAAGTATATTTAATTATAATCAAATGTCTTACTTGAAACAACATTAAATTCCTGCATCTGTAGTCAATTTTAACTGATTCACTTATAATGTCACTTCTAGGCCTAATTGGTTAAAATTGAACCACTTGATACTTCAGATGATTGTTAAGTTGCAATGAAACACTAACCTACAAACACAAAGAGCTTTCCGCATATCTCCAGATGCAGCTGCAACTTTCTGTTAATTTCAAGCTGTTAGTATCTATTGATAGTACATCAATTGAAAATGGGAAGAGGTTTTCAAAAGAAGAGGTATAACTCACTCTGGCACAAAGTTCTAATGCCTGCTGCTGGAAGATAATATATGGAAGTACCTGTTAGAGTGCAAAGCCATTAAAACTCAGCCCCAACGACATAGAATTTACCACACAAATCAAATTCAAAGTAATTCATAACTAAGAATAAAAGTGTAGTCATTACCAAGAGCCTCTCCTGAAGGATTGAAAGGATTTGATCCTTGGAGTAAGCACGGAAGGTTACAACCATAGGCTTGCCTAACACAGAGAAGTGGTGATTTAACAAATGAGTATTACTTCCAAAATAACCAATCATCCATATTGCACGATTGCAAACAACCATTACTACAGAAAGGGACTAAAAAGCCTTCATTGAATTTAATAGCAGCAAAGAAATACAATAACAGAACAAAAATTCAGAAAATATTAGACTAGCATGTACAAAGGAACAAATCTATATCCCTAAACTAGTAAACATGAGGCAGCATTCAAGATGCTTTCAGTTCTATTTCTTGAGCTAAGGTGGGCAAACCAGGAAGATACTAGATAACAATCCACTATTTTACAGTAGAACAATAATCAGGACAACATAAAGTTATAGCTGCTTCAGAGGCAAGGATAAGCTTCAAGCAACGCAAAGAAAAAGGAAATTCCTATCACAAAATAGTTAAGCTAAATATCAGTGTTGACCAATGAAATGGAAGTAAAGAGCTCACAATTCAATGACTGGAGTCTTGGAAGAAACCTATCAGCTAGGTCAATGGAATTTGCTATTCCTGCAAGAAAAAACAATAATAGCATTCATGACTGAATGACAGAAAGAATCAAAACAAATTACATAGAAACAAGCATATTCAATGTGACATAGTTGCAATGAATAATACCTATCAATATACATCTTGAGAACGGGAAAGTTGTAAGCATGAAAAGATCATGGAGTACTGCCCTGTCCCTTGTAATCAAATAATCCAACTCATCAGCAATAATTAACCTGCAAAAAATTATGACTTTGGTTAAGGCCGAGGGAGATGGGATTAAAGATGTTGGAACCTAGTTGAGGGCAAATTTCTCACATCATCTTTGAGCCAGATGGTGCCAGCTTGGTAGAATACAGGTTCTGTAGATGCTGTAAAGGGGATGTTGAGCCCATATTCTTCTTCTTTGATTTGTGCATGCCAAGAATCTGCCAAGGCAATCATCAGACAAACATTTACAAAATCCAACCTTTCAATGTAGTTAAAGTCTCAGTAACAATACCTTACTAAAAATCACAGATGTATTTGCTAAAGAAGTACAATTCATTGCTAACACTTCAGGTGTCTGCAAACCTTCCTGCTAACAAAAAGGGAATAACTGAAAACGATAACCCACCTGAATAACATTCCAAGGTAAAGGGATAGTAAACAATGAACCTACCATTGTTGCCCAATCAATAACTTGCTGTTTTACTTTCTCCATTGATAACGATTTGCCAGTCCCAGGACATCCACATACATACAAGCTCCCAGGTTTCTCTTGTTCTAAACATGCCTTGCAAAAATCCAAAACCCTTTTTTGCTCATCTTCTCTGCACACAACAGTTAATGGAGCTGTTGAAACATGTAGTGCCTCCTTCACGGCCCTCATTTGCTCAACATCTTTAAACATAATAAGCCAAAACCAACTCAACATCAATATTCATTGATCGCTCAAATTTAAAAGGCAAAAAAGGAAAAAAAAAAATATATATATATATATATATTTATATATATGATTACCTATCGGATTCCAACATTTCTTCATTGTCTTTTCACTCAGATCTCCTTTAATTCCCTATAAATATAAAAAATCAAGCAATATGAACAATCTTTTCAAACCTTATTCATTGTTTTTTTTTATAGGACATGAACATCATTCAAACACTAAAAAGGAACAAAGGGAAAATTACTAGTTTTTCTTTTAATTTGTCAAATAACCAATTAAGTTTTCCATTAATTTTATTTTACTTATCCAGAACATAATAGCAAATTATAAAGACAGTTTTGAAAAAAGCTACCATACAATAAATGAAGCAGTAAAACTTTAAACGTATTAGCTCACAATGGCAGGGCTGCTTGGACTTGAATTTAGGCGACGACGAGGCGATTTGAGTTTCATCGGCGTTGACACCGGACTCTCTTTGGTCGCTGCCGAAGCATCGGACCTTAACCTTCGTTTCTGAGGAGTGCAACAGCCGTCGGATCCAGCCACCTCGCAGCTCATGGCGGACAACTTCTCCCTGAAAGGGGACGCATTGCGATCGGCAATTGCAGGCATTGTTAACTATTTTACCGATTGGGATAAATTGGGAACAAAATTTAGGGGTTTCGATTCGATTGATTAAAGAGAGGGATAATATTGGAGGCATATATATAACAGGAAAAACATTATTAAAAGGAATGAAAATGAGGAGCGGGGAAATGTTTATTTTCGCGGGAAAATTAACGTAACATTTTCTTCTCCCGCCTTCTATTGGTTAATTACATCGTTCGGAAAATGGGCTTAGCCCAATAAATCCAATGGGTCCCAAATTGGTTTGCTAATTGAGCTAAACTTCTTGACCCAATTAGGATGATTACCAGTTCCTGTTGCGTGGCGCAATGGCCTCACACAAAATGGAAAAATGTAAATTTTAAGATTTAAAACCATAATTCGAGATTAATTTAAGTTTTTTTTGGAATACTAGCTTAAGTGTCGTGTATACTGTTGATAAATTTTTATCAGTTGTGAATTCGAGACAGTTTAAACGAGTAATGTCATTTTTAAATAAGTTGATAAGGTTCGAGAAAATTCAAGCATTTAATGTTTTTCTCAAATTGTTTAAGCTAAATGGGTTTGGAGTTATGGATAAATTATTACAAGAGGATACCGCTGTGGTTGGAAAATTGCAATGTTTCAATTAAAAAAGGTTGTAGGTAAAATGTCCTCTATAATTACATTGCCAATTAAACAACTAATATTTTTGCTGGAAAATGTACTCCTTTATTCATGTGAAGTTTTGTAGAAGGCATATACATTGGGTTTCGATAAGTTTAAATGAAGTGTCGATAAATTTTATGATTATTTAAATTTAATATAATTTAAAATATGAGTAAAATTTTATATACATGTCTTATTTTTATTCGAAAACATTAACTAAACTTATAGAAGTTTGCTTAAATTTTTATGTAAAATAATTGATTATTTTAAAAAATAATTGATTATTATGTTGTAAAAATTGTTTATCTCTCTTAAAACATTACCGATCTCTTCCAATATTTATATTATAAACCATAAACAAATCAAATGAAATCAAACTCGAATAAAAATATTTTTTATCCAAAAATATAACACCTTTATTTAACTTTATTTAAATATCAAATAAATCTCAACATAACCTAAACTAAGCAAAAAAGAAAAACCATTTTGATAGCCGTAAGCACACGCGCAAGAACGCACACGTAATCTCGCGCACTATTTATAGCGAAGGTTTAGTCTCGGAGCCATAATCAGAGATCATAAGACATGGATATCTTTATCACATTGGGGCATATGTTCACGATAATATTTTTCACGTGAGATATATAATTAATATATACCTAATATTGTTCCTAACTACTTTTCCATTCGCAAGATAAGATATCTCTTCAAAATCAATATGTATGCTAGCCTACTGCATGCGTTTTTATTTTTTGAGGGTGTATGTAAGCTACCATATAGATAAGAAAACCCAATGTTATGGAGGTACCAAGAAAAACACAATGATCATATAATCCCACACTTGACTCTTTTTTTTTTAATAAAGAAAGTCACAATTATTGAATAAAAAAAAAGGTTGCTTATGTTCATAATGCTTTACATTTTTATTTTTATTTTTTAATATTTTTTTAAAAGATAAAAACCTGTTTCTTAATTTCAGTAAAAACAAATAAAAGGTGCAATGTTGTTTGGAAGCCCCACCATCCAATAAGAAAATAACAAGCATGTTCCATTTCTCTTTTTCTAAGTAAAAATCTAAGTAGTGTGCAGTTTATAGAGCCCCAAGTTATTTTTATAGATAATTAAAGCCATAATTGATGAAATGAAATTATTATTCATCTTACTTATTCAAAAGTTTGATTATTAATTTACTTAAGTTAGATTAAGCTTTGACAAAGTTTTTCAGAATACGGTCTAAAATATTATTGAATTAACAAAAATTAATGTTTAATACTAAAATGTTTTTAATTTATATTTTTAATTTTTATTATATATTTTAAAAATGTTATGATCCTCTTGGATTTGATTGAATCTTAATCAAAGATTTTAACACATCGATTAAACTTGGATCGAGTCGTGGATAGATGTATGTGAGACCATTTGCAACTTTCAATACATAGACTCATATTTCTAGTTACTTGAAACTTGTAATTCCCACATATACGTATAAATCTAAAACTTCAGCATAGATTCATAAAAGACTGGGATTTATATTTTGTATGGACTCGAATGCCCAAAGGTGCTAAGATTATTATTATTATTATTATTATTATTCAATAGTATGCAATGGGAAATTGTTGGAGCCACTTCAAATTATAAACATCAATTCACATGGATCCCCTGTAGCCTAGGGACACATATGGTCGACGAAAATGACCCCTTGCAAGTCGAAAATAGACCAATCAATTCTAAGATATTTTCATGTGCCATATTACCAAAATATCCATCTTCATGTTTATAGAGTTTATATCGTATTTCTCACTCAATATATAATCATCATATTCGAAACCCACAACCGAAAACAAAAGAAAATAAAAGTTTGACATATCTTGGTGTTTTATACCCATGGCTTGTGTTTCAAGTGAATCCATAACATAATTACTTAGCTTAATTTGCTTATGGTGAATAACAAAATCTCACATTACTCACGATTTTTTGATTAAATGAAAAACCCATAACTTTGGTTATTTAATAATTTTGATTTGTTTACGTATTATCAATTGATTTTGGATATCAAATGCCTAATTACAAGTTAAAATACTACATAAAACTCATTAATCATTTCATTTTTTTTAAATAAGTTTTTAGATTTTTATTATTAATGAGTCTTTATCATTTATTTCAATGAATGGATTTAGTTTAATGATTTTTATAGATATAAATTCAAAATTATATGGATTCATTCGAATTACAAGTCTACACGTGAATAATCTGTATTAAATTTAAAGTTTGAATTTATAATTTCAAAAGTTATTATAGTTATTTTGGGCTGAAAATGAAAACCAAGAGACGTAATGAGAATTGAGAAGGAAAAATGGAACTATCAAATTCTTTTTTTTTTTTTTAATTAGATCGGGAGGGAAAAGAAAGAGGAAAGAAGACATGAAACAATATGTAGATGAAGAGATAAGGAAATTGGCGCGGCATTGGCGTCTAAATGTCCCTGTCCGATCTTTGAATCCCATATGTGAAATAAGATTCCCTTCCCTCAACGTGTTTGCCCGTCTTTTAGCTACTATTCTCCTAATGCAAACAATCGACTCTCCAACAATATCTACATCAATCGACCTATTTCTCTAATCTTCTTCCCTCTCTTTGCTTAATTAGATGGATAAACCATTGAATTTCCATCGTCTGCATGCTCGCTGTTTATCTTCAAAGATCTATATCTAAATGCCGATTTTTTTTTTTCGTATTGTTGAAATAATATATATTATATTCTATGTCAATAGCAAGATTTTTTGTCAAATTCCAAAACCCTATACCTATCAAGAGGTCCACATCTTTAACACTTTTTAAAGCAAATTAATCTTCGAGAAACAAAAAATATAATTGGTTTCATTTTCTTGAAAGATTTTTCAAGGAATTGAATGAAATTTTCTTTCTAAAAGATAAGAAGCGTTGAGATTATATGCCTCGTAGATTGACTTCTTTGCATGCATATCCACTAAACATAATGTATAATAAATAACCACAAACGAAGACCTATTTTTGGGGAAGGTAGCTTTTAAATTCGAACGTTTATACACCGATTTCTTACAAAATATTTTCATGGAATATATTTTAATTACTTTGACATATTGACCTTTCTTTTATTCTCAGGCAAACGTCACTCCAATCGACCTCATCCGTATGCTTGCAGACATCAACCATATCGACGTGCGCTTCTTCGAGGAATTGCTACATGAAATATTCTATATATTCTTATAGGATTTGGATCAGAGAGCGACAACGGAGGACCAAACGACTGGTAAAAAGAGACTCGCACTTCATATTCCGAAGGAATAAGCTGAGTTTTACGTATAAAAAAACAGCGTTGCTTTCCTTCTATATGTACATTGCTGGTCCATTGTGGCCTTTTAGGGGGTTCGATCTGGAACTCTGGACCACAATTTTCATACCACCAAACAATGCCTCGATCGTCGGGATATCTCTCTGTATGGCGCAGATTTTAACACCACCAAGCAATAATCTCGTAAATTGTATACCACTCGCTATAAGGGTAACCACACTGTTTTTAAGTGCTAGTGATCATGAAAGTTGGCTGCCGGCCATTTAATAGTTTTTCCGAACAGCAATGATTGATGAGGGCCAGGTGGGATTTTATTGGAGGGTGGCGCTTGATACTTGCTGGGAATTGATTTAGGACCAAAAAAAAAAAAAAAAAGAACAGCCCCCTCATGTGATCTAAGAGTTAAACTCCATGTACGTTGATCGGGTTTGATAATTAATCTTTGTTTTTGCCTTGAGAAAGAATGATATATATATATATATAGCTTACTCAACAAATCATTCATTATTATATTAAATGTATCATATTTAAATCATTTTATTTTTATATGAATAAATTATAATATATTCATATTAATATTTGCTTCTTCTTTTTTTCCTTTTTCCCATCACTTAAATGGATATTCACATTTTCCCCCAAGCTGTAGCTTATTTCCCAAATACCCTACTTAGATGCATAGACGACAAGAATTTCGTTTACTCCTTTGAGAATAAAGAAAAGCATTGCAAAGCTGATTTTGATTGTGCTTCAATATAAAGAGGAAAAAAAGCCAAGGTACATTGCGTAACATTGCAAATTTCCTTTTACTATATGGCCCACTATTTGATTAGATGCCAGTCATTGCTTGGCAAAATCTAGCCATCCACGTTCACCTGACGAAATACTGGCCCCTTCCCATCCGGTAATTATTACCATTCGTTCAATCAGATAGATGGAGATTCCATTAATTGTGAAGAACTTACTTAACGTTGAAAGTGAAAAAGAGAGATCGAGTCAGGTGTTGGTATAATTAAACATGTTCCATTGCTATTCCTGCTACTACGACACCCTTTCTCCATCTTCTGCCTGTTTTCTTTCCAATTTATCTGTTTCTTCATTGGTACTTCTCTACTTGAGATGTCTCCAAAACTAGCATCGGATTTGGCCTTTTCTTCTTCGCAAGTTTTCTTTGTCTACCTAATGTGTTTAGTGGGCTCCGAGTTCATCGACTTCCCTCCATAATTAATGCCTTTTATCGTTTCTTTGATAAGTCCTTGTACAAAAAATTTATATTTGATATATTAATAATTAATATTTTTATATATTATAGATAAATTTTATAATGTCATTTCATTAAAAATATTAATAAATATAAATAATTTTATTTTTAATAAAATAAAATAATTTAATTTTTTATAGTTAAGATTGAATAAATTTAATTTTTAATCATTAAAATTAAGAATTTAACACATTATTAACAGACATAGCTGTTATACAATGACATTGTTTGATTTATCATTAGGGTATTATATATAAATTTTTGTAAATGTCTATTCCAACTTTGTATGGTTCAAGTTTTTGCGGCTCAAAAATACCCATCCTATAACTAATTACAACTTAGAAGAAAAAATGTTTTGAGGCAGCTAAATGAACTTTTCATGTCTAGACATTGCTTATACTGAAGCCAGAACGTCTAATGCAACAAGAGGGAAGAAAAATAGTTGAAGAAGAAGCAAATTAGATCGGGCAGCCCATTGAGTTTGAACTTTAATTGTCTTGTTTCGGACTGATTTGGCCCAAATTAAAATAAAATATTTTTTTAGATTTAATATAAAAATATTTTAAAAAATAAATAATAATTTAATTTTTTTTTAGACTGCGATCGGCCAATATCCAAATCTAATGCTAACGCAGTGTATATAAAATACATAAACATAGTTGAGGCTTTGAAAATGCAACAAAAGCTCATCAATTTGGTGACGTTGTCGGCTCAGACCCATTACGGAGACCAATTTGTCAAACATAGATTCTAAACTTAGACTTCGTACAGATTTTCATACAGCATTGAATTTGAGATCGTTAGCAGAATTATCGGTATCATATCAAATATATTAATTTTATAAAAAATTTGGTATGATATTATTTTTTATTATATTTTTTTATGATTTAATTTTATTTTATATAGATTGTTATGATTTTGATATTTTTTAATTATTTATTTGTTTTTTATCAATTTCTATTTTTCTCATAATATTTTTTTATTTTTATATTTTTATTCAAAAATAAAATATATTCATTAAATTAAACTACTAATATTAATTAATAATTATTTATTATATTTTTGAATATTGTATATTTATTTTATTTATTTAATATTTAAAATTTTAAAATTTATATTTGCATAACAAATATGTAGATGTATGCATATCTGATATATATTATTCGAGAATACGAAAATAAGTTATATACGTATATTTATATGAACAAATTGTGTATTTCTAAAACTCTAATAAAATTAAATGATTTATTAAAATCTATCAATATCAATATTTAATAAAATCAAAACAAAAATAATATAATTATATTTGATATAATACTAACTATTTTGACTTAAGAGAGTGAACAACAGGGAGGAGTGAAGGAGCCAGGGTCCAGGCTGTGCGATTGTGGGCGCCTATCGAGCAAGATTCACGGCACGGAATGATTTTCTCTATGGCACAGTGCCAACGAACCACGCCTTGTTAGCATTTCTGGGGCTAATTGACTTGGGCCCAATTGGTTGACCCTCTCGACAGTACATAACACACCCTACCTTAATTACTATTATTATAAAATAATAATAATAATGATGAAAAGAAAAAAGAAAGCAAAATTTTGAGATTATCATCTTATATTCATTGTCTTTAGAGACAAATACAATTTTCCTTGTTATTTTGAAACGAGAAAATTCAAACTTTTCACAGAAAGTAAAAAAATCATGCAATAATTATTGAGATAAAATCTCAAATACATAATTTAATAAATTTAATCTTAGTCTTAGAATTTGAAATTCTCTTAGTTTTATAATTAATTAAATATCAGTGGCTTTCATATATACCAAATATATATTTTATCATTTAGTGAAGTACAAAAATTGCTTTGATTCTTATCATCTCTCTAACTTTGACTAAGGTGACATGCACAAAAGATAAGAAGATTTAAACATTGTATAATTCAAAATAAAATATTCTACAATATGCAATCCTTTCTCTGTTCACCAAATACATCTTTTTTTACTAAAAAATATTGTAAGCATAACAAAATCGAAGTAAATCTATCATAATTAAATTTAAAATATATATATATTAAAATTTAGTTAAATATCAATGAATTTATGAATTTTATTTAACAATCATGTAATTAATTTATAAAATGTTAAGATTTTTAATTTCAATAATCATTGTTTAAATTTTGATAACATCGAATACAAAAATTATGAATTTCTTCTGATCATACATATCACTATTGTTGTGGACTAGATTGCAATGTGAACATAGTTAAATCTACGTAAGGTATTTTATCCCTCCAATCATGCGATAAAACTTTAACCCAAAGTCAAAAAGGGCAAAAGAAAAAAGGTTATCGCAACCTTAATCTTGTGTGAGAATAAGCTGGTAGTAATGAATTAAAATCATGATGGACCACTCAAAGTATATGAGTAACTACACCCAAAAGTTTCTTTAATGAACATGCCTGAAATAGTAGGGAACTAAAATAAAATATATTATAAATTAATGGAAATAATTTGGATACCATGTGGTACTAAGCAAGGACAAAGAATATATGATAGGAAACCATCAAATGAAAAGGACTAATTTTATTTTTTATTTAATAGAAGACGTATAATCAATCTCAACCGTTCGAAAGATCTCCAAAGTAAATTTTCAACCGTTCATGTTGTATGATGTCACCATTACAACTGTGCCT
>JBBYHO010000008.1:3376466-3396106 GCA_038382025.1 Adansonia gregorii | reverse complement strand
AGTTATTTAATTTATAAGTAAAAAATTTAATTTCATTAAAATACCTTTATTACTTTATTAATCAAATTTATCCTAAAAATTCAATTTTATTAAAAAGTTATTGTTAAAATTTTTAAAATAAAAAACTTAAACTTTTTACATTTATAAATTTCACATACTTAAGATTTTAATTCAAGAGTTGGTTGATATATACTTTATTAACTTTATATATTTTTAAAGTATATTATTGTTTAGATAAATATTCATGTGTGACTAATATAACAATACCTTTTATTCTTTTTCTTTTTCAAAAGACTTTTCCTAAAATGGTCGTTAGACGGAGAGGATTTGTTCACACGAATGGTAATTAACATCATTTAGAGAGGCTTTGGATAAAAATTTCAAATAAAAACATTTTAATTACTTTTAATTTTAAAAATATTATTTAATATATTTAATATATATATATATATATATATTAAAAAGACATTTGGGGTCTTTATCCATGGATGTCATTTTTTCAAAAGATTAATAATGTGATTTGGTTTATGATTAATTGATTATGAATAACCAGGTTTTAATTTCTATTACAGAAAATGGACACGTGTCCAGAAAACAACGGTGAGGGTCGGTGGAAATGTTCATGGTTTCTCTGATCCCCCTCAAAAAAAAAAAAAAAAAAAAAAAAAAACCAAAACCCCATATCACAGACGACGGTGATATTATGGACACGTTGCGCATTTGAATGGTAAGATCATTTCCGTGTTCGTCCGTGAAACGAGCCTCGCTCGTATAATTATACTATACATAAATATAATAAACATATATATAAAAAAATAATATAACATATTTATTAAAATTTTTATAATATAAATTATTAATATATTAAAAAAAATATAATACTTTAAATATTATTATAATATAAAAATTTATTATAATGAAATATCAGAATTGTAAATATATTTAAATTATATTTTTTAAACCAGTTACGCTAGATACAAGAAAATAAAGAGAAGATTTTGGCTTTACATATATATATATATCATGTCTTACTCTTTTAATTATTATTTTTTTATTTATATAATTTTGAAAGAGTGAATAAATGTAAAAACTCAATTAATAAATTTCTTAAAAAAAATGTAAAATCTCAACAAACCTGAACTTAACCACCCTGTAACCGGCCCTCCCAACGGAATACATTTTGGTTTTTGACTTCTTTGTTAAGAGACTTTTTCATATGAAAATTACGAATGAAATAAAATTTCTAAAAAAATAAATAAATAACTAAAAATCTCAATAAATTTGAAATTAAATCAACTTGTAACTGGAATTCCTAATGAATTATTTTTTTGGTTTCGTTAATAGATTTGGGTTCTTTGAACTTGACGATGATTTTTTTTTTCTAAAATAATATAAAAAATGAAAAGAAGTCCCAAACAAACCTGGACTTAAACAACCTGTAACCGGGTCCCCCTGTTGAACACATTGTGGTTTCTGATTATAGGCCTTGAATTCTTTATGCTGTTTTAACCGGCTTAGTCCGTTAGATTTTTATTGAACTATATATAAATTATTTTCGCTGTTTTCTCTTTCAGTAGGTTTTTTGGAAGAGCCAAAGAACTCGTCGCATAAATAAGGAGCTCTCTCTCTCTGTCTCTCCTTCTTTATAGATAAGCTCCGATTTCAGGCTTCGTGGCTTCAAATTTTTTTTTTAATAAGAGAGAAGTCCTTTTTTTTAATACTTTAATCGAAGTTCGAAACCAAAAAAAAAATCTGAAGTTAGTTTCTTCATCACCAATTCCATGAAAAAAGGTTTAATTTTTTTTTCTTAGGAACATCGAATTTCACGGTTTTCGAGTTTCGAGATCCGATTTTCATGGTAGCAAATATGGTTTTATAGATCCCAGTTTCATTCTTTATTTCTTTGGATTGTTTTGGAATTATTATTATTATTATTATTTTTCTTTTGTTTTGAATCTCAAGGGGGAGTGATTTCTAAGAAAATACTACTTTTTTTTAAAATAATTTTTCAGGTTCTTAGTGAAGGATAAAGCTTTAAGAGAGGAGACTCGAATTTGAAATAGTAATTTTTCCAGCAAGCTTTTCAGTTTGCTGAGGTTCTGGTTGCCTGAAAGACGCTTTTCAAAGAGCCTTTTTAGCTTTCCACCACCAAAGCTTTAACAAATGGTAGTGAAAGTCGCAGCAACGGGGAGTTTACAATGGTCAAATCCAATTTTCCCTCAACCTCCGTCTTCCTCTCAAGCTTTGGCGTCGGCAATCTCTTCGCCTTCCCTTCGGAGACGTTGCCTTAGCGAGGGCTCTCTCGTTCTCAAGTCCGTTCAAAGACCCAACCGGTCGGCTTTGTTCGGTTCTCACTCCACCAATATCCAACGGTGTCGATCTTGCGAGTTGCTCAAACCAAGATCCAGAACTTTGCGAAAAGCTTGCAGCGCAAGTTTGGACGCCTTTTCGGACGAAGAATTTTCGAAAAAAATTCGAGAATTGGCTCTCAGATTCCAATCGTCAGACAATGATGATACCATCAACAGTAAAAGTAAGAAGAGTTATTTAGATTCTGAAAGGAAAACGGAAACTGTTTCCGATTCCGAAACAGAATCTTTGAAATTCGATGAACAGCCATCGTGGGTAGAAAGAGGAGAAGAGATGGTCTCATCAAACATCGAACGTAAAGCCAACAGCGTCGATCTCCCGCTTTCGCTAAGAATTATAAAGAGGAAATTACAATGGCAAGAAGGGTTCAGAGAAGCAGGGGAATCGGCTTATTGTTCAGTGAAAAAGGCGTTTTCTTCGATGGTTTTTATAATCCGTGAGCTTCACAGCTATACTTTGCAAATGCGAGAGCTTTTGTTTTATGAAGATTTACAAGGGATTCTTGTTAGAGTTCAAAAAGAGATGCACGCTTCGTTTGTTTGGTTGTTTCAACAGGTTTTTTCTCATACACCGACTTTGATGGTTTACGTGATGATCCTGTTAGCGAATTATTCTGTTCATTCCATGGGAACCAACGCTGCTCTGGCAGCAGCAGCAGCAGCGAATCCGACACCGGGGACTTATGTTTCTGCGGTTGAAGAAGTTCAAGATCAGAAGCATCCAAAGTTTGATTCTTCCTCAATAAAATCATTTTCAGTGTCGTCATCGAGCGGAAAAACCACTTCGATCGGCGGAAACAATGGCGGTGGTGGAAAAGTCAGGCCGGTTTCTAGTGGGACAGACGGTGACGGATGGTTTGACAAAGCAGACCATTTCAGAACTATTATTCCCGATGGCGCTTCCCAGTTATCATCCCCAGGAACAACAGGGGAATCACAAACAGAGTCAATATCAGACCGAATCATTAGAGAAGAAGAGCTCAGTCTTTGGAACTCCATTGTTGATGAAGCTTCAAAAATGCTAGCATCAATTAGAGATGAAACGCTCGACCGCGAAACAATTCAGAGATTTGTTTCGCCTGTGATAGCAGAGATCGAACCCGATGTCGATTATGAAGATTATCTCAGAACAGAGCTTCTTTACCAAACAGGGTTGGCACAAGAGCCTAACAACTCACTCCTCCTAGCCAATTACGCTCAGTTTCTCTACCTCGTTGCACATGATTACGATAGGTACGAAATCCTTGCATCTTTTCATTCAGTTCCATTGTTTGCCCTTTTTTTTTTTTTTTGCTATATTTCAATTCTGCTTTCCACTTAATCATTATAATCTAGTAATAGATTAAAGTTTTACCAAATTGGGTGTCCAGATTCAAGATAAAAATAAAGTAATAAGCACCGACTGATTCAGCCTGAAGTGGGAACTGCAATAATATCTATTTCTTGGCATTTTGTTCTTGACTGCGCATAAATAATTTATAAAACCCTTTAAAATGTTATCAGCCTAGTCGTTTTGCCCATACTTGAGATATGGGTTTTTCTTTGGCACTTACTTGAGGGGAAATCTGTGGTGCAGATTTGTAGCGTTAACCTTCCATGGCAAAAATGAAAATATCCCCAATCTATCACCTTCATGCACGTGACCTTTCACGCGCTTGACAGGAAAATATCATTCCCGCATGCAAATTGAACTAGTTGTTAGTGTTTGACTTTTGACTTGAAAAAAAAAAAAAAAGGAAAAAAAAGATTTTTCCAATTACATGCGTAAGGTAGTTAAGTAAAACTTTACTTTCAGATGATGGAGATTACAGGTTTGCAGCTAATTTTGACTAATAAGGGTTTTGGTTTTGTTGGGTGAAAAACAGAGCGGAAGAGTACTTCAAGAAAGCGATAGAAGTTGAACCAGCGGATGCGGAAGCATACAGTAAATACGCCAGCTTTTTATGGAGGGCGAAGAACGATTTGTGGGCAGCTGAAGAAACTTTCTTGGAAGCCATTGCAGCAGATCCTAGCAACTCTTATTATGCCGCAAATTATGCTCATTTTCTATGGAACACTGGTGGGGAGGACACTTGTTTTCCGCTTGGCTCTCCGGAGACTACCCAAGAAGAATCATAAACCTATCATTAAAAAATAATAATAAATAAATATTAGAAATATAACCCACCAGAGCAAATCCTCCGCCCAGGCCACCGCCCCTCATTTGTTTTCTGTTTTCTGTTTTTTGTTTTGTTTTGTTTTTTTTTTTCTGGAATTTGTTTATAAAGAAAAATAAAACCAGCAATGAGAGTGAAGTAAAGAAGACAAAAGGAAAAAAAAAAAGCAAAAGAATTCCTTGTTTAAGAAACTTGTGTTATTCTTTTAATTACGTACGAAGTATTTGCTTCTAAGGGGAGGTGCATGGAAGCCAGGAATGGGGGACAACAGTGCATGGAAGTTGGCGACAGTCGGAAACCTGTTAATCACTGTGCGGTCAATGGGGGACTTTCGGGAGCCTGGACGTGGGATTTGGAGTGGGATGAAGCTTTCTTAGAGCTTTTTTGGTCATTTTTTTGGGTTTACACTAAACCACATGACGAATTGTAATTACTATTTCTTTTTTGTTAATATAAATGTCATTTTAATTTTATATTTTATTTTCTTGCTTTCTAAAAGTTGGATTGGATTTACAAAAATATCAAATTACGTTTCAAATCACACCTTTTGTTTTTTAGTTTCTTTTTGGTAGTCATCCCTTTGCTTTTGCATGCTCTTTCTTCTTATTATCGAAGAGTCTGTGTAGATTATTTAATTAAATTATATCTTGATTTTTTTAAAATAATAATAAAGAATAAATATATATTTAACTAATAATATAAGCTAGCTAGTTATATTCAATGTGTGGTACTGGCAAGCGGAAGAAAGGAACAATTGCAGAATAAACAGATTCCTTTTGTCTGATTAGAGTACTTTCACACTTTGTCAAGGGCATGTTATTGAATAGTCTTGATTTAGACCTTGACAAGAAATTAAGGCATTGTTATAGTGGTTTTGATGTGAAAGGTGTAGGAATTTGGTTTTCAATGTGTTTCGATAGTTATGTTAGTAAATATCCAAGAAATTTTCCAAATGAAGATAGGAATCAATAAAAAAATTCAATGTTTAATTTTCTTTAGTTGATGTAAGCACTCACTCATTTTATATTCATTTATACTTAGTTACAGGATCCTTATGATTTTAGTAGACGTAAATCAAGTATCTTATTTATTTAAAGCTACAGGATAAGAGTTTAGCTGTACGTGTGTGTGTGTGTGTATATATATATATATATTTATTTATATATTTTACATGTAGATGTTCGGGTGGATTTAACAACCATGGAAATCAAATATAAGGCGGAAGTATTTAGTCATTTGGTAATTGGTTGGTGCAATATCATCTGCTGCAGAAAGGAAAGGACTAGATTAGGCTCATGTTAAGCAGGATATGAATTAGATGTTGCAAACTGACTAAGATGGCTGCTGACCGAAGAGTAAAATTAGAGCCATGTTTGCCACCTCTATTCTTTTTTTTTTTTTTTCATTGTCTATAATCATCAAATACTAGATTAGTCTATTACCATACTTTAGAACAAAAATTGGTTTATTCCACTTCTTCCATTTATGCTGCAATATATAAATATTTTAAATAAAAGAGACCATAACTTGAGATTATAAAAAAAATTATAAATGTCAAAATTTGAATTCAGATATTTTGGATGCCAATGAACCAACTTGCATATATATGTATATAGAGAAACTTGCTAGTGGCACCGTTGTAAAGTAGAAGTAAATAGCTATAACAATGGAAGATGCTGGTTGATCTACTGCTACCTTCAAAATTATCACGCAGACAGGGCAAGGCAAGGCAAGGCTGGCATGCAAACAAATCAATTCTCCAGAAACTACGATGGACAACCCTTTTGGCTTTTCTATTTGATTTTAAGTTAAAAAAAATGCGAAGGTCGAGAAAGTAGCGACCAATCAATTGAGTAGGTTGACAAACTAAAAGATTAAGGCCAATCGGCCATGCATTATATGCACATGTAAATGTTCATTCGAATTAGTTACTATTGGAGCAGGCTGAGGCTGAAGCTGTAATGTTGTTATTGTCGTTTTATTTTATTTGTTATTCTTAAAATATCATTCATTCACGATTCACCCAACAGACAGCAGAAAGCAAATCAAAAGTCTTTCGGTTAATTAATATGAGTACTGTTACATTATGGAGGCCCTTCCTTTCCCTTTTTTTTTTTTCCCCTTTTCCTCCTTAAATCCTTCGTTTCAGCCAAACGGAAAACGACAGTTTTTCAAAGTGAAGAGATGCTGATAGTTAAGCTGCCCAATGTTTCTTGTTTTACTACTGTCTCTATACCCCTTTAAAACCAACCCATTGTCTCCCTCTCTTCATTTTTCTAGTTTCTATATATTCTTATTTCATTAATTAGTTTACCAAACCTACAGAAAAAAAAAAAAGAAGCATATGAATGCCAAATCCATGGGATTTGACCTTTTTCACCGAACCAAACATGGCTGAAAACCCAAATTAAGCTCAGCCACCAGCTTGACGGGATCTACAAATCACCCAAAAAAAAAAACCCACTTAATCCTCGTGATAATTATTTTATATATTAACGGATAAAAATAAAATTATAAAATATTATATATTATATTATATTTATTTTTTATTTTTAAATATATATTAAAGACATGTAGCATTTTTTTACTTTAATAATTCAGATTCAAATATATAAAAAAAGTGAATTAATCCTTTATCACCTTTTGATAACTAAGTAGCTTTTACCTTTTAGCCGTTGTTCTCATCTTTCCTTTTCCCTTAAGTATTATTGGATACCTGATAATTATATATATTATATATATTATTATTTTTATTAATGAAAAGAAATTTATTATATGCATAGCAAATACAAAATAAATTAACCAGCATAAATATGCAAAACCATCTCTTTCAAACCTCATAAATTCTACCCCAACATTTTAGACAACTCGTAGCTTTCAAATTCTCAACAAAATCTTTAAAATTGAACAGTTTTACAAGTGCAGAGGGAATCAAATTAACAACTTGGAAGCTATTATATCAATGGGAATTAAGTAAAATTGCTATATATATAAATAATTTTTTTTCTCGGCTATTTCCTCAATAAGAAAATTGAAAAACATGTTTTCTATAACTTTGGAAAGTTTTGCAGATGTCCTAGAATGCCTCTGTTTGTTATAATTATTATTATTTTTTTGCAGGTTGACAAATGCACTTGGTTGTTCAAACATGACATAGATGATCTATGTTTGCTTGGATCTTATTCAGACATGGTGGTCCAGTTCTTGGGTCATGACATTTTGGCTCTCGCAAAGAATATTCCAGCAAATAAACCTGGAAGAAGAAGCAGCATGCAGCAGTTGACGTAAAAGCTGAGAATCAAAGTTTCGTAACCATTTCTTTAGTAATAAATGCAGAGTCGATTGATTTCATTACCGAAAAGTATGCTGAACATATTTGGTACGCTGAGTGGAACTTTGAACAATACGATACCGGTTATAGAGATGGGAATCTTGTTCAAGGAACCTACAAGGCTGTAAAAACAAGGATGCAATGTCCGTGTTAATGTGATTTTAGCATTTGGGCACAAGCAAAGGGTTACACTGCACATAATTGAAGATGAGAGCAGCATGCAAATGGAGGAATTGAAGACTAAGTAATTTGAAAAATACAACGTACTTCGTATCAAGCATTCCTCCAAAAGAAATCATTCCTAACCTAATGGATTTTAATTGATAACTATCTAACCTCCTTGTACCGCAGTGAACTAGATGAAATTGTTGATATGGATTAATACAGGTAGCAGTCATTTGCTTTATTAACAAAGTGGAAAAATGTTATCAAAAAGTGGGATTGATTGCAAATTATATATACAAACATAAAGAACATTAGCAGAACTGCATGACCTAACAGGCATACAACTTCTGAGGAGTAGTCGTCTGACTCTTTGGAGTTTAATGATAAACAAAACTGGATACCTGTAAGTGGTTGGTCCGGTCTGATGCAAAAACCACATGGACGTGAAACTAATGGCAAGTCCAAGCAACCCACTAGCTGTACTGACGACCCAAAACATTGGCAATTTAATCACACCGCTGAAAGTCAAAACTGCAATTGTCAGAATTCAGAAGATGCTACTTGCATGATGAAAAAACTTGTATGACTTTAACAAACTGCAATTTAAGGTGTTCGCTTACACATTTATTACATATTCCCATTCGTTCAAAACAAAAATCAAGAAGATGGCAAAGGGTAGAGACAACAAATTATTCAGCAAAACCATGGACATTTCATTAAGTGTTCCCGATTTTGTTGCCTGCTTAGCTTTGTCCATGACACGCCGCAGAGTAAGCTGTCACAAATTGCAAATAAAGCTCATTTGGTAATCATAAAAATACAAAGAGATCGGCACAAGAGCCATGGTTTCCATAGGCTAAGCTTGAAATTACAGATCTCAAAAATCATGACTGGACCGAAAAAAATGTTCAAGGCATACCGAGTAGCCAGCTGTTAAAATGCAATTCAAAATCTGCCAAGTATATCCAGTGGCATCAAATGTGAGATCTGTAATACCGCCACTTGCAGCAGAGATAATCTGCAACACAACAACACAATCTCCGTAATAATAGATTTAAAATTTCTGAAGAACGCAAAATTCACATTCATCACTACAAGAGGTTTGCTTTTTGTTTTTTTTTTTTTAAGGAGTTTATACTTATGGAAGAGTTTTGACTTGATTTGTGCACTAAGGAATGAGATTGTGGTCATTTTCTATGGTGTTTTTCTTTTGTTGAATACATTGTTATTTCTGTTGCAGGCAACAAGACAACTGCTTGAAGTCCGGGGACAGCAAGAAACTTGCATACAGTTCACATGGAAGTAAAGTAATCGGTATCTTTACTGAATCTAATAAACACAAGGAGTAATTTTACCATCATAAACATTGCTGTCCACACTTTCCGATTCTGGTGTTTCCGAAAAACGTAATACTCTCCTATCGCTGTTAAAATATTTGTCATGTTCTTCAGAATGGTCACCATTGCTATATTTATGTATTTCAAACTGAAACACAAACACAGACAAAATGTATAGTTGGGAGTCCACTTTCTTCACTTTTTGTCGGCATAATATAAAGAGGAATCTGCTAGAGGTGTAGTATATGGCGTACCTATACATGCCTGATACAAGCATGCCAACAAAGATTATATTCACAGGCAGCCAAACCCGGATCAGCTTCCAATTGAGCTTTTCAACTGAAACTGCTCTAAATAGACCCAATACGGCAACAACTAGACAAGTTATCAGATTCTGCAGTGCAATACAGGAAAAAGAATGAACTTCCACCATAACAAACTTTTAACTGTTTTCATGAAATGAGACATTTGCATGTGACCACAGACAGGAGTAATGCTGCCAGAGAAATGGCTGAAGATGCTAAGAATTCTGCTTTCGTTTCGGCTACTGTTAAATAAAAGAATACAGCAGAGAGAAATTTGCTTACGACACTCATGACAAGACATTTTTGCATACTACGAATGATATTAAGCTGGTATTGAGATAAAGTTACATACTTGATAAAGCATCAATGATATTCCTGCATTGAAATTATAACTCGAGAGAACAACTTTATTCAGCAATATCATGCTGCACGAAGAAATGCAGTAGGCTGTTCCGGATATAAGAGGCCCAGATCTTCTTCCAAATACAAGTGCATGTTTTTGGTTCCCACCAAATGGAAGATTGAAACTGTCACCTATTGCTGCTCGCTTCCCTTTAAAAAACCTGATGGAAGAAAGTGTGAAATCCATTGAAGAAAAAGTGATACATACATCAAACTGACCCAACAAATGTCAGTTGTTAAAATGTCAACTTTGACCATATAGTTCTATACGATTGAATTAGTGTATACAACATAAATGCAAACAGATCAATTAGTGGTTTAGTACTGTAAACACATTCGGAGACAACCAGAAACTCTAACTTTCAGATATGGAAAAAGCAACAAATAGATATCCAGATCAAAATTTTTGTCAAACAGAGTTTATTGAAGTTTAAAACATTAAAATACAATAATACAAGGAGTGTATCAACTTTACAGACTCATCTTAAACAAGCCAATTTCTTGTCTTTCAAACTTGGAAGTGTAAAATAAATAAGCAAAGTGGGAAATTTCCTTTTTTTCAAAATATAAATGGTAAAGAAAAGAAATCAAATTTATTTTGAAACGCAATTAGCAAAACAAACCTGTATGTACTATGAAGTACACTTAACAGGAGAGAACTCAGAACAAGACAGCAGTTTAGAGATGAATGAAACATGAACCATTCGAAGTCGAAATGTTTTGGTAATTCTACCTATCAGTCAGTTTTCCATTCTCAGCATTCGCCGTGTTACTGCTAAGCGACCTTTGCCCTTGCTTATGGATGTTGTCTAGGATCTCGTACACTCTATTAAACTTTTCATCGGACGTCACTTTCTCCTTCCAAGAGCTTAATTCAGATTCATCAGAATCGTGGCAAACAACCTGATCTAACTTGATATTAGACATATCACGGGCCTGCATGTGAGAAAACACAAAATGAAAAAGAAACATGAAATTTAGAATTTTCAGCCAAACTTTTCAGCTCCACATTGCCAATGCCAGAACTTCAAAGGACACTTTGCCAATGAAGTGAAAAAATTCTAAAGTATGAACAAAAGCTAGTATAAAGTAAGTTAATGCCCCAAAAATTAGTAAGCTGGTGCAACTTCAATGAAGCAATAGTGCCAAAAGCAGATGCTTTGAATATCTCTATCATTTAAAGCATTAATGCCAAGATTTCATGAAATAATTGGCAAACGAATAAGAAAATTATAAAAAATTTAAACGTAACCCAAGAATTTGAAGAAGTTTACCAATTTGATTGGTTCCCCCTCAAGCTTCAACTCAATATCCCTCCAACTCAGCAACAAATTACAGGGCAAAACCCTCAATAGAAAGAGAATTATAGAAAGAAAATTGAAATGTTCAGAGCCCAATCAAACACCTTGGAAATGAAAGAGAAAGCAACCAACAGATTGCAGAGGGATCATGCAAAAGAAGTGAAAATCTGAATATAAAAAAGGAAAAATTCTTTTTAGATGGCACGCAAAGGGGAAAAAGAAAGCTAAAAAGGAGAGATCCAAAAGTATGGAGAAAGGCAAGCTGTTTGAAGTTGTAGGAAAGTCGGCAGTTTAAAATGCATAGTGGAATTGAAGCGTGAATGTAGCAAAAGGGAGAGCGAGATTCCAGGAATGTAACAAGGATTTTTTTGAAATATTGTATCCTGGAACGACGCCCGACGTTTTCCTGAAGTCAAACGTTGTCTGAATTTCGCCATTATAACTGAACATGCAAACTGAGTATTTTTTTTTTTCTATGATGGATTTGGATTTAATTTTAATTTTAATTTTAAACCTTGAAAATGTGTTGCTGACTGCTGACGGAGTTTCTGTTGAGTCCTTTGAATTTGATCTGTTTTGCGCGGAATACATGCCTTGCTTTCTGGTACGGTAATGGAGGTGGGTCGGATTCACGGATCCTCCAACTTCAACCCCGATAACAACTTAATTTGAGCTTGGATGCTCGATCATGCCCAGAAGGCCCAAAACTTGGTGCAGCTATGCTACCACAATTGGTCGATTCGATTAAGAAAATAAAAAAATCAACTTAAAACAAAACTACTTAGCCCAAAATGGACCCTTGTGGTAGATAGCTAATTCGGTCGGCATTGAATAGCACTTAAGTAAAAAGTTAATTTAACTTAAATTATTATTTAAATAATAAAAAAAATATTTTTATTTAAATTTAAAATATTAATATTATAATAATTTTTAAATCGTAAAATGAATTTTTGCGCTAGCCAAAGCCGGATCCAACACGTTCACAAACACTTTTAGCCTTAAAAGGCAAAATCTAAGCATATTGGATCTCGTTTCTGAATCTGAAATAGGCTCATCTTAGACAAGCCCAATCCAAGTCTAAGATGACACGAAAATAGGAAAGGAATCCAAAATCCGTTTTTCCGTTAATCCAACTCAGTACACGTGTCAAAATTTCGACCATTCCCCATAAAAATCGCCCCCATTTTCTCTCTCCTGAAAACATTAAAGGAAGATCCTTGTCCCTCCCTCTCTATTTGTGAAGTGGTGAAACTGCAAGGTTGCCATGAGCTTCAGAGCTCTTCTCTTCTCCCCAAATTTCCCCAAATCCCCACCCGAAAGTATCTCTATCCGGAACAAGCCTAACTCTGCCCGATCCCTCCTCCGGGTCCGGGTTAACTCCCCCTATGGCTCCCGCCTTTTCGGTGTTTCAGTTAGTGATGATAACTCTAGTGAGGGAAGCAGAAGAAGAAGAAGAAGCGGGAAAGTATACGCAGACGTCAGAGAAATCGCCGATTCCATAAGAGAATCGGTTAAATTCGGAGATGCATTGAACGATAGCGTTTCGAGTGAAGATGATTCGGATAGTCCGGTTCCTTGGTGGGAACAGTTCCCGAAACGTTGGGTTATCGTTATTTTGTGTTTTTCAGCCTTTTTGTTGTGTAATATGGATAGAGTAAGCCTTTCTTTACGTTGTTTTTCTTTGCTTTGGTTCTTGGATAAAAGTCAAGAGCTTTGAAAATGACAATTAGTTTCATAAGTAGAATAACAATAATAAATAGTTAGGAGTAGTTTAATTCAGCTAAAATTTTATTATTCTTTGCATTATCAACTTTAAACAGATTTTCTTTGGCAGGTAAATATGAGCATTGCTATACTTCCCATGTCAGCTGAATTCAACTGGAACCCAGCAACTGTTGGTTTAATACAGTCATCTTTTTTCTGGGGTTATCTCCTCACTCAGGTAATAGTTTCTCTCTCTCTCTCTCTCTCTCTCTCTCTCTCTTTTACCCTTTTTATTGGTTTAGCTATGAGATGAAATCTTGGTTTCTGTTAATCTAAAGTATAAAATTTTGTGGGTTTTTCTTGCTAAATAAGTTGTAGTTAATGACAGATTGCTGGTGGCATATGGGCAGACACTGTAGGTGGCAAGTCGGTGTTAGGATTTGGAGTAGTTTGGTGGTCCATTGCTACAGCTCTTACTCCTGTTGCTGCTAAATTGGGATTGCCATTTCTACTTTTCGTTCGTGCTTTTATGGGAATCGGCGAGGTTGGTTCTTTTACTACTACACTCTGTGGAAAATTTGATTAATTCATGAGCTTTTATTGTGTAGGCAAAAGAATTACTTGAAATTTTATCTTAGAATTCTTTAACTTTCTACGAGGCCAAAGTATTGATATTTAGTTGGATTTTGTTTTCAGGGTGTTGCTATGCCTGCCATGAATAATATTCTGTCCAAATGGGTTCCTGTTGCCGAAAGGAGTAGATCATTAGCATTGGTGTATAGTGGAATGTATCTTGGCTCTGTTACTGGCCTGGCATTTTCGCCTTTCTTGATACATCAGTTTGGATGGCCGTCGGTGTTTTACTCCTTTGGTTCTCTGGGGACAGTCTGGTTTGCTTTATGGCTAAATAAGGTAAATGCTGCCTTTGACATGGTTGGTTACAGATTCTAAAATGGGTCAAATTCTAGATAAATTAGTATTACATGAAAGTGAAGCACACCTCTTAGTTTAAATGATCTGAAGTTCTATTTTTGCCTAAGGATTCTGTCGATAGTCCACAAGAAGATTCAGATAGAAGTGTTTGATTTTATTTGAAAATATCTTCCGAATGCTGCAATTTTTCTTCTTTGTCCTGTAGGCTCACAGTTCACCTATTGAGGATCCTCAACTTCGGCCCCAAGAGAAGAAGCTTATCGTTACCAACTGTCTTTCCAAGCAGCCAGTTAAAACAATACCTTGGAAGTTAATCTTGTCAAAACCACCTGTATGGGCCCTAATAGCTTCTCATTTCTGTCACAATTGGGGAACATTTATTCTCTTAACATGGATGCCTACGTACTATAATCAAGTAAGTGATTTCACCAATTAAATGCACACAGCTTTGATATTCTGGAATGCATAGCATTCAAAATGCTTACTAAGCATCCTAAACGTGGAAGAGTCAATAGAAACCTTTGATATTAACTTCCTGGTAAACTGTTGAAGAGTAATGTCTTACACCGTCCGCTTCTCTTGGTAACCACTGCCAATATTTTGTATGGGGAAATAAAGTGCTCTTTAATAGTTAGGGAGATATTTATGACTAATCAGCGGGGTAAGAATCTAGCTGATGAGTTCTCGTTTTATTATTTCTCAATTTGGGCAATTTGTAGACATTTCCTCAAAATTTTGAAATTACTATCTTTGTGCCTTAACTACATGGTAGCTTGTTGTTGACCATCTTTACAAATTACAAAACATTTTGTTTCCCACTTTTTGAAACGTGAACTGATGCTTCGACAAGATTATGTTCTGATGCTCCTTCTAACGGTTGCTAAAGAAGAATTGTTTCTCCTTCCTATCATGGTATTAAGAAACTACTTTGTTACACATCTATAGGTCCTGAAGTTCAACCTCACAGAGTCGGGGCTCTTATGTGTTTTACCGTGGCTTACAATGGCATTTTCTGCAAATCTTGGAGGATGGATTGCAGACACACTTGTGAGCAAAGGCTTATCTGTGACGACTGTTCGGAAGGTATTCTTAGTTTTCTTTATAATGCCTATTTTGAAGTTTTTCATTGTTCTTTCTTCTTTGATCATGCAATTTTCTCTAAATATGCTTTCCCTGAGAGTCATATATACATTCATCAAAGGTAATGCTAATGATGCATTTTTTTTCATTCAACAAATAACTTTGGTTCTATAACATATTTAATGATCTCTGTCTCACCAGCCCATGCGTGTGCATACATGCTCTTTCATCTTCTTCTGCCGATTCCATGTTGCTATAATGTTAAATTGAATTTTCTAAATTCAACAGTCTGTTTAAGTTTATAGTTACCATCTCTCACAGATTATGCAATCAATTGGATTTCTTGGCCCTGCTTTCTTCCTAACTCAGCTGAGCCATGTCAATTCTCCTGCTATGGCTGTTTTGTGTATGGCATGCAGTCAGGTTTGTTTCTTATAAAACTTCGAAACCTAGAATTAATATTGCATTTTCTTTAGTTATACTACACTCTTTTTTCCTCAAATTTCCACTCGAGCTTTGGTAGCTTTGTTACTCTACCAACAATTTTCATTTGATGAACATATATATGATGGGTTTGATCAGATCACGTTAGTTTCGATTTATGTCAATAGCTTTATGCCTACTAGCATTTTAGATACTTTGTAAATATTAAGAAAGTTGAGTCTTTTTTAAAGCTCCTTGCTGTCCTATGTAGGCAGGGCTTATGGTAAAATTCAATTTGGAAGTCATTTACTTTTTTCCCCCAATGTAATTGAAATAAAACTATTTGCTTGAATCAACCATATGCATTTGGCAGGGCTAATTTCAGATTTGTTTTCCTGGATAGGGAACTGATGCATTTTCACAGTCTGGCCTGTATTCAAACCATCAAGATATTGCCCCTCGATATTCTGTAAGTTTTAGTTCTTTATCTATTGTCGATGTCCTAGATTAGGGAAGCTTACACCAATGGCTGGGAATAGATTTTTTTTATTCCAAATAAGCTTCCCCTAAGCACCAATGATTGTTGTTGTTTTGACATTTCAAACTCAAACACTGCCACATGAATGGGTTATGTTGAACTCCTGACATTGCTTTCCTCTTAACCTCGTTTTGGAGAAGTGATGATTCTCCCTTTTTTTTACCTTTTTTTTTTTGTAATTTTCATTTTCCTACTTATTCTTTGCAGGGAGTATTACTTGGTTTATCCAACACTGCTGGAGTACTAGCAGGGGTGTTTGGAACAGCGGCGACCGGTTACATCCTGCAACATGGTAAGAAGTCACTTCTTGATCTTTCTTGTGGATAACTATATGATAGACTAATTGAAACCAAAAGGAAAATCAAATTTGATTTCTGATTTATATGAACTAGAAAAATATGCCCAATTGAGATGAATGAATCATGGCTTATATGGCATAGAATTTGCAGAAAAATTTTTTTAACTCACCGTTGGCTCTGGGAATTTACCTACTCATGACATCTGACAATAAAATGGTAGAGTGGCTTCCATGTAATACCTTTTCCCTCATGTTTCTTGAGTTGATCAAGCATTCTCTACTTAAAGCTCACGTCATGCTGTATTTGCGTTAACCTCAGAAAGAGAGTGATAAAATAAAATCATCTTCGCTAAGATGCAATGAGTCAGTTGGATTTCCTGATCAGGAAAACCTTCCTACATTGTGTCCCTAGAATCATATTACATATTTGCTTGCCTACAGCACTTTATTTAGATATAATGTTATTGAATCTTTACATCTGCTGACAACAAGGCATTTCTCAATATCGACCATTCTCAGGTTCTTGGGATGACGTCTTCAAGGTTTCGGTTGGGTTATACTTGGTTGGAACTGTGGTCTGGAACCTCTTTTCAACTGGTGAGAAAATATTGGACTGACTCTCAGATGTTTTAGATGTTTAGCATGACGCAGCTCAAGCCTCTACATGCTTGAGCTAATTAAGGGAGTTCAACAAAGGATGGAAAAGCATGAGTCAATTATGGAGGAGAGGTTGAAGTATCCATTTTTAGACTTGAGCTACTGGCCATCTTCTTTAATGCCAAGGAAGGAGCCAAAAGTTTTTAAAATCCCAAATTGTCAAATAGCTCTAAAATTGCCAAGTTGCTAGAGGTCTCATTGGAGGAAGAATTTATTTGTATCGTAAAACACACCACAGCCTGTAATTTCTCTAAAGGTTATATTCAATCCTAACAAATCAATTCAATTTGCTATTTTCAATGTCCTTTTTTTTTAAATTCTCACAAACACTTTTTTTGGTAGGATCTAAAAACACTTGCAAAAGCGATTATGTATGAAAAAATACAACATGAGTGCACGAATGTGTGCCAAAATTATCAAACCTAAAAGTTTAAGTTCATATATAACTTGTACTTTTGTGATTGTGAAAGCTGAAAATTGAGAGTGTAACTTTAATTGAACTTATTAGATAAAGCATAGGAAAATCCATATAAACATTACAAACATATTTTACTCCTTTTGAATGACTAACTGTACCCTTAAACAACCCAAACAAACATTGTCTGAAATTTATGAAATCAAAACAAATGAAACTCTATTACCCCACCAAAGTCCACTTGAACAACAATTAATGATCATCTGTGCCATTCACAGTTTTGATAGTATCAAATTTAATAACCCAAATGCACCAATCTTCTATGCAAGTATGCGGGGCTGCAAGTAAACACGAAGGCCTTTCTTCATGAACAGAGTGAGAGACATCTTCTGCTCCACCTTGTGTCCAGGAACCAGCGAAAGCCGGTAACGCAGCAGAACTGCTGAGGCCACAGATTTCATCTGCAAGTAAGCCAAGTCTTTCCCCAAGCAAGTCCTTGGCCCTGCATTGAATGCCATGAACTTGTAACCATCGTTTGGTGGATCGAACTTGTCACCATCTGGTGATAGCCACCTTTCAGGCCTGAACTCCATGCAATCTTCTCCCCATATAGTCTTCATTCTTCCAACTGAATATATTGAATATGTCACGGTTGAGCCTGCGGGCACGAACGTGCCATCAGGTAAGACATCATCTTGGACGACGTACTTGAAGTCCTGAGGAACTGAGGGGTATAAACGCAGTGTTTCGGCTAATGCTGCTTTAAGATATATCAACCTGTCTGCTTCATCAAACACCAGGGGGTCTTCAAGCCATTTCTTGTGATCTTGACCACGCTTGTCGCGCAGAACCGTTGATATTTCCTTGATGATCTTTTTTTCAACATCTGGATGGTTCATGACTAGCCAGAAAAACCAGCTGAGGGCTACGGAAGAGGTGTCCCTGCCGGCGAGGACAAAGTTTAGAGCAATGCGTTGGAGAACGGCGCTTGTAAAGAGGTTGCCCCCAGCATCTCTCTTCTTCATGAAACGGGACAGTAGATCATCTGATGGAGTTTCTTTTCTTGCTTCAATGGCGTCGTTCATGTAGTTCTCAACGATTTGGAGACTACTCTTCAATCTTTTCTCAGCTCCAATCCCCAGAATCTTCTTTAATCTCCATAGCAAACCAGGGTAAAGAAGCCTATAGAGAGTTGCCTCAGTTGCTGTATCGAAAGCAATAGCAAACGGGTTTTCAGGTAAGTCTGGAGAAAGTGTTTCAGGGTCCTTACCAAAGGTAAGGCCACAAATGTTGTCAAACGTTAAACGAAGCAACAAGTCTTGCAAATCCACTGATTTCTTCTCATTGGCTGCTTTGTCCAAAATACACCATAGCCGATTCTTGATAGTCCTATTCACCCACCGAGCCATGGCTTGCCTGAGTGTCCTGGTCGTGAACTCAAGAGCTGCTGTTTTCCTTTGTATCAACCACGTCTCTCCATCACTATTGAAGATCCCTTGCCCCAAAAGATCATGAAATGCAGCTTGCCAATGAGGCCCTTTCGGGTAGTTATCGAACCGAGCCCTGAGAATATGCTCAATGTTTTTCGGGTGACAAGTGACAGTGTAGAACCCTTGCTTCCAAGCCAAGAAAGGAACTGCCATAGTACACGTTTGATAGGTTGCTGAGCCACCCGTTGCTCGAAGGTTACTAGCAATCCAATCATGGATCCTCTTCCGGTTCATGAAAAGAAATGGTAGGCTACCGACTAGCGGCCATACTTTCGGACCAGTTAACCTCCTGGCTAGGAGATTGAACCAGACTGCATAAGCAACTATTGCCGCAGCTAGGCTGAAGACAAATGAAAGTGTAATTTCCATAGGATGTTAACAGAATCGGAACAAAGGTCTAGAATTCATGCACTAGGCAGTTCAAAATTGAAGTTATTTTTGAGATAGATCGATAAGACTGACGTTATTTTTAAAGTGATAAAATGAGGAAGGTTTAGGAAGAGTAGTTAGGAAAATTTTAGTCAGTTGGCTCCTTGGTTGATAGGAACTATGTGAGAGAATTTACACGAAAACCATGCAAAGTTTTTTATTTTTTATTTTTATTTTTTCAGTAGGTACTAAGCAAAGACTTATTCTTGCAGCCATTAGACTGAGACGTGTCCTATTAGATCAATTATCAACTCTAATTGGCTAAATTTCTCGTTTTAATATATAAATTTCTTCAATTGCCAACCAT